>OX456523.1:95415063-96015063 GCA_949748255.1 Eustalomyia histrio | reverse complement strand
CGGGAAAAGACAGCAGAAACGTTAATGCAGCATCGTGAGATCTGCGGCAAGAAAGGTACTATTGTGAATCATCCTACCCATAGGATCGTTAATAACTCATAGCGTTTTGGGAAACAGTCATAAAAGGGGCAGGCATTTCATATCCCCATTTTAAAATATATATATATATATATATATATATATATATTCATTTCGCATACTTTGAAGACATCTGTATATACAGCCAAAAAAGTCCCTATAATATGCGCCGTATCCAGTAAAATGTCTTCAGTGTAAACAGTAGAATAATTAAAAGTTTGAGGACGGTCCCCAAAGTACTAAAATGTCTTCATAGTAACTTGTAGAACGAAAACCCGTCCCCGCAACATGCGCTGTGCACATATATATATATATATATATATATATATATATATATATATATATATATATATATACATATATATATATATATGCATATACATATATATACATATATATACATATATATATACATATGCATTTCGCATACTTTGAAGACATCTGTATATACAGCCAAAAAAGACCCCGTAATATGAGCTGTATCCAGTAAAATGTCTTCAGTGTAAACAGTAGAATTTTGAAAAGTTTGTGGACAGTCCCCAAAGTAACAAAATGTCTTCATAGTAACTTGTGGAACGAAAACCCGTCCCCGCAACATGCGCTATGCATATATATATATATATATATATATATATATATATATATATATATATATATGCATATACATATATATATATATGCATTTCACATACTTTGAAGACATCTGTATATACAGCCAAAAAAGACCCCGTAATATGAGGTGTATCCAGTAAAATGTCTTCAGTGTAAACAGTAGAATAATGAAAAATTTGAGGACAGTCCTCAAAGTAACAAAATGTCTTAATATAACTTTAGGAACGAAAAACCGTCCCCGCAACATGAGCTGTGCACACATATATATATATATATATATATATATATATATATATATTCATTGCCCATACTTTGAAGACATCTGTATATACAGCCAAAAAAGTCCCTATAATATCCGCTGTATCGAGATAAATGGCTTCATTGTAAACAGTAGAATAACGAAAAGTTTAAGGACAGTCCCCAAAGAACGAAAATGTCTTCATAGTAACTTGTGGAACGAAAAACCGTCCCCGCAACATGCGCCGTGCACATATATATATATATATATATATATATATATATATATATATATATATATATATATATATAATAGGCCTTATTTGCAAACGCTCCTAAGGGGGAGACTTCGACGCTTCAGTAAATGCATTTCCCGCATACACCTTGTGTACTCTAAAACTTAACCTGTGTAAGGGTGCCATTTTGTCTACCTCTTATAACTTAATAGTGAACAAGTGGGGATGAATGTATAAAGCAAAATAAGCAAAGAGAGAATCATTTTTGAACACCAAAAGTGAAAGAAAGTCGAAAAAATTAAAAAGTGTGGTGTGAACCTGAGCCTAGAAGAAATTATATACAAAAATATATCTATATATATTAAAAAAATCGCACCTAAGATAAATAATTAGTCAGTAATTCATTTAATAAGTTCAGTCAACAGAACAATTACAATAAGTCTGCCAGTAATTACGTGAATAATTAATTAAAAGATAGGAGAATTTCATTTTTGGGTCATAAGTATCATGCAACAATCGAAAATTTAAAGTGGTTTGTATGTGTAGCCAATCCATAACTTAGTAAATCTATATAGAAAAAAAGTTATATTAGTTTAGAAAACAAACTTCACTACATCGCATGGATTCGGAAATTCCCGATACTTGTCGCTCGGTTAACTAATTTTTGCTCGGTAACCGTCAAAAGGGTTATTCATCGTATTAAATATTCCACTTAGCAGCAAAACACTTTAAGAAACGATTTGTTGCATGATCGCCATGACTTTATGGAATTAAAAAACAAATAGAAATCGAAAGTAGTCAGTTTTGAAGAAGCAGAAAAAAGAGTGAAATTATCGTTACAATAAGAAAAAAGAAAACTTTAAGGATAAGTTAAAAGAAAAAAAAAACCTAAAATAATTAATCCATGTATACAGAATAAGTAATACAGGAACCTTCAATGTCATACCAGTTCAGGAGCGGCATAACAACAACATATCCGTGATCTACGAAAAAGGCCTTCTTCGCACATCATTTATTTGGTAAGTCATTTTTTTTATAACACATAATTCTAATTCGTTCCTGCACCCGTTTGACCCCTCTTTTGTTCTCGTTTTATTGTACCTAAATAGGAACAAAAATACTTGCCAAACAGCAACAACAAAATGCGACTAAACGAAAATTAAAAGATTATTAGAAGTTACGATTGTTAACAGAAATTAAAGGGAACATTTTTTGTGTTCTGCTGTAATCGTTAGTCACTGTAGATAAATTATATTAATTTTTTTTTCTTTGTTTTGGGTGTTCTGTGCGTTACATGAGTATACTGAAAAGCTTATGTTAAAGAAGACCCCAAAAGAGAGAAAAAAATATATTTTTTTTAAATGCAACGATTTTTTTTTACAAACCAAAATAAATAGATTTTGTTCTTTTTTTTTTGTTGTTATTAAGAAAGCATAAACATAAGACCCTACGTTGTGCATATGATACATTGGTATAACGTTTGGTTTGGTTACTATGTATAAATGTTAATTTTAAAGCAGGACATTATGTTTCATTATTTTTTACGTAGTATAATTCCACCAAGATGTGATCCAATTTAAGTTACTTATATAATTTAAATTTATAATCAATTCTTACTTTGAATAACTTAAATTTATAGCTTATTTATATTTTTGAATAATCTAAATTTATAACTAAGTCGTATTTCGAATAAGTGACCGTAGTTTAATTTTTATTTCGATATTTTTGGAACAAAAAAAAAGTAAAAATATTTACATTATATACATATCTGAATTTAAACCGACTAATGATTAGTCACCTAGCATTAATATTACGGTATTGAATAAATTTTATCATGAATTGCTAAATCAATTTAAGGGCGTTTTTCTTACCAAGGTGATGCGGATGAAATAAAGTAACAGAATTACAATCGATACCATTTCAGTTAACTTTTAATATCCGTGACTAGAGAACGTTCTAATGTTTTTTTTCATTCGAGTCCGTATGGACCAATAGTAGCTTTTTTGATTATTCATCAAAATAGGGAGTCTGTTAAATTTATTATTGTTTTGGTGAACCGAGGATAACTGGAAAGGGACCGAACCCCCCCTCTTGACTGATTAGCTAGCATTGATATGGCTCCCGCAGTCCTAATTCTGGTTATACTTAATGATAACTTATGATATCTTGTCAGGTAACTTCGAGTTTTCAACAAGTGATATTCACGTAGAATATTCGTGGGATACACAGGTGTTCATTACAAAGCCAAAACAGTTGGATCAATTTTGGGCTTTAGAATCAAAGGATTACGAAGTTCGTGTTCTCTTAGATCACATTGAACAATGCTTAAAGTTTCTAGGACAACAGAATGGATTGGGCGTTTGGACTGAACAAGCTGGCGAATCGGCTCACCGCGAATTTCTAAAGTTTTGGCATAAATACAAAATTATTTTGATTGACGATCCATCTTACCCTTTTAGACTTAAGAATGTTGTTGTAGAAATTTTATTTAGACATATTTAACTTCAAGTAAGCTAAGGCATTTGATTTATATAAGCACATCAATATTTTTCAGATTAGATCTAAAAGGTTTGGTGACAATATTGTTACAAGAAATTTCTACAACTAGAAATTTTTTCACACGAATTTTGACAGCTGGAAAAGTCTAGTGTGTTAATAACTGGAAATAACTAGAATACCTGACTACTCATATAAATACGGGTACTTGGTTGATGTAGGAGTTCAATTGATAAGTAAAACGCTGAGTGTGAAGATCTAAAGTGTGGCTAACGTTTAGTCTATCTACAACTTGTAAATAAAGTGTGCGTGTGTTTTTCTGTAATTTTTAGTGACTGTTATAAATAAATAGAGCTATAAATAATTTCAAACAATTATTTTCAATATAGAAAGAACTCGATTAATTTAAAAGGTAAATAAACCAACGATTTTAAAAAGGGTAAAATCATAACAATATTTTATTGTCATAACTCAAAAAAAAATCTGATAGGACTTTTTTAATCACAGATTCTTATTGCGGGTGTTATAAGGAGGTAAACCTAATTAGCCGTTTTTGTTGTCATTTTAGGTAAACCTCAAACCACTTGAGGACCGCTGTTTACTTTTGTGTTTACGGTTTGTTAATTCATCTGACCGAAAAGAAAGATTATCAAACAACCCCTTGGCAGAAATATCAGAAATTTTTAATAAAATAATTGAAAATTGTAAAAAAAATTATTCCATAGGTACTCATGCATTGTATAGACGAAATGTTAGTATCATTTAGTGGCTTCCTCCGTAGCTATATGAAATGCAACACTGCTCCCATCAAGCACCACCTGTTAATAGACTACTGTCAAATTTTGGACAAGTTCCGTCATTTACTTTGCGTTTAACAGCTGTTCAAAACATACGATCTCGTGCATTTTTTTTAAAAAGTGAATTTCGATTGCTCATAAATTTTTTTTTGCGAAAAAAAACCGTCAATCAAACTATGAAAAAGCTTTATAAATGGTAAAAAAGTGGTTTACTGACTTTCGTTGTGGCCTTACAAGCACGGAAGATGCCGAACGTTCTGGACGCCCAGTTCAGGTCTCTGCACCCAAAACAATTGAAAAAATTCACGATATGGTGTTGGCCGATCGGAGATTGAATGTGCGATAGATTGTGGAAGACATAGGCATCTCACATGGCTGCCGCGTTTTCTCACAATCGACCACCAACGGAATCGTGGGACAGCTTAGTTTCCAATGCAAAAATCCATAAAGTAGACTATGAATTGCCCCCTAATTCGACTTATTCTCCGGATTTAGCCCCCAGTAACTATTTCCTATTTATATTGACTAAGATCTAATGTATACGTTTAATATTAAGTACATTTTGATTGTTTTTGTGTTGTAAAGCTCTCCGCTTTTAGATCATTTTGGTAAATATCTATTATGCTTAAATTATTAAAACTCAACTGTTTGCTTTTACTTCAGTCTGATGACCGTTTTATTTATAATTTCATTCTTATTGTCTAGCTTATATCTATTCATACACTATCGTGGGAAAGTGCTGACAATATATACACAATAAGCCATATAGCAATCAAACTGCAATACAATTTGAGAATAAGCTTATATGAGTGATCCAAGTAGAGATACTTTTTTCAATAGCCTTTTTTTGACAAATCACGTGTGAGTCGTATCATGCTGTCATGTTATTTTTGTTTAGTATTGTTTGGCATTTCATAATGGAAAGACTTACGCCTGAAGAACGTTTACAAATCGCTCAAATTTATTACGAAAATTCTCGTTCTGTGAGGAATGTGTTTCTTGCACTTCGCTCAACTTATGGTCAACATAATCGGCCTACTGAGCGTACTATTCGCAACACCATCACCCATTTTGAGACCCTGCATTCATTATTGGATAATATTCGACCGAAATATAGCGGCCGTAGCTGAGAGTGTACACGAAGACCGGTGCGAACGTAATCGTCAATGGCGACCGTTATCGTGCCATGATAACCGACTAGTTGATGCCTGAAATTGAAGATCGTGATCTCGGCGACATTTGGTTTCAACAAGACGGCGCCACTTCCCACACATCGCATCAATCAATGGATTTATCGAGAGAACACTTCGGTGAGCACATAATTTCACGTTTTGGGCCAGTCGATTGGCCACCAAGATCGTGTGATATCACGATATCCTGTGGGGATATATAAAGTCTAAAGTTTATGCGGACAAGCCTGCTTTGATTCAGGTCTTGGAGGAAAGCATCACGCGTGTCATTCGCCAGTTATCAGTCGAAATGCTCGAACGAGTCATCGAAAATTCGACTCAACGGATGGACCATCTGCGACGTAGCAACGGCCAACATTTGATAGACATAATCTTCAAAAAATAAATACCAAAGAATGTTCTTTCAAATGATAATAAACATTCCACATTAAATTTGAATTTTCTGTGTTTTTTTCTTTAAAAAAGTAGGGAACCTCGAAACGGATCACGCTATATAAATAGTGTGTTTTCAGCTTTTCTTAATTTCGTTTATTATAATGTTTTTAAAATGTGAATTCACAAGCAGTATTTAACAATGCTTGAGAAAAGATTATTATACATATTTGTTTCTAAAGTATGCTTATAAACAACATACACATATTGAAAAACACAATATGACGATTGAAATAGAACTATTTTTCAATACATTCTAGTCTTGTTGTCTTTGTTCTATGCATACAATAAGTGCCGTTATTATTATTATTTTTTTTTTTTAATTTGTCAAACGTGTTTTGCGTGTACATTTGGTTGTAAATTTTATAAAGTGAACGTGCAATTGCATATTGAATTTAATTATTTTTATAATAATTTGTATTTATGGTTAAAATTAATTATTATTCTTTATATTTAAAATTTATTATTATTTTTAATATTTAAAATTAATCATTAAAGAAAATAATTATGATTTATATTTTTCAACAAATAATACTATATTATATGTGAAGCTTATTCTACAATTATGTAAAAAGCTTATAAATACATTGAGTCAAATAAGCTTTTCTATACGCAAGTTAATACAATATTATTTTTGTAAGCTTGTTCTAGAATTGGAAGAATAAACTTATAGTAATCATACACACATAATATTTTCACGAGGGTTCCGTTTGTGTTTTTCTACAATTGTTACTATAGCCTTTTTCAATATATTCTCAAGTCTTTTTCAAGCTTAAGGCTTGTGTATTTAAGCTTTTAATAATATTTTTCTCAAGCCATTTGGTATGTTGGGAAGTTTGAAAAATATTGTGAAGGAGAGAATAGTTTATCAAACGTACTTGAGAAACTGTTTTGGTTTTTGCTAATAGTAATCTTTTTACAAGCATGTTAAAAAAATATTAGGAAGGCGGATAGTTTATCCAACAAGATTGAGAAACTCTTAAAGTTTTTGCAATTATTAATTTTTTTATATACCATGTTTAAAAACATATTGCGATGGATAATAGTTTTTCAAACATGACTAAAAAATACTTTATTAATTTTTTTAAAAAAAGCTTCTTCCAAAAAACTATTATATTTTACTTATTATTTGGTCTATTGGGTTGGGATAAAACATTTACAAATACAGGTTGGTTGAAAAGTTCCTGCGCTCACCAAGAGATGACACTGCTAGCTCCTGAGAACACATGCAAAGTTGCAAGTCATTCTGTCAATTCTCTCTTTGTTTACAAGCCATTTGAAGTTGACGTGTCATTGATTTTTTTTAATATGGAAAAAATTGAATATCGTGAAGTCATTAGATTCTTTGTTTTGAAGGGTTTAAAAGCAAAGGAAGTTTATGAACAATTGTTAGAAATGTATAAGGAGTCCTCACATTTAAAACGCACCGTTGAATTTTGGCTTGGTGAACCTGGTCGTACCAGCCTTGAAGACGATGCACGCGAAGGACGACCAAAAACTGCAACCACAGCAGAAATCATTGAGCAGGTACAAAATAACCGTCTACGGCTGATATGGTTAGTGAAGATCAAAGTTTGACTAAGCGTGAAATTCCTAATGCCATAGGCATCTCAGACGAACGAGTACTCCATATTTTACATGAAGAATTTCGTATGAAAAAACTGTGTGGAAAGGTAGTGCCGCACACATTAACAATTTAACAAAAACTGGATCAAAATCAAATTTCTCAGCGTAATTTGGAGCGTTTTAAGCCGAATAAAACCGACTTCTTGCGTCGTTTTATAACTATGGATGAGACTCGGATCTACCACCACGATCCTAAATTGAAACAAGAACGTTTACAGTGGACTGAAGCTGGTTGTTCAGCTCCAAAGCAGGTGAAGTCACAACGATCAGCAAAGAAGGATATGGCATCAGTTTTTTTGGGATGCAAAAGGAATTTTGTTGATTGATTATCTTCAGAAAGGTAAAACAATCAACTCTGAATATTAATGCAGCCTTTTGGATCAGCTGGATGAAAAAATTCGTGAGAAAAGACCTGGTTTAAAGAAGAAAAAAAATAATTTTTCATCAAGACAATGTACCTGCTCACAAAAGTGTTTTGACGATGGCTAAATTCAAAGAATTAAAGTACGAATTGCTTGAACATCCACCGTATTCACCAGATTTGGCTCCTAGTGACTACTATCTCTTCAGAAATCTCAAACAATTCCTTCGTGTAAAGCATTTTTCGTCGAATGAAGAGGCCATATCAGCCGTAGACAGTTATTTTGCAGAGCTTCCGGAAAACCATTATAAGGATGGGATAAAATTATTGGAAGATCATTGGAACAAGTGTATTGAGCTTCTAGGAGATTATATTGAATAAAAAAATATATTTCGTAACAAAAACAGCATTCTTTCATTTTGAGCGCAGGAACTTTTCAACCAACCTGTACAAGTGTAAAAGATAACAAAAGTGTCAATGTGTCAGTGAACAAGACTGAACAAAATACCATAAAGTCAGTTGCATTCGGTTTGGTCGGAATCCAATTCGATCACAATATGATTTCAATTGGTTAAAACAAACTTTATAAGAATCCAATTGGGATTAGATTAGAATTAAAATTCAGGGCTTCAAAACCTAACGGGCAAAATATTATAGTTTAGGGTTATCATATAGTAAATTCGTGAATCAGGTTTTAAAGTTTGCTAATAAATTTGAAATATAAATCTGTGGTACCTTAACTTTAAAAACAGTGTAACTAGTAATTAAATGTACATTTTTCAAACATTTTAAATTTAATATTTAAATTAAAATAAAAAAGAAACGCACAAAATTAAAAAGAACAATCACTAGAATTTACAATTATGTCACTATTCCCAAAGCAACGTGTGATAAAATAAAGGTACGTACTTTAGAACTTGAAAATATTTATTATGTTAAACTGAGGAGGAAATTCGGATTGAAAATGAGTATAGAGATCAAGTTGAGGACAGCTTTTTCACAATTAAAGCTATTTGGTCTAGCCAAACACAGGTGAACCTAGACAACACGATCGTTGAAGGTATTCAAGCGAGCACTTTAAACATAATTAATGATTTGAGCACTTCAATTCATGCAATTGTTCAGCAGCAATCAACAACCACAACAATTCTTGAAGCCGTTTCAGCTACACTGTCAAGTGTAGCAAGTATGAATTCTAGTCATCAAAATACAATTAATCGAAGTACCAATAATCAGAATACGAATTATCATTCTGAATTACGTTTACCGTCGATACAAATTCCTGAATTTAATGGTGAACTCTCTAATTGGATAAGATTTAGAGATTTGTTCATTGCATTGATTGATTCAAAACCAAATTTGTCCAACGTTGAAAAGTTAGAGTACCTTAAAAAAAAAACTAAAAGGGGAAGGGTCATCACTCATAAAACATCTTCCCCCAACAAATAATAATTACCAAATTGCTTGGAGTTTAATAAAAAAATATTACGACAGACCTGATTTGATAGGAAAACAATATCTTGATTTACTTTTTAAACAAAATGCCTCAATAGGTGCATGGGATTCTGTTTTATTATATCATATTGAAGACAAATTAGATTCAGATACAAATACTCTCTGGCGTAGAGAGCAAAGGGAGAGTGAAACTCAGACATTTCCACAATTGTTAAAGTTTATGAAAAAAACGCTTACTTGAACTTGAAGAAAGCTGCCAACCGAATCAATTAGAAACCATAAGTGAATAATGCAAATGTTGGTGGTAAGAAACCACAAAGGGAATGGTTCAACTTGAAATATTTTCATAAAAACAAATAAAACAATTTTTGTACAAACATGGCATTCTTTAGAAACATGGATCTTACAGATCCGGCATACAACAAAGGAAATCGAATCGACATCCTCATAGGTGCCAATGTATTTGCTTACAGTTTGTTGGAAGGATTCGTATCTCATCCATCAGGATCTAAAGTTGCTGCAAACACAATATTTGGATAATAATGGGAAATGTCAACAAACCACAACAAGCTATATTTGTTGCTCATGTGTATACAGATTTGAACTCGCAACTACAAAAATTTTGGGAAACAGAAGATTGCCAACCTCAGACCAAATATTTAAGTCTAGAGGAAGAAATTGCGGAACAACACTTGTTTCCTTGAAATATTTATCCTCGGACATTTTAAATAATAATAAAAAAAGAATTAGTCTTTTTATCACAAACTGGGGTTTTTTATTATTATTTTTTTCAGTAGTATAGTAAGTAAATTTAAAGAGTAAACAAATAAAGGGAGTGGGCAACTGACAAAAACATCGAAACAGCCCACTTAACAGTAATTGTAGGCTGTTTACACAAGCTCATAAACATCCCGCCCCCTTGCAAAACTGCAACAAGGGAGGCTAAGGACTGTGCGAACTAAAAAATAAGGGCTGAAAATTAATAAATGAAAGGTGAACAAAACAAAACTTTTTAACAATTCATTTTCTTTTTCAATTGAATATTCAGAAAAAATAACAATATCTTAATAAAAAAAGAAATAAAGAAATATAAAAAAATCAACAAAATTAATAAAATAAAAAAAATGTAGTAAAAAAAAGAAAAATCATACAATATGTCCTGAATGGACATTTATGACTATTGTAGCCGGGGTGTTATTAAAGAGCCTATTTGTTGGTGCCTGTTGCATTTGTGGTTGCTGCGGTTGTTGTTGCAGCTGTTGCTGTGGTGGTTGTTGTGGTTGCTGGGTACAGTAACAATGACGACGACGAGACCAGTTGGAGTTGTTGTCGTTGCCAGAGTTGCTGCGCCTTCTCCTTTTGCGACGTCTTCCTGTTGACGCGTGAGAACTCGTCACTGTGGAGGTAGAACCTCGGTGAGTGCTAGCCGTCTTGTGGCGGTGGAGAAAAGTGTGGGGCTCGGACAAGCACTCAATGCACCGCTCCCTGCTGGTGCACTTGTTCTTGATGTGGGAGCGGGCCAAACAATTAAAACAGTAACGGTACCGCCGTACCGTTTCCCACCGCTCCCCCACCGACATTTTGCGAAACTTCAGGCATTTTCGCAATGCATGTTCACTTTTACAGAGGCGACAATCCCGAAGGCTTACGTCGCGTGAGGGTTTCGCCTTAGCGGGCGCCGAATTATCTGGCTCTTTGACTGGGGAACGGTACACCTCCAAATGACGTGATATTTTAAGCTACGGGAAAAAATAAGGGTTTCTGTATAGGGCAAAATAAAATAAAAGGGTTTCTGTATTGGGCAAATAAGGGTTTCTGTATTGGACAAAAGAACAAGCTTCACTATATGCCGGGTAAAAATGCCAGAAGCTGTTCTTATATCCGCTATGCGGACCTTAGAGTCAGGTCCTACATAGGTTTTCACAATGCGACCAAGTCGCCATTCATTTGGGGGTAAATTATCCTGACGGATAACAACAAGATCACCTATCGCAAAATCTCTTTGTGGATATTTACACTTAACACGCTTATGGAGTTCTTTGAGATATTCTTCCTTTCACCTTTGGGCAAATTGGTGGTAAAGAACTTTGAGCTTTTGCCACCTATTGGATATACTCAATGAGAGATCAGAATGACCGGGTTCATAGGGTACCAGGAGAGGCGCTCCAATCAAGAAATATCCGGGAGTTAAAGGGTTTAAATCAGTGGGGTTTTCGCTCATGGCAGTGAGGGGTCTCAAATTGAGACAAGCCTCAATTCGGGTTAGCATCGTCGAAAATTCCTTAAAAGGTAAATCTCTACACTCCAGACATTTTGCGTCAATGTCTTTTCACACTCTTTACACCGGATTCCCACAAGCCACCCATATGAGGAGTCCCAGGGGGATAAAATGCCATTCAACTGGCTGAAAACTATTACAAGCAATTTGGGCTTCAAATTGGGTAAGAACTGTTTTCGTTCGACCTCGAGTAAATTTGTTGCACCGACAAAATCTGTTCCATTATCGGAATACAAATGTGACGGGCAGCCACGACGAGAGAAAAAACGAGCAAATGCAGCAAGACATTTGCTCGTTTATTCGAATCAATAAAAGGGCTTAGGGTTAATAAAGTGCTTTTCGTACTTAAGGGGGTACCCTTTGATGATTGGCATATTCAAGTATAAAATTTCGCTGACACACAAGAATCAAGCGATCACGGGTAAATTTCATTTCCGATTGGGATAAATCTAAAGTATTATACAAACATTTCAGTGTTTTCAAATATTGCAAACACCTGAACCAATACGAAATAATTCGCATTGCACGGGGTAAAGCTGAAAAACGCTGAAGTACTGAATTTCCAATTGTTGATGATGAATAACAGAATGCTGAGGCCAATTCTCATTTGGTTGTCTTAGCCATGTAGGGCCGTGCCACCACAAAGGGTTGCCGATCAAGTCTCGAGCAAGGATTCCACGACTTGCCAAATCGGCGGGGTTGTCTTTGGAATCTACATGAAACCAATTTTCATTCCCAACTTTCTTTACAATCAACGCCACTCTATTTTTGACAAAGGTTGGCCAATGGCACGGGGGTTTTTTGAGCCAAGATAAAACTATGGTAGAATCAGTCCACAGATAAATCTTCCTCTTGTCTAGATATAATTGACTACACAACGATTCTACCATGTGTGTCATCAAGGCCGCTCCACAGAGTTCTAAATGTGGTAAAGTTTCGGATTTTACAGGAGCTACCTTTGTCTTTGACGCGAGTAAGTGCGCCGTGATCTCATTCAAAGAGATATCCCCAACATAGGGTGCAGCACCATATGCTTTTTAGAGGCATCGAAAACGCATGAAGTTCAATTTCATGCTTGGGGTGAAAATTAACCCATCTTGGAATGTTAATTTTCTCAATATTCGGGTAATCATCAAAAAATGCGCGCCATTTAATAAGGAATAAGGGATTTAAACTTTCGTCCCAATCTGTCTTGTCTTTCCAAATTTGTTCCATTATAATTTTTGTCACAATAATTTTTGTAGAGAGCCAACCGGCGGGGTCAAAAAGCTTAGCTATTTCCGACAAGACCGCACGCTTAGTCATAATATCCCTCCCTGGCTGCGAAACTAGTTTAAAATAAAAACTATATTTATCAGCGTTCCATCGCAGCCCTAGGGTTTTAGTCGTGCTGACATCTGAAAATTTTAAGAAGTCTGCATCAAGCAGATTCTCCGGGGTAAATCTTCTAAGAGCCGAATGTGGTTGGCCGTTGACTTTCGCAGAACGAAACCAGCCGAACCAAGAACTCGGGTGAGTTTATTACGTCTCTTAAAAGCGTCTTCCAGCTCACGCGCGCCAGCTATAACGTCATCAACATACATTTGGGTTCTCAATATTTTAGATGCCGCAGGATCTTGGGGCTCACAATCGAATCGCTAGATACGGCGAACAGTTCACTCCGAAAGTGACCGTATTAAGCTCATAATCCTTCACATCGACTTCGGGATTTTCTCGGAATAATATCCGTTGAAATGGGGTTTGATCGGGATGAATTAATATTTGCCGATACATTTTTTCAATGTCTGCATTAAAAACGTATCGAAAGAGTCGCCATTGCAGAATTAAGACCGTAAGATCTGCCTGTAAAACAGGTCCGGGGTACAAAATATTGTTTAAACTAACACGGTTTGAGGAAGGGTTTGAAGCATTAAATACTACTCTGAGTTTAGAAGTGACACTATCGGGTTTAAATACGGCGTGATAGGGTAGGTAATATGTAGTCGCATTTGATTGGGGCCAACGGCTCTAATACTAGTTATTTACAGTATCATAGTGTGATTTCAATTCGGGGTTCTTCAAAAGTCGAGTTTCATTTCGCATGAATTGGGACAGAGCCCTGCTACGAGAATTTCCTAAAGACAATTCATTAAGAAATTCCCGGCGAAAAGGGAGTGACACTACATAGCGACCATCGGGGTTTCGATATGTTGTAGACTGGTAAAGTTCTTCACAGAATTCCTCGGCTTCGGACAGTCGTGTCGCTTAAGGGATTTCCTCGAGTTCCCAAAAACGAGAGAGTTGAGCGCTTAAATCAACCTGGCTGCAGAAAGATACAACCGAATGTAAGGGCTCTGATTGTAAAAGTTCACCAGTCACTATCCAGCCGAACACAGTCCTTTGGGCGATCAGGTTGCAATCTGGATGAATTTTCACATCCGTGGTAAGAATTTTTGGATAAACAATTATTCCAAAAAGAATATCCATACGGATACATTTCACATCGGTCGTTGTTATATCGGGGAAATTAGAGCTTACCATACTAGAGAGAGAACACGAGGGCAACCGACCGGTTATTTTCTCAACAACATATGTACGACAATATCTTAATTTCAAAATCGGGGTCGATCGACGATTCGATCGTAAGTTTACACATGCTTGAAGATTTACAAGCTAAACAATCAATTATGCCAGTAACGTTAGTTGATGGCACGGAAAAAGTTGGAATAGCAAGATTTCTTTGTAACCTCCTTGAGATAAAAGTACCCTGTGAGGCGGGGTCTACTAGTGCTCGAGTCGCACCCTTGAGGTCGTTGACACGTATAATACAATTAGCCGATCCCAAAAGTACTGTCGAAGAAGGATTCGAATTCAGATGTGCGGCGTACGTTTGTACATTTTGAGACGCTACTGTAGTTAAAGTGTTAACATTAAGAGCGGATTGAGTTTGAATGCCAGCTGGTCTTGTAGTGAGTGTTGCTTGGGGTGAAGCAACAGCAGAACTATGTCCTGGTTGTACAACTTCTCTATGGAGCAGAGAGTGACGAAAAGTGTAACAAAGATAAACGTTTCTACAATTTTTCAGTTCATGAGACATCGCCAGACAATTGGAACAGCACTTAAGTCTCTTCACTGTCGACATTCTCTCAACTGCACTCTGGCTCAAAAAAGACGGGCACAATCTTAAAGGGTGAAAACCTTGGCAAATTTAACAACGACAAGCCGATGAAGTTGTGCCTGTTTTTGTCGCAAAACTTTGAATTTTTTCCGAACCGTGAGATTTCTTTGAGCTATTAAAACTCAAATTCTTTCGCGGGCTATTAAAACCTGTACTTTTATTCGAGTTGGTAACAGAGTTCGAGTGAGATCCTCTAATATCAGAAATTGATTCAAGGGTTTTGAAATGAGCTGTCAAAAAAGAGTCCTTTTTTGACTGTTCCCAGAGACACAGAGTGTTTTCAGGTAACTTTGTAACGCAAATGTACACTAACATAACGTGATAAAATACTTCTGGGGTAACTTCGAGTAATGAAAGATTCGTTACACAATCGTTTATGGTTCGCTGAAAATTCTTTATGTTTTGGCCAGTCTCTTGAGTAATTGGTTTAATACCTAAAAGGATTTGAAGCTGTTCATTTATGAGTGCCCCTTTATTTTCCTATGTGTCAACAAATTTTTTCCATGCTATTGCAAAGCCGGAACAGTATGTATGGCGTCATGGGCATCTTTTGCCGTTTTTTGCAAAAGAAAGTACAGTTTTTATACAGGGCTCAAACGGAGATTATTAACATACAAGGCAGAAAACATATCTGGGAAAGAGGGCCAGCTTTTATGATCCCCATAGAAAATTGGAGTATCGCAAGGGGGTAAATGCATAATGGGCATTTAGTCATTACCCAATTCCATGGCTCTTTCAGCCTGTGTAGCGGATTTTAAACGGCTCAAATTCTCCGTAATCATCGAAATGCCACGGACATGGTTGCTATAAGAAGCCATATACCTCGATTTTATTTCCACTATCTGCGGATCTTTCACGCGCTCCGCCTGAATCGATAAGGAATCGTATTCCGCCCGAACGGTTTCCCATAAACTGGTAAGTTCCTTTTCACGACTACCTAAGGATCCAATAGTGTGATCCGCTACGGATATAATGAATATAAAGGCCTCGAATCCAGCCAAGCGATCGGCATTTCGAATCAAAGCGGCCAAATCCATTTTCGATCTAATGTTGTAAGAGTGAATCACGAAAAGAAATGTCTAACAAATTTAAAAAAAAAGAAAGAAAAGTTCGAAAAAGATTTTCTTTCACTAGAGTAAGAACTTTAAAAAAAGTGTAGGGTAATTCTTTAAAGTTTACTGACAAGTCGATTTGATTAAAAAAAAGGTTTAAATTTTGAAAAGTTTAGGGTAACTTTCCAAAATAATAGAATAAAAAATCGATTTGCTTCACAAAAAAACTAGTAAAATTTAAAAAAAGTATAGTCATTTTTCAAAAATTACTAATAAAATCGATCTAGTTTATAAAAAGGGGTTTCAAATTATAAAAAATTAAGGTTAATTTTCTAAAATAAGAAAATAAAATTGACTTTCCTTCACTAAAAACTAGCAAAATTTAAAAAAGTATAGTAATTTTCCAAAATTTACTAATAAAATCAATTTTATTTTACGAAATTTGAAACAAAAAATGATTTTACACGATGTTTGCTAAATTTGGGAAAAATTTTCAAAAGATCCGGATAAAATTTGCAATTATGTATTAAAAATAAAGTTTTAAAAAAATCTTACAACTTTTCCAATCGTGTTAAAGCAGCTTTGCATGTAATTTCACTAGTGTTCCTCAAAAAATAACACGGGTATCAGGAAACGGGTAAACGAATAAAAATTTATTTTTAAAATATTAATAAATATTTAAAAAAAATTAAAAAATAAGGGTAAATAAAATATAAAATGCACAAATTTATTGGTTACACGGGTTCGGATGGAAAAAATGAGAAAAAAATGCACTTTTAAGACCCAAATTACACAATAACCGGTTTATTCGTGACAATATAAAAAAGGAAAAAATGAGTAACAACTAGCAGTATTCTCTTATTTAAAAATAAAATCGCACTCACTGGGTATAAGGGAATAATACAAAAAATATTAAAAAACACTGGCACTGAATATCCACACAAAAAATATAAATATATTTAAAAGCGTGTCCGTCTGTTTTGATTGACAATAAAGAGTTGAAATTGTTTTTTGTATTTTCTCTTTGGGGTAAAGAAAATATTTAAGCCTAGATGAAAATCAACAAAACAACATCCAATATGAAAATTAATGGAACACACGCGAATAAAATAAATGCACTGAGTAAAAATATTTATTAAAATATGTAAAAAAAAGTAGTGAACTTCTTTTTTTTTTGTGTTTTGCCGACGGGATTTTCTATATTTTTTTGTAAATTTTTTTTTAAGTATTTTACACGGACAATTGTGTGTGTATTCCTTCACTTGTGGTTATGTTTTTAAACACACATTTTATATATTGTCACACAACTTATGTTTTTTTTTAATTTTTTATTTGTTAGGGTTTATTAAAAAAAGTAATAGGGTTGGTTTTACCAAATTTAAATACAAAATGGGGGTTGTATTCACACAGTTGGGTTCGTTCTGAAAAGAAATATTTCCGTGAAAATATTTAAAGGACTCGGGGGTTGGAAATCCGGTTCGAAGGTCAAAAAAATGTTTCCTTGAAATATTTATCCTCGGAAATTTTAAATAATAAAAAAAAATAATAAAAAAAAATTAGTTTTTTTTTATCAGAAAATGGGTTTTTTTATTATTATTATTTTTTTTCAGTAGTATAGCACGTACGTACCGTTCTTATCGAGTTCACAAGAGTAAGTTAATTTAAAGAGTAAACAAATAAAGGGAATAGGCAACTGACAAAAACATCGAAACAGCCCACTGAACAGTAATTGTAGGCTGTTTACACAAGCGCATAAACAACACTACAAACACAACGTTCAGAGGCTTGAGGATGGCAGATATATGATCAGAGGGTCAGTTCTCGTTCTGTGAAACGGTGAAATGAAAAGTTTTTTCACGTTTTCATAGTACTTTTGATTCGCGTTCTGTGGAAAAATGTAAAGAAATATCAAAACGTTTTCATATGAAAAAAAAAAGTGGAACGAAACAAGATTTTTTTCACGATTGCACAGCACTGGCGATTCTTGTTTTGTGTAACAGTGCAAACAACTCTCAAAATATTTTCATATGAAAAAATTGTTTACACAGACTATTTATAAGTGAAATAAACATGGAGAAGATTGTAAGAGGAAAGCGTGCCAGCGAAAGCCAAAAGGAGTATTTAATTAATTATTAAGAAAAGCATGTGGACATTGCAAACGATAAGTAAGTAGCTTAATAACCATAATCACACTATTATTAATCCCATATTTACAGATTTGTAACTGCAGATGGTGCCAAATTTAGAGACGAAAAGTGTAACAAATTGGTGGCGAGCCTTAACAGTTTTAGTGGGACCCAAAAGGACAGTGAAAAATGGCAAAAGTATGGCATATTTATTTATAGTTTATTTATTTTATTCTTTATGAAATTTTTTTTCTTTAAGCAATATTAGACTTCATACGCGCACCAAATATAGTTCACTTGAAGTAAGCCGATATAAATCCATGAAGTACTTGTCGGTTGTCATCTCGAATGGACTGCAATGAAATGCTTGTAACATCATTGTCTTACCTTTGTTCATCCGGAATTCTTTGAGTAATATCCAATAATACAATTAATCCAGATATTTTTATATAATTATTCAAAATAAATTTTACGAACTTAATTCACTTTTGTTTACGTTTTTCTCTGTTTTGACATTTGCTTTAAATTTTGGATAACACAGTTACAAAAGTTTCATGGGTACAGTGCGAATGAAACATTTTTTTCATAATACATATGAGAATCGCAATTTATGTATTTGTGAAAAGTTCGAGTGAAAAGTGCTTATGAAAACGAAAATGAAAAGTTTTTTTTCACTTCACATTATCACAGAACGGGAATTGACCCTCAGATAACCCTTTAAAACAGATTCGGTTGAACTTGGTGAATCAAAATCTGCAGCTAAAAAAAGTTTGGAATCCATGGAATGAAAATTCAGTAAGAATACATATCTTAAGGCCGAATTTCAAAAGTTTATGAATTAATACATATATCTTTATCACATGCAAACTGTATCTGAAAATGGTTCTGAAGATGTTATGCAAAGGTATTACATGCCTCATCATGCATTCTTGAAGCCATCAAGCACAATTACTAAATTGCATGTCGTATTTGATGCTTCATGCAAAAGCTCAAATAATTTATCTTTAAACAACCATCTTTTTTGTATACAATCTTGCTGAAATTTAGAAAGTTTGAAATCGGGTTTACGGCTGATATCGAAAAATGTACCGTTAAGTGCTTATACATCCTTACGATAGACCGTTTCAAACTATTTTGTGGCGAAATTCAAAATGAATCAAAAGAAATCGCTAGTAATTTTTATGTCGATTATTACCTGTCAAGCGCACCAGATATAGATTCTGAAAATTCTTTAATTTACGTAAATGGTCATCAAACTGTCAACAATTTCAAGAAAACATCAGGCCCGAAGATAAAGCTTTTTCATCAGCTTTTTCGGAGACTGTTAAAACGTTAGGCCTTTTGTGGAACAACACAACAGATTTCTTCAATATAGCGTATGTTCACAACAATCATCTGATCAATAACAAAACGTCGGAGATTTCTAAGATTAACGATCCCATAGGATGGTTATCCCCAGTAGTGGTAACATTCAAATTTTTATTCAAATATATAGGAAAATATTCGTCATATCAAAAATCTGCAAATACCAAGATGGTTTCGGTTTAGCATCGGTTATTAAGTCGAATTCCATGGTATGCTATTTATATACGTATTATTAATTAATATGGTTCAATTTCTACATTACTAACCGCTAAATCAAGAGTATGTCCTATAAAAAAAAGAACTCTGTGCAGCACATCTAGTGGTAAAACTTATGAATAAAGTAAAAGATGCCTTACAATTTGGAAATGTCGCAACATATGGTTGGACCGACTCAACAGTAGTCCTGGCATGGATAAGTGATCATCCAAGACGCTGGAAAACTTTTATTGCCAATCGCAGCAACACCCTGCCGATCTAGCTACCAGAGGCATTTCGTCTGCTGATCCCATCAACAAAAATGTATGGTGGCACGGTCCACAAAGTCTGCATAATCGTATTATACAACACAACACAGCCATTAATCACAACTTCTGATGATGCATGTCTTGAGAAAAATAAAATTATTATTGCGACAACAACACAGGTCAAAATTACTGATATTGAATTAGTTGATCCAGTTTTAATAAAGTCATCCGCATTACTGCGTTGTTATTACGCTTTATTCACAATTGTAAATCTAAGAGAACCAACTCTGATAGAAGAAATGGTGTCATCACAACAGCAGAATTTGATACTGCTACTGTAACATTAATAAAACAATCTCCACGTATGTCATACAATGCTGAAATAGGAAATTCGGCTTCCAATAAATCATTATCTACAACAAATAAACTTGCAGCACTCACTCCATTCGAGGACAGCAAGGGTCTACTAAGAGTGAGAGGTCGTCTAGAAAATGCAAACGTCAACTATAATCAAAATTATCCATATATATTACACAAGGATAATAATTAACACAACTAATTGTCAAAGACTATCATACCAAATATCTTCATGCTGGTACACGACAAATGCAGCATTTGATAACTTTAAAATATTGGATTCCAAATATAACATTTCATCTCAAACGAGCAGTTTATAAATGCACTACATGTATGAGATTTCGTCAAATACCATATCAACAACGTATTCTACACGTTCAACGTTTCTACACATCAATTTTGCTTTTGGAAAGGTCGTGGTTCCAAAAATTATAAATGCTGGTTCGCCGTATTTGTATGATTAAATACCAAGGCAATTCATCTCAAAGCTGTAACTGAACTTTTAACTGCAGTATTCTTAGCATCACTTCGTCGGTTTACGTTTAGACGTGGTAAGCTAAATATACACTGATAATGGTACCAATTTTATTGGATGCAATCGAAACTTAAAGGAACTTTACGATTTTCTTCACACAACCAATGATACAATCTATCGAGAAATGTCAAGTCAACAAATTCTATGGCATTTTATACCACAATCAGCTCAAAACCTTGGAGGCATCTGGGAGGCAGGTGTAAATCCGTAAAGTTTTACCTGAATCGCGTTCTAAAGTTCAGCTACATATAAAGAACACAATACTTTACTATGTCAAATCGAATGATGCCCCAATTCCCGACCGCTATGCTTAAAATATGAAGGTGACACCGATCCACTAACTCCGGGTCACTTCCTAATTCTACGTCCAATGGCATCCATACCAGATGAAAATCTGAATATTAATGTCAACCGTATCACTAGATGGAAGTATATTCAACAACTCGTTCAACAATTTTGGTCAACAGAATATTTTACTCAACTAAAAAAGAGACCAAAATGGATCCATAAACTACAAAATCTACAAATAAATGACTTAGTGCTCATAAAAGATAACATTCTGCCTCATACACAATGGCTTATGGGCATAATTACAGAGACACACATGGCAATGATGGTCTTGTTCGGGTAGCAACAGTAAAAATGAATAATGGCTTCCTGAAACGTGCTGTGCCAAAGCAATGATGGTCTTGTTCGGGTAGCAACAGTAAAAATGAATAATGGCTTCCTGAAACGTGCTGTGCCAAAGCTTTGCTGACTGTTGAAGGCGGGTGCTTTCAAGGTGGGCCGATATGTTGGAGATTGACGGCATCATAAATAGACAAAATGTGTATTTTTATTTGTTTGACTCATTCATTACATTTAAATACTAAATTTGCAACAATGTGACCTTTCAATTGCACCCTTGATATGTAGTACTTTTGCTCTGTTAAGTTTTATATCCCACGACAAGAATATGTCAAATAAAATTAGTTATAAAAATCCTTAACATCGTGTTTTTTTCTTTAAATCGAAATTATCAATAATGTCCATTATTAAAGTCGAGAACAAACTCATTCTCTACGAAATGTTATTTATACGATATTGGGTTCTGACTATCTTCCCCAGCCTGTTGTGCTTAAACCAATTACGACAAGCAAATTATATTACATTTGCTCTATTAAATTTAAAAGAAAAATAAGTAAAAAAGGCTTAAATTCGACTTTGCCGAATCTTTGAATACCCTTCACCAATATCTTAAAAATGTTTTCTACTGTTTTTGATACAAATAATGTAAAAAACATTTGAAGTAATATTATGGTGGCGTAAAAATTTATTGAGGTGATAAATTTTTTGGATGCGAAAACAAATTTTGTGGTAGAAAAAAAATTTGAGGTGAAAAAACATTATTAGTGGAAAAAAAAAATATTATTTCGGATCATTCTGTTAATGATATTTTATCAACTATTAATTCATTCTATACATTCATAATAAGAAGGGGTGAACATTTATTAAAAGATTAGTATCAGAAACCCACTGCTTCTGGGAGAGTTATTAACTATTCTAAACACTCCAAAAGAATCATACTTAATTAAAGATTAGCGATACATAATTTCATTATTTTGGTAAATAATAATTACACAATTCAATTAATATGTAGATTGATAAGACAATATAAAAACCGAAATAATTTAATTACGAGAATGATTACTGAACCTTAAATTTATGAATCTCTAACTTATGTTCCTCTTATATATGAAAGATTAGAAAATCAAAAATTTTTGATAATAAGAAATATATAGTGGCTCATAAAACATATAACACATTAGGTAGATTATTGATTAAAACGAAGAATACAATAGATAAATCCTAAATGTTCAACTTAGTTTATAAAATACCTTGTAGTGGAAATGATAGTGAGAATTGTAGTAAAGTATATGTAGGTACAACAAAGAATAAAAACTAGAATTGCAAGACATAAATCTGTTCTGAAATACAGAAACATTACTTTAACACAAAAAACAGCATTATCATTACATTGCACGAATTCTAATCATTATCCTGATTTTGATAAGACGTCAATTTTAAACACAGAGCATAATTACAGACGCAGATATATGTTAGAAATATTACAAATTATGAAATTACCATCTACACAAGGAATTAATTATAAAACAGACATATCAAATATTGCACAAAATTATAGACATTTAGTTAATAAAAACTAGGATAAATATTATTATGTTAAATAACATGTATTTCATTATTTTTGTTCATGTTATATTTTAATTTTAAAAAATATTGTTATTTTTGTTTTCTGTTATATTTTTATGTTTTAATATTGACAAAAAACAATTTTTGATTTCCCACCTTTATAAAAAAATATGTTATATGTAAGTTTTCAATTAATAAATTTCCCCTGAAGAAGTCACCCAATGTGGTGACGACATATTGGGAGAAATAAATATTTATAATTAATTTTTATAAATTAAAAAAAGATCTTATGCTCAATTTAATTCAGAAGATCGAAGAAAACTAAAAGATTTTTCAAGAATCTGAGAGCACATCAGACCAACCAAAAATGAGTTACTACAACTATAAAACAAACCCAGAAGTAAGAAAGGACATCAATAGGTATAAAACTATAAGGGACATGTTCGCTCGCTTATCAGTAAGTTGAAAATTTAAATATTTTTTTGAAATATTAATAACATTTTAATTTCACGTCTCCTCCGTCGTGGTAGTGCATAAAAATCATAATATTTATTGACAATAAATATTATTATCAAGGGCAAAGGAAAATCAAAGTGTCTCTCGGTTCAAAAGAAATAAAAAAACAAGAATAAAAAGGTTTAAATTCGGCTGTGCGGAAACTTTGAATACCATCCGCCTATATTCTAAAAAATGTTCTTTACTGTTTTTGAACAAATAATGTAAAAATCTTTAGAGCCAGTCTACTCTACAGCAAAATATGTTTAATGAAAGGAATGCAACTTTTGGTGGGCCATCTATTGACAAATAGTTACAACTCATGGTCTTTTTAAGAAATAAATGTATTTGAAGAATTTAATGTCTGATTGTAGAACAGATAAAAATTATCTCTTGTGCCACCTACAAAAAAAAATATATAAAATAAGAGTTTTACAAAAACAAAAATATATTTTATGGAATGAAACGAATAACCAACAAAGCTTATCAATGGAAAATAACAGAAAAAAATATATACAGAAAAAATTGTACGAAAATACACCAATTTGTATGTAAAATTTAGAGGTACCTTCACATTTTCACTCATAACTTTTGAACCGCTGGACCGATTTTGCTCATTTTAAATACCAAACTGATGTCTAATATACTGGGTAAATATAGGCACCCGCTTGAGTCTTTGCGTCGTGATCGCCATTTCAACAGACAGACGGACATCGCTAAATTGACTTAAAATTGCATGAGGATCACGAATATATATATACTTTATGGGGTCTTAGACCTATATTTCGACATGTTACAAACGAAATGGCAAACTGATATATACTCTCACCATATGTGGTGGAGGGTATAAAAACAGACTAATAGTGCAGGGTGATAAAACAAAATTAAAAATTTAAATTAATTAAAAATCGCCCGTTGATCAAAGGCTTGTGAAATATAGTTGCACAGTTCTTCAAATCATCTTTAAATCATCCTACAAATGTTATTCTGTACAAAAGTTTAGCTGCTCACAAGGAATTTAAGGGAGTACCTTTAAATTACTTTTATTTGTATTGAAAAATATTGTAAATACCCTGAATGCAGAAAATTTGTCGGTAAAATCGTATGTGGCGCTCATTTCAGAGCAACAACAAACATATGCTATTCCATTTGTAAATAAATTTCTCTCTTCAAATTACCTCCCGCCTATCTTCTAATTGTTTATCTTCTGAGATATTCCACGACTTTTTATATTGAGATTACATTACATCAACGCCTTCATAGAAAAAATTCCAATAAGTGTTCTCTTGCTAATATTTTACAATTTGCAATACATCGTCAAGTATTTTGGTGCTCTTACTTTTTACCATTGTTATCCATGTTTTTCTTGTAAATTTTACAACACATTATTTATTGATAATTTAAATCTCAGTTGCACTGTAACATAACATTAACCTATTTGTCTCTCGATTAACTTTTCGGCGGCCAACTACTCTCAATTAAATTCGTAATATCGGTAAGGGTAAAGCGTTTAAAGGTAAAATGCCTAATGAATCCAACCCTGAAAAGAAGGAAGATAAGTCTTCCTCGTATAAACCGTCAGAAATGACAAGTATGACTGCGCTAAAAATGGTCATTAATAAGAAGTTGGTGAAGACAGTCGGATTTGTTTAAGAGCGGCATTATTTTGGTGTCAAATTAATATTGCCTTTATTTGGTCATAAATTTTAATTATAATTAAATAAAAATTCTCAAGGAAAATCATTACTGTTTATATCTTCTCCTTTTCGTTTTTTTATATAACCAAAAATATTGCTTTTTACCGCAATTGTTTGAGGTGAAAATAAATAACGATAAATTTATAAAAATATTAATTAATGAAATCGGGCTTAAAGGTTCAGTCCTGGCGGGGGATATTTTAATAGGGCTTCAAAAGATTTTTAAAAAACATTCCTGCTTTTAAAATCAACAATATTAAATTTTTTTGGAAACTATTTATGTATGTATATAAATTAAACATTCTTAAGCTCAACGAAGAAGAGGAGCGCAAGCTAATTTTACAAGATCATAAACTGTCAAAATCGCAATGGCCATTTAAAAAAAAAGATGAAAATATTTATATTAGCTGGAAAACAAATAATTTTATATTTACCTATTTTTGTAACTATTTACATCAGGGGTGCCCAAAAGTTTCTTATGGAAGAGTAAACACCAATACATTTAAAGAATAACTAATTTTTATTCAATATTCTTTATTGTAAAAACCAATACATACAAAAAAAAATATTTCATATCATACGTTAAACAAAATCAAAATCTACATTGATGATCGCTGTCGTCAATGTTTACCAGCAAAGCATACGAAAGTGTTGTTGCTTTGCACTTCCGTGTATACAGTAAAGAACGACAAAAAAAAACTAATAAGGCAAAGTTGTTTGTGTATTTCGTATTGCTATTGCTGAGTGCAAAAACAAATGAGCATCAAGAGCATAGGGCTTTGACACCCTTGATTTACATTATTAATTTGATATATTTTTTTTCTCTTCGTTAAATTTTTTTTTATTAATTTGTTCTTTATTACATATATATATATATATGTGCACGGCGCATGTTGCGGGGACAGTTTTTCGTTCCACAAGTTACTATGAAGACATTTTGTTACTTTGAAGACTGTCCTTAAACTTTTCGTTATTCTACTGTTTACACTGAAGACATTTTACTGGATACAGCGCATATTATAGGGACTTTTTTGGCTGTATATACAGATGTCTTCAAAGTATGTGAAATGCTTATATATATATATATATATATATATATATATATATATGTGCACAGCACATGTTGCGGGGACGGGTTTTCGTTCCACAAGTTACTATGAAGACATTTTGTTACTTTGGGGACTGTCCTTAAACTTTTCGTTATTCTAGTGTTTACTCTGAAGACATTTTACTGGATACAGCGCATATTATAGGGACTTTTTTGGCTGTATATACAGATGTCTTCAAAGTATGGGCAATGAATATATATATATATATATATATATATATATATATGTTTTTCGTTTCACAAGTTACTATGAAGACATTTTGATTCTTTGGAGCCTGACCTCATACTTTACATTAATCTACTATATACACTGAAGACATTTTACTGGATACAGCGAATATTATAGGGACTTTTTTGGCTGTATATACAGATGTCTTCAAAGTATGCATAATGAATATATATATATATATATATATATATAGGGACTTTTTTGGCTGTATATACAGATGTCTTCAAAGTATGCATAATGAATATATATATATATACAGATGTCTTCAAAGTATGCATAATGAATATATATATATATATATATATATATATATTCATTACCCATACTTTGAAGACATCTGTATATACAGCCAAAAAAGTCCCTATTATATGCGCTGTATCCAGTAAAATGTCTTCAGTGTAAACAGTAGAACAACAAAAAGTTTAAGGACAGTCCCCAAAGTATATATATATATATGTGCATGGCGCATGTTGCGGGGACGGGGTTTCGTTCCACAAGTTACTATGAAGACATTTTGTTACTTTGGGGACTGTCCACAAAGTTTTCATTATTCTACTGTTTACACTAAAGACATTTTACTGCATACAGAGCATATTATAGGGACTTTTTTGGCTGTATATACAGATGTCTTAAAAGTATGCACCATAGCTTGGGAATTTCGATTAGAATTAGAAATCATTACGATTAGAGAAATAAAATAATCTAATCATTAGAATTAAATTTTGATAAAAATTTCAGATTACTAATTGATTTGATTAGAAATTATCAAAAATCTAATCACAATTAGTGACGATTAGCATTTCTAATCAAATCTAATCAAAACTAATCCAAAAAATAATTGATTAGATTTCTTGATTATTTTTGATTAGATTTGATTAGATCAACTATTTTTAAATATTTTTGAGAAAAAAAATTTATTTATCACATTTGTTGCTATATTTACATAATGTAACAGTTTTTGAATATTGCATAAAATTGCATACGGTGCACCCTGTTCTTTAAATAAACACTAGACACAGCTGGTTCACTTTGTAGTTGTGTTATTATTAATGTTAATTTTCAACGTGTTTTGTGGAAGTACAAGTATAATTTTTTTGTTTACTTAATATTGAAAGTAAAATCTTCATCGTAATGGATCCAATTGTTTTCGAAGACCAAGACTTCTCCGCAGACGATGATGTATGTGATCCAAATTATGTACCGACGAAGGTGATCCGGAACATAGTTTCGGAGAGCGAGCCGGCAGTGAGTGTTAAAAGAATGCGTAGCACCGGAAGTTCGCCAAATTAATTTTCAACCCTGAATTTTATGTGGCAATGGTTATGTATGTAAGTTTTACCCATTATCTTCCATTAGCTTTGCTGTATATGGTGATGTATACTTGTGATAAATAAAATTTTTATTGATATTCATTTTAAATCAATATATTAATTGTTTCTTCTTGTTGTGACAGACAAATGGGAGTACAACCGCTAAATGTGTGGCCTGTAACAAATTAATAAAAGGCACAGGTGAAGTTACCTCCAACTTCATCTCTCATTTAAAAGTTCGGCACAGCGAGTTGCACAAAAAGTATATGAGGATGAAAGCAGGTCCTTCCGATGAAAGCACGTCGCAGGAAGCTTTCGAAAAAAAAATTATTCGCTTTCTGGTAGTTGATCTAATCAAAAATAATCAAGAAATCTAATCAATTATTTTTTGGATTAGTTTTGATTAGATTTGATTACAAATGCTAATCGTCACTAATTGTGATTAGATTTTTGATTATTTCTAATCTAATCAATTAGTAATCGTCTAAAATGGCTAACTAATCATAATTAATCAATTTTTCAGCACAATTAAAATTTCTAATCCAATTGCTAATCATTAGGATTTCTAATCATTATTCCCAAGCTATGGTATGCACAATGAATATATATATATATATATATATTCATTGTGCATACTTTGAAGACATCTGTATATACAGCCAAAAAAGTCCCTATAATATGCGCTGTATCCAGTAAAATGTCTTCAGTGTAAACAGTAGAACAACGAAAAGTTTAAGGACAGTCCCCAAAGTATATATATATATATATATATATGTGCATGGCGCATGTTGCGGGGACGGGTTTTCGTTCCACAAGTTACTATGAAGACATTTTGTTACTTTGGGGACTGTCCTTAAACTTTTCGTTATTCTAGTGTTTACTCTGAAGACATTTTACTGGACACAGCGCATTTTATAGGGACTTTTTTGGCTGTATATACAGATGCCTTCAAAGTATGTGCAATGCATATATATATTATATAAATATATATATATATATATATATATATATATATATATATATATTCATTGCCCATACTTTGAAGACATCTGTGCACATATATATATATATATATATATATATATATATATATATATATATATATATGCATTGCACATACTTTGAAGACATCTGTATATACAGCCAAAAAAGTCCCTATAAAATGCGCTGTGTCCAGTAAAATGTCTTCAGAGTAAACACTAGAATAACGAAAAGTTTAAGGACAGTCCCCAAAGTAACAAAATGTCTTCATAGTAACTTGTGGAACGAAAACCCGTCCCCGCAATATGTGCTGGGACGGGACAGTCCCCAAAGCACCAAAATGTCTTCATAGTAACTTGTGAAACGAAAATCCGTACCCGCAACATGCGCCGTGCACATATATATATATATATATATATATATATATATATATATATTCAATATGCATACTTTGAAGACATCTGTATATACAGCTAAAAAAGTCCCTATAATATGCGCTGTATCCAGTAAAATGTCTTCATTATATATAGTAGATAAATTTAAAGTTTGAGGTCAGTCTCCAAAGAATCAAAATGTCTTCATAGTAACCTGTGAAAGGAAAAACCGTCCCCGCATCATGCGCTGTGCACATATATATATATATATATATATATGCATTACCCATACTTTGAAGACATCTGTATATACAGCCAAAAATGTCCCTATAAAATGCGCTGTGTCCAGTAAAATGTCTTCAGAGTAAACACTAGAATAACGAAAAGTTTAAGGACAGTCCCCAAACTTTTCATTAAGGACAGTCCCCAAAGTATCAAAATGTCTTCATAGTAACTTGTTGAACGAAAAACCGTCTCCGCAATATGTGCTGTGCACATATATATATATATATATATATATATATATATATATATATGTGCACAGCAGATATTGCGGGGACGCGTTTTCGTTCCACAAGTTACTATGAAGACATTTTGTTACTTTGGGGACTGTCCTTAAACTTTTCGTTATTCTACTGTTTACACTGAAGACATTTTACTGGACACAGCGCATTTTATAGGGACTTTTTTTGGCTGTATATAGAGATGTCTTCAAAGTATGGGCAATGCATATATATATATATATATATATTATATATATATATATATATATATATATATATATATATATATATATATATGTGCACGTAGCATGTTGCGGGGACGGTTTTTCGTTCCACAAGTTACTATGAAGACATTTTGTTACTTTGGAGACTGTCCTTAAACTTTTCGTTATTCTACTGTTTACACTGAAGACATTTTACTGGCTACAGCGCATATTATAGGGACTTTTTTGGCTGTATATACAGATGTCTTCAAAGTATGCACAATGAATATATATATATATATATATATATATATATATATATATATATATATATATATATATTAGGGCGGGTCGATTTATTTTTCGACAATTTCCCTATGATTTCCGTATTCTATGGGTTATTCCATGAAAATTTGCCTAAGGAACCATACCTCTATCGTTAAAATCGAGTCCCCTACTTTTTGTTGGTAGATTTTTTCCCAAATTGACGTTCGTATGAAATATTACCTACACGTTCACATCCATAACTCAAAAACTATCGACTATCGCCAGTAGGCGCGTTGGAAAGGTGAGCTCATTTTGATAAATTTACAAAAAAAAATCTCCAACATTGGTCCAACGGTTCAAAAGTTACGGGCATTTTTGTCCAAATTTTGGAGCCTTTTTCCATTTTTTTCATGATTTTGTCCAAGAATATTACTTTCATGGCCATTTTTTTGGCTCAATCCATTATTTAATTCAATTTACAATTCAAAACGAAGAGTTTAAGCCCAAATTTATCGAATTCGGTTGATTAATTCATGCGATATTTCTAAAACAAAATAACACATAAAACCAACTTTTTGATTTTTTTCCCCTTTTTATTTTTGCTCTCTTTTTTGGGTTTGCATACGATTTATAAAGAATAATTCTTCGCTGACGTCATTTTGACAACAACAAATACACAGCAATTCTAATTAGACGAAACAATCAGCTGTAGTTGGCGGGGTGGGGATTCCAGTGTATGCTAGTTTTGTTTGAGCGTCATTTCAGTGAAGTGTTACTTGAAATAACTAACAAATAATCAAACTATTTTGAAATTTAGAAAAGATTTAAAGGTAAGTGTAAAAACATTGCTAACTATTATAGTTAATAGTTATATTATTATTCTATGAAAAACATATATAATTCTTTTAGTGACGGTTTAAAAAATGGATTCAGAGCCTGGTTCATCGCAAAATCCAACAGATACCCAACGCAGTAGTTTGCAACATTTGGTCTCTTGATGTTTTTTCTTTTGGCGTGGGCTGTGAATTACCTGATATTAATCTGTCAACTAAACGAGATATATTGAAGTACTATTTTTTCTTGGCCGAACGTTCAAAAGCCCAAAGCAAAATGTTTTCGTATAAAAGATTTACTCCCCAAGTAGCAGACAGATTGTTAGAAATTTGGAATCAACTTAATATTGAACTTATACTCAAAGGTAGCATCATTAGAAAATTGAATAATTTGCTTGACGCATATAGTAATGCAGATAAACAACGAGTAAAACGCGCAACAGAATTAAAAAAATTCGTAGAATCAACAAACCAATTATTCAACATTGGAAAATGTAAATGCAACTTGAAAGAAAACGACTGCTCATGTGGATCTATCCCAGAAAACTTAAAAGATTTCATGCGCGATCAATATAATGACAGAATACAAACGATACCGGAACACGATAGTGGAAGTGAAGAGACGATACCAACGACTATACCAACAATCCCAGTGAGCAACGATCCTACATACGAACCACATTATGACGAAATGGAAGTTGATGTGAGAGGAGGTTCAGAATTAGTTCTACCACTCCCAGATACAATACTAAAAACTATGCAATGATGTGTGACAGATTTGGTGTGCATGATAGAATGGGATCAGCATTGGCAACAGCTCTGATGGAAGACCTGGGCGTAAAAGATGCTCATGGCAATCTTGTCATCATGGATAAAAGTAAACTTCGTAGAGAAAGAGAAAAATGGAGACAAGACGCACTTCGTAAGCGGTATGATGGCTCGAATTTGATATCATTTTCATTCGACGGCAGGAAAAATGATGCTCTAACTGTAGAAAAAATTGATGAGAAGTTGCATCCAAGGATGGTTAAAGAACCTCATCTAGTTGTTTTGAGGGAACCAAATTCTCAATTGATAGGCTACACAAAACTAGAAAGTGAAACTGCGGCAAGCAAAGTCAACAAATTGATCGAATTCTTCCAAGAAAAACAATTGTCTCTCGATTCATTAATTGCCATATGCGCTGATGGTGAACCAACAAATACTGGCGTACACGGTGGAATTTTGCGACTATTCGAAAAACAGTTAAAGAGACCACTGCACTGGTTTGTGTGTCTTCTGCACTTTAACGAGCTTCCGTTTAGACATTTGTTTGACACTTTAGACAAATCAACCACCACTGGACCACGATCAACTACCGGAAATTTGAGCTCAAAAATTGCTGATTGTGAAAATCTTCCGGTATGTAATTTTTATAGCTAATTCTTTACCATTTTTTATTCTATTTTTTAGCTTTTATGTTTTCTCCTCCTTCACCTCCTGGTGATTTAAATCCAGAAGAATTATCTACTGATTCGAGGTACTTGATGTTAATGGCCAATGCAATTTCTAATGGTGTGGTTCCTGCGGATTTATCTCACATAAAACCAGGGCCAATTGCACATTCTCGTTGGCTGACCAAAGCCAATAGATTATTACGGTTGTATGTGACAACTAATAATCCAACTGAAAATTTAAAAATTCTGGCTAACTATATAATAAAAGTATACACGCCAATGTATTTCAATGTTAAGTATTATAGCTCTGCCGCATACGGTAGTACATTACTTTTTAAATTTATTACTTGGACACGATTTTTACCACGGAATTTACTTGGAGTTGTAAATACAGTAATTCAAGATAATCCATATTTTGCACACTCAGAAAATATCTTGCTATCTATGTTGTTTGATGATAGAATGGAAAAACGAAACATTGCTATAAAGAAGATTTTACATTACCGAAGAGATATTGTCGACCCAACGGAACTTAGAGTTTATAAAAAATCTCTTATAAACTTTAATTGTACGGAATATACAAATATGATTGATTTAAATGACGATACCATTTTATTCGAACCACCGTTTACGCAAAGTTATTCGTATGAACATTTGGAGGGATATTTAAATTACGAAGTGCCACCGTTCGATGATCCACAAATTCCTTTACAGATTCAAGGAACGGAAAGACATGTCCAATTGCTGGCTGCCACTGCTAAACGAGTTGCAGGAAAGAATGTAGAAGGCGCTATGGCGACGACATTAGAGAGCCGTACGAAAACACCCAGACTTGAAAGCAAACAAGACTTTCAGAAAAAATAATGTTTTTTTTCACATTTTGTCTTTTACTACACTCAAATTGAATATTTTTTTTTTTGATAATAGGTTGATAGATACTTTATTATCTCTTAATTTGAATTTTTGTAGAAAAAAAAAAATAAAAAGGGAAAAAAAATCAAAAAGTTGGTTTTATGTGTTATTTTGTTTTAGCAATATCGCATGAATTAATCAACCGAATTCGATAAATTTGGGCTTAAACTCTTCGTTTTGAATTATAAATTGAATTAAATAATGGATTGAGCCAAAAAAAATGGCCATGAAAGTAATATTCTTGGACAAAATCATGAAAAAAATGGAAAAAGGCTCCAAAATTTGGACAAAAATGCCCGTAACTTTTGAACCGTTGGACCAATGTTGGAGATTTTTTTTTGTAAATTTATCAAAATGAGCTCACCTTTTTGAGTTATGGATGTTAACGTGTAGGTAATATTTCAAACGAACGTCAATTTGGGAAAAAATCTACCAACAAAAAGTAGGGGACTCAATTTTAACGATAGAGGTATGGTTCCTTCGGCAAATTTTCATGGAATAACCCATAGAATACGGAAATCATAGGGAAATTGGTGAATTTTTTGACTCCCTACAAATCGACCCGCCCTAATATATATATATATATATATATGCATTTCTCATACTTTGAAGACATCTGTATATACAGCCAAAAAAGACCCCGTAATATGAGCTGTATCCAGTAAAATGTCTTCAGTGTAAACAGTAGAATAATGAAAAGTTTAAGGACAGTCCCCAAAGTAACAAAATGTCTTCATAGTAACTTGTGGAACGAAAACCCGTCCCCGCAACATGCGCTATGCACATATATATATATATATATATATATATATATGCACATATATATATATATATATATATATATATATATATATATATATATATATATATATATATATATATATATATATTAGGGCGGGTCGATTTGTAGGGAGTGAAAAAATTCACCAATTTCCCTATGATTTCCGTATTCTATGGGTTATTCCATGAAAATTTGCCGAAGGAACCATACCTCTATCGTTAAAATCGAGTCCCCTACTTTTTGTTGGTAGATTTTTTCCCAAATTGACGTTCGTATGAAATATTACCTACACGTTAACATCCATAACTCAAAAACTATCGATCGGGTTTAATCGCCAGTAGGCGCGTTGGAAAGGTGAGCTCATTTTGATAAATTTACAAAAAAAAATCTACAACATTGGTCCAACGGTTCAAAAGTTACGGGCATTTTTGTCCAAATTTTGGAGCCTTTTTCCATTTTTTTCATGATTTTGTCCAAGAATATTACTTTCATGGCCATTTTTTTTTGCTCAATCCATTATTTAATTCAATTTACAATTCAAAACGAAGAGTTTAAGCCCAAATTTATCGAATTCGGTTGATTAATTCATGCGATATTGCTAAAACAAAATAACACATAAAACCAACTTTTTGATTTTTTTTCCCTTTTTATTTTTTTTTCTACAAAAATTCAAATTAAGAGATAATAAAGTATCTATCAACCTATTATCAAAAAAAAAATATTCAATTTGAGTGTAGTAAAAGACAAAATGTGAAAAAACATTATTTTTTCTGAAAGTCTTGTTTGCTTTCAAGTCTGGGTGTTTTCGTGCGGCTCTCTAATGTCGTCGCCATAGCGCCTTCTACATTCTTTCCTGCAACTCGTTTAGCAGTGGCAGCCAGCAATTGGACATGTCTTTCCGTTCCTTGAATGTGTAAAGGAATTTGTGGATCATCGAACGGTGGCACTTCGTAATTTAAATATCCCTCCAAATGTTCATACGAATAACTTTGCGTAAACGGTGGTTCGAATAAAATGGTATCGTCATTTAAATCAATCATATTTGTATATTCCGTACAATTAAAGTTTATAAGAGATTTTTTATAAACTCTAAGTTCCGTTGGGTCGACAATATCTCTTCGGTAATGTAAAATCTTCTTTATAGCAATGTTTCGTTTTTCCATTCTATCATCAAACAACATAGATAGCAAGATATTTTCTGAGTGTGCAAAATATGGATTATCTTGAATTACTGTATTTACAACTCCAAGTAAATTCCGTGGTAAAAATCGTGTCCAAGTAATAAATTTAAAAAGTAATGTACTACCGTATGCGGCAGAGCTATAATACTTAATACTTTTATTATATAGTTAGCCAGAATTTTTAAATTTTCAGTTGGATTATTAGTTGTCACATACAACCGTAATAATCTATTGGCTTTGGTCAGCCAACGAGAATGTGCAATTGGCCCTGGTTTTATGTGAGATAAATCCGCAGGAACCACACCATTAGAAATTGCATTGGCCATTAACATCAAGTACCTCGAATCAGTAGATAATTCTTCTGGATTTAAATCACCAGGAGGCATATTTTCCAAAGCGATTTCCTCAAAATCGGTTACCACCTGAAAAGAAAACATAAAAGCTAAAATATAGCTTTTAGAATAAAAAATGGTAAAGAATTAGCTATAAAAATTACATACCGGAAGATTTTCACAATCAGCAATTTTTGAGCTCAACTTTCCGGTAGTTGATCGTGGTCCAGTGGTGGTTGATTTGTCTAAAGTGTCAAACAAATGTCTAAACGGAAGCTCGTTAAAGTGCAGAAGACACACAAACCAGTGCAGTGGTCTCTTTAACTGTTTTTCGAATAGTCGCAAAATTCCACCGTGTACGCCAGTATTTGTTGGTTCACCATCAGCGCATATGGCAATTAATGAATCGAGAGACAATTGTTTTTCTTGGAAGAATTCGATCAATTTGTTGACTTTGCTTGCCGCAGTTTCACTTTCTAGTTTTGTGTAGCCTATCAATTGAGAATTTGGTTCCCTCAAAACAACTAGATGAGGTTCTTTAACCATCCTTGGATGCAACTTCTCATCAATTTTTTCTACAGTTAGAGCATCATTTTTCCTGCCGTCGAATGAAATAGATATTAAATTCGAGCCATCATACCGCTTACGAAGTGCGTCTTGTCTCCATTTTTCTCTTTCTCTACGAAGTTTACTTTTATCCATGATGACAAGATTGCCATGAGCATCTTTTACGCCCAGGTCTTCCATCAGAGCTGTTGCCAATGCTGATCCCATTCTATCATGCACACCAAATCTGTCACACATCATTGCATAGTTTTTAGTATTGTATCTGGGAGTGTATGTTTGTGGTGGTAGAACTAATTCTGAACCTCCTCTCACATCAACTTCCATTTCGTCATAATGTGGTTCGTATGTAGGATCGTTGCTCACTGGGATTGTTGGTATAGTCGTTGGTATCGTCTCTTCACTTCCACTATCGTGTTCCGGTATCGTTTGTATTCTGTCATTATATTGATCGCGCATGAAATCTTTTAAGTTTTCTGGGATAGATCCACATGAGCAGTCGTTTTCTTTCAAGTTGCATTTACATTTTCCAATGTTGAATAATTGGTTTGTTGATTCTACGAATTTTTTGAATTCTGTTGCGCGTTTTACTCGTTGTTTATCTGCATTACTATATGCGTCAAGCAAATTATTCAATTTTCTAATGATGCTACCTTTGAGTATAAGTTCAATATTAAGTTGATTCCAAATTTCTAACAATCTGTCTGCTACTTGGGGAGTAAATCTTTTATACGAAAACATTTTGCTTAAACTCTTCGTTTTTTTGGGCTTAAACTCTTCGTTTTGAATTGTAAATTGAATTAAATAATGGATTGAGCCAAAAAAATGGCCATGAAAGTAATATTCTTGGACAAAATCATGAAAAAAATGGAAAAAGGCTCCAAAATTTGGACAAAAATGCCCGTAACTTTTGAACCTTTGGACCAATGTTGGAGATTTGTTTTAGTAAATTTATCAAAATGAGCTCACCTTTCCAACGCGCCTACTGGCGATTAAACCCGATGGATAGTTTTTGAGTTATGGATGTGAACGTGTAGGTAATATTTCATACGAACGTCAATTTGGGAAAAAATCTACCAACAAAAAGTAGGGGACTCGATTTTAACGATAGAGGTATGGTTCCTTCGGCAAATTTTCATGGAATAACCCATAAAATACGGAAATCATAGGGAAATTGTCGAAAAATAAATCGACCCGCCCTAATATATATATATATATATATATATATATATATATATATATATATATATATATATGTGCATAGCAGATCTTGCGTGGACGGTTTTTCGTTCCACAAGTTACTATGAAGACATTTTGTTACTTTGGGGACTGTCCTTAAAACTTTTCGTTGTTCTACTGTTTATATATAGGAGATTAATGTAAAGTTTGAGGTCAGTCTCCAAAGAATCAAAATGTCTTCATAGTAACTTGTGAAACGAAAAACCGTCCCCGCAACATGCGCTGTGCACATATATATATTTATATATATATATATATGTGCACAGCGCATGTTGCGGGGACGGGTTTTCGTTCCACAAGTTACTATGAAGACATTTTGGTACTTTGGGGACCGTCCTCAAACTTTTAATTATTCTACTGTTTACACTGAAGACATTTTACTGGATACGGCGCATATTATAGGGACTTTTTTGGCTTTATATACAGATGTCTTCAAAGTATGCGAAATAAATATATATATATATATATATATATATATGTGCACAGCACATGTTTCGAGGACGGGTTTTCGTTCCACAAGTTACTATGAAGACATTTTGTTACTTTGGGGACTGTCCTTAAACTTTTCGTTTTTCTAGTGTTTACTCTGAAGACATTTTACTGGACACAGCGCATTTTATAGGGACTTTTTTGGCTGTATATACAGATGTCTTCAAAGTATGGGCAATGCATATATATATATATATATATATATATATATATATATATATATATATGCATTTCACATACTTTGAAGACATCTGTATATACAGCCAAAAAAGTCCCTATAAAATGCGCTGTGTCCAGTAAAATGTCTTCAGAGTAAACACTAGAATAACGAAAAGTTTAAGGGCAGTCTCCAAAGTAACAAAATGTCTTCATAGTAACTTGTGGAACGAAAACCCGTCCCCGCAACATGTGCTGTGCACATATATATATATATATATATATATATATATGTGCACAGCACATATTGCGGGGACGGGTTTTCGTTCCACAAGTTACTATGAAGACATTTTGTTACTTTGGGGACTGTCCTTAAACTTTTCGTTATTCTAGTGTTTACTCTGAAGACATTTTACTGGACACAGCGCATTTTATAGGGACTTTTTTGGCTGTATATACAGATGTCTTCAAAGTATGGGCAATGCATATATATATATATATATATATGTGCACAGCACATATTGCGGGGACGGGTTTTCGTTCCACAAGTTACTATGAAGACATTTTGTTACTTTGGGGACTGTCCTTAAACTTTTCGTTATTCTAGTGTTTACTCTAAAGACATTTTACTGGACACAGCGCATTTTATAGGGACTTTTTTGGCTGTATATACAGATGTCTTCAAAGTATGGGCAATGCATATATATATATATATATATATATATATATATATATATATATATATATATATATATATATATGTGCACGGCGCATGTTGCGGGTACGGATTTTCGTTTCACAAGTTACTATGAAGACATTTTGGTGCTTTGGGGACTGTCCTTAAACTTTTCGTTATTCTGCTGTTTACACTGAAGACATTTTACTGGATAGAGCGAATATTATAGGGACTTTTTTGGCTGTATATACAGATGTCTTCAAAGTATGCATAATGAATATATATATATATATATATATATATATATATATATGCATAGCGCATGTTGCGGGGACGGGTTTTCGTTCCACAAGTTACTATGAAGGCATTTTGTTACTTTGGGGACTGTCCTTAAACTTTTCATTATTCTACTGTTTACACTGAAGACATTTTACTGGATACAGCTCATATTACGGGGTCTTTTTTGGCTGTATATACAGATGTCTTCAAAGTATGAGAAATGCATATATATATATATATATATATATATATATATATATTCATTGTGCATACTTTGAAGACATCTGTATATACAGCCAAAAAAGTCCCTATAAAATGCGCTGTGTCCAGTAAAATGTCTTCAGTGTAAACAGTAGAATAACGAAAAGTTTAAGGACAGTCCCCAAAGTAACAAAATGTCTTCATAGTAACTTGTGGAACGAAAACCCGTCCTCGAAACATGTGCTGTGCACATATATATATATATATATATATATATTCATTGCCCATACTTTATATATATATATATATATATTCATTGCCCATACTTTGAAGACATCTTATATACAGCCAAAAAAGTCCCTATAAAATGCGCTGTGTCCAGTAAAATGTCTTCAGAGTAAACACTAGAATAACGAAAAGTTTAAGGACAGTCCCCAAAGTAACAAAATGTCTTCATAGTAACTTGTGGAACGAAAACCCGTCCCCGCAATATGTGATGTGCACATATATATATATATATATATATATGCATATATATATATATATATACACTTAAAAAAGTTTGTAAGTTAAAATAACTGAAAATATCATTTACAAGAAATGATATTTCATTTAAAATCTGGTTTACTTAATTTTCATTTAAATTAAATGCCATTTGTTATTTATTTTTAAATGTTGATTAATCAACTGACACATCCGTAAGAAACAAATGATATAATCAGTTAAAATAAATGTCAAAATTTTACCTACCAATCCTTAAAAAATAAATGTTTTTTTCATTTATTTGAAATTGTTTCCGTTTGTGTATGTATGTGTGTTTATCAAGTTCTTGTAATTTGTATTAAAAAATTTTGTATATATACAACCAATTTAAAGAAAAAAACCAATTGAAATTTTTCGAATATTTTTTTTGAAACAGACAAACTTTGTATTTTTATTTCCATATCTCGCATTTACGGAAAACATTTGGTCCTTCGATCCGGATTTCCTCCCTAACAAGTGGAAATAAAACAATTGGTGGTATTAATAACATCATCCCCAACAAAAAAATTGGAATTTATTTTATTAAAAGGAAAAACAAAATAAAAAAAAGGTGCGTACTTTAATAATTTTTTGGTGTTGTGCTATTGGAAATATTGGCAAGTTTTAAAAGAAAAAAAATATAGTGCAAATTAAAAATAAATTAAAAGTTTTTTATTAGTTTTATTTTAAAATTATTAAATTTTTTTTTGCCGATATTTTTCTGTTAACGATCGCATTGTCTCCCTTCGTAGTGTGTACCGGTGTGTTTTTGTTTTCTACGACGGATAATTTAATTTTTACAAAATAATTTTTAAAAAAGATTTATTTAAAAGAAATTAAAGTAAATTAAATAAGTCAGTGTTATTTGCGTGAAAATTTTCGGCATTTGTCTTTGAAAGTATTTAAACTGTGCGCAACAAAAACATTTATTAAATTAAAAAGTGGTTGTTTTTATATTTTTCTTTGTGCTCTCTTTGTTTATAAGCTGTGATTTACATACGTACATATACACAAACATACTTATAAGCTGTGATTTACATACGTACATATACACACAAACATACATACCAACATACGGTTTTTATACCCTTCACCACAGGTGGAAGGGTATATATAAGTTTGTCATTCCGTTTGTAATTTCTACAATATTGATCTTAGACCCTATAAAGTATATATATTCTGGGTCCTTATGAAGAGCGAAGTTGATTTAACGATGTCCGTCTGTCCGTCTGTGTGTTGAAATGGGTTTTCCGAAGAACCCAGACATGATGAGGACTTGATTGTTTTTTATTTCTGTTACATGTGATCCATTTCTGTTTGCTATTAAAAATCAGACAGATCGGTGAATAAATGGCTGAGATATTAGCAAAAAACCAGGACTACCTCTAATTTTATCAGTAAAATCCCTTTGTTTAAAATGTATGTAGAATTTTGAGCATAACAACACATCCATGTGTTAAAATTCTTATCTTTCATCTCCACCTTTTATACACAAACAACACACATACAAAGATTTGTCATTTAAATAAAAACTAAACAAATCCCTAATGAACGAAGACTTTTATATATGTACCTCTATTGACGATGATTTTGTGTGAGCTTCAATAGCTCAGTTGTATAGACGGTATGTCACAAATACTTTTTTTCTCTAGGCCCGCGGGGTTCGAGGTTCGAATCTCGTTCAGGTCAATTCACTTTTTTTTGTACATTTTTTTTATTATTTTCTTAAGACTTTTTTTTTTGCTTATTTTTGTTTTTTTTTTTTAAATTTAATAATTAATTTATATAAAATTTTATATTAATAATTAAAATTCATTTCTGTCATCTTCACATTTTATACACAAACAACACACATACAAAGATTTTTCATTTAAATAAAAACTAAACAAATCCCTAATGAACGAAGACTTTTATATATGTACCTCTATTGACGATGATTTTGTGTGAGCTTCAATAGCTCAGTTGTCTAGAGGCTATGTCACAAATACTTTTTTTCTCTAAGCTCGCGAGGTTCGAATCTCGTTCAGGTCAATTCACTTTTTTTTTGTACATTTTTTTTTATTATTTTCTTAAGACTTTTTTTTTTTTGCTTATTTTTGTTTTTTTTTTAATTTAATAATTAATTTATATAAAATTTTATATTAATAATTAAAATTCTTTTCTGTCATCTTCACATTTTATACACAAACAACACACATTCAAAGATTTGTCATTTAAATAAAAACTAAACAAATCCCTAATGAACGAAGACTTTTATATATGTACCTCTATTGACGATGATTTTGAGTGAGCTTCAATAGCTCAGTTGTCTTGAGGCTATGTCACAAAGACTTTTTTTCTCTAATCCCGCGGGGTTCGAGGTTCGAATCTCGTTTCAGGTCAATTCACTTTTTTTTGTACATTTTTTTTATTATTTTCTTAAGACTGTTTTTTTTTTGTTTATTTTTGTTTTTTTTTAACATTTAATAATTAATTTATATAAAATTTTATATTAATAAATAAATAATCCATAAATAGGATAAAAACATCAACATTTTTATAAAAACCCTCTGATACAAACAAAATACAAACGTTTTTATACCTTTCACCACAGGTGGAAGGGTCGCGGGTTCGTTAAGATTTTTTTTGTTTATTTTTTGTTTTTTTTACATTTAATAATTAATTTAAATAAAATTTTATATTAATAATTAAATAATCCATAAATAGGCTAAAAACATCAAAGTTTGTATAAAAACCCTCTGATACAAACAAAATACAAACGGTTTTATTTCTATTTTTTGCTCCGATTTAAAAGAATTTATAAAAAGGTTTTTAAACCATTTTATTTTTCACATATTAAGAAAATTTTATACATAATTTACCTTTGAGTGCAACTATTTTAGGTCATAACTTATAATAATTTATAAAAAAAATTATAAACTATTTTCCTTCAAATTTTTAAAATTAAGCTAAAGAAATTACAAATATTTCTAATAAAAAAGCGAAATAAAATCCCAAATGCAAATTTGCCAGCTAAATCAAACTATTTTGTAGAAATAAAACACATGCAGTTCTAGTGATTTCTTTTAACGATTTGTTGAAATTCTTTTCTTTCACCTCTTTACCTTTTATACACAAACAACAAACACTATTCTAGAGCTGTATTATGACCTATGGATACGTCTTATATAGCAAAATATCGAAAATCTTAAGTATAACATATTTGCTGAAAAACTCGGAAATATCGGTTCAGATACAAAAAAGTTATTCCCAAAATATAAATTTTTTTAAAATACCTATTTTCTGGAACCATAAATCTTCCCGAGTCCAAGTTTTATCTCCAAACTAAATGGTTAATTTCCTCTTAAAGGCGTCCGTATATAAATCTGTCCAGTTCATATATGTCCATATATAAACTTCAGTTTTTTCCCAACCATGGTGAAGGGTATATAAGATTCGGCATAGCCGAATTTAGCCGCTCTTACTTGTTTTTGTTTGGTTTGGCCGTCATAGTCGCGACACATATAGTTTGTGTTTTCAAATTTGGAAATAAAATTTTTTCGACATTTTTGTTAAATTTATTAACAAATTCGGTCTTATTTCGCGAGTTAATAATTTTTCGTAAATTTTTTCGCTTTTTCGAATATTTTAAAATTTTTTAAACTTTTTGAATAACAAAATGTCTGATAACGCTATGGATATTTTTATAAGAGAGTCCGACGCTCTTATTAAATTCGAAGCAAAGTTTAATGAACTTCGTGAAAATGTTCATACGGTGTTCACTCTCGAAATACGCGGAAAAGAACTTAGCGATTTATGGGAACATGTTAAAACGTCTTATAAATCGTGTTTAAGTTTTTTGGAAAATGCGGATACGACTGAACCGGCTGATGTAGATGCGGCTGAAGCTAAGTATGACGCGAGCTTTAATGCGTACGTCAGCTGTTTAGCAGCAATTAAGGAAAAATTGCATAATTTCGAACCGCGGAACAAAGATACCACAAAAACCAACGATCAGTCTCCGGTTTTATCGGCTAACTCGGATGATTTTTGTCAAAATTTCAACATTCCGCCGTGCAATATCCCTGTCTTTGACATTAAAGTTACTTCTTGGCCCACTTTTCGCGATCTTTTTACCGCGGTTTACATTAATAACTCGCGTCTTAGTCCAATTGTACAATTATTTGCTCTTTTGGAGAAAACAAGTGGCGATGCACGGGATCTCGTTTCAAAAGCGCCGCTTACGAATCGGGGATTTGATATCGCTTGGAAAAGTTTGACCGATAAGTACGAGAATTTACGTCGGTTGGTAAACCATCAACTCATTTTGCTTTTCAATCTCCCTTTTCTTGATAAGGAGACTGATGAGGGGTTGAAAACTTTACAGCGCGGTATAAATGGTTGTCTTTCGGCCCTGTCTACTTTGGACATTTCCGCGTCGGGGGAATTAAGTTCACATATAATCGTTATCTGTATCCAACGGTTACCTGCTACCACTGTCAACCTTTGGGAACAGTCCGTTAGGGATAAAAAGGCTTTGTCACTCTGGAGTGATTTGGATCGCTTTCTAACGGAGAGGATCGACACTTTAGAGTGTTCTCGCGATCTTCGTGGCTCACACGTTTTAAAAAGGTCTGCAGAATTAAAGGTGAAATCGCACCATACTGCGGCCTCTACTTCTACAGGCACTTCGTGCATTTTATGTAGAAATCAGGTGCATTTTTTGCGCTCATGCCCTAGATTTAAAAGTTTATCTGAAGCGGACCGGTATTCAACAGTGAAAAAGTTCCATTGTTGTGTAAATTGTCTTTCGAGGACACATGAGGCTAAGAATTGTAATAGCACCCATAGTTGTTCGAAATGTAATAAACGTCACCACACTTTATTGCATCGTGATTTTAATTCTAATGAAAGTTCAAATAGAGGAAATAATTCGTCTGGTATAGCTGCGGGTTCGGGTACGGCTACTCGTCTTCCCAACCCTGCACATATTGATTCAAACATACAGTCCACTTCTAATGGTAGCAATTCCACATTGCCTACCACTAGACAAGTATTTCATACCTCTCAGAATAGGACCGTTTTATTGGGGACGGCTATGGTCAACGTAGTTCACCAGGGTATGACGTACCCTGCCCGCGCTCTTATTGACCCCTGCTCCGAGAGTACCTTTATTTCGGAACGCTTTAGAAATCGCTTGGGAATTTTGACGCATACTACTAATGCGCAAATATCTGGCGTGGAACAAGTATTGACTACGTCAAAGAAACTTTGCTCCATTACAATTGGCTCTCCTCTTGATTAATCTTTTTCTGCGAAAACTTTAGCTCTTGTGTTGTCTAATGTTTCTGGGAACATACCTTCTTTTTCATTGCCTTCTAATATGAGGAGAATTTTGCCAAATCTTCGTTTGGCGGATTCTAATTATTGTGACAGCAGACCTGTTGATATTTTGCTTGGTGGTGAGATTTATCCTAGAATTTGTTTAAGGGAAGCTCCTGTGGATGTTTTGGGTTCATTGCTAGCTCAAAATACAGTCTTTGGTTGGATTATCACTGGTCCAATTTTGCAACCTCAAGTTCATGTTTTTTCTACTCGGGTCGAATTTTCGGAGGATGATTGTTTTAATAGAAATCTTCTTAGGTTTTGGGAACTTGAGGAAACTCCTAAACGGAAAATCTTATCGACTTTTGATAAGATTTGTGAGGAAAATTATAGGAACACAACACGTCGGGGTTCTGATGGTCGCTACATTGTGACACTTCCTTTTAAGCCTGAATTTTCTCAGCAGGTGACTTTAGGTGAGTCAAGGTCGAACGTCCTGAAGCAATATCTTAGGATAGAATCATCGCTTCTGCGAAGACCTGAACTTAAGGAAGTGTACGATAATGTCGTTAAGGAATATTTGCAACTGGACCACATGAAACTCGTGTTAAATCCTGCTTTCGCTACTACCTTTGCCTGCTATTTACCACATCATCCAGGTTTCTAACGCTTCGAACAAAACGTCGAACGGAATTAGTCTAAATGACTGCCTTTATGTTGGTCCAACTTTGCAGGCTGATTTAGTTCTTTTAATTTTGCGTTGGCGACTTTTTGAATTTGTTTTTAATTGCGATATCACGCAAATGTATAGGCAGATTAGAGTTGAACCAGCTCATACGGATAACGTTAAAGATTATGAGCTACAAATGGTTACTTTTGGTGTTAATTGCGCTACGTATCTTGCTATTCGCACATTGTTGCAGCTGGCGGATGATTCCGAGGCTGAGTACCCTGTGGCATCGCACATTCTACGAAGGTGCATGTACGTTGACGACGTTTTAACAGGGACTCACGACGTTTCTACTGCGCAAATTGCTCGTGATCAGCTTATATCAGCGTTGAAATCGGCAAAATTTGAACTTAGAAAGTGGACTTCTAACGATCGCACGATTTTAGAAGGCTTTCCACCGGAACATTTGGTCGACGCTAAGCTTTTGACTTTTGTTGAGTCAAGTAGTTCTTAAACTTTGGGCATTCAATGGAATGCTCAATTAGACCCATTTTACTTTAAGGTGAATACTATTTCACAGAAATCGAGTCATACTAAACGGGAAGTTTTGGCTACTATTGCTAAATTGTTTGATCCTGTTGGTTGGCTGGGTCCAGTGGTGATTTTGGCGAAGATAATAATGCAGAGGGTGTGGCTATATAATATCGGCTGGGACGATTCACTTCCCCGCTCCACGGAGGAAAATTGGCAGAAATTCGTAACTTCATATCACGAAGTCAATAATATTCGAATTCCTAGGTGGGTTCATTATACTCCTGAATCTTTCGTCGAATTACATGTTTTTTCTGATGCCTCGGAAAAGGCATACGCGGGGGTGATATATATTCGCATCGTGTCCACCAGCGGTGAAATCCATACACATTTGTTGTCTTGCAAAACAAAAGTGGCCCCTATAAAATCAATTTCAATTCCGCGGCTTGAACTTTGCGGTGCAGTTTTGGCCTCTGAACTTTTGAAGACTGTACTTAGCGAGATTGATATTCGATTTCACCAAATTTATGGTTAAAAAAAGACCCTTGTTCTTGGACCACATTTGTTGCTAATAGGGTCTGTCGAATTGAAGAAAATGTTGGTCATCATAATTGGTATCACGTTCGCTCTGAGGATAACCCTGCCGATTTGGGCAGCCGTGGCATTGCTCCATCGGAGCTGGCTGACAATTCACTTTGGTGGCATGGGCCACAGTGGCTTCAACGAGATAAATCCGAATGGTATTCTGCCGATCTCTCTCGCCTTGACACTGACATTGAATGTCGAGTTGTTCAAGTTTATGCTTTGTTTTTTACGGACATAAGCGGAGGGAATATTTATGAGGATATTCTTAAGGACTTTTCTCGTCTTGATAGAGCCCTTCGTGTAATATCGTATATTTTACGATTCTTTTATAATAGTCATCCAGCCCATAACTCAAAACTCTTTCGAGTTTTGAGTTAAAAAGGACAAAATTGCATTTGGCAGGGTGTGTCAAAAGCTTCACTTTTCGGATGAATATAAATGCCTTTTGGACGGAGAACCTTTGAATCCAAAGAGCACTCTCGTGTCTTTAAATCCTTTTCTTGACGAAAATGGGATTATGAGACTTAATGGTCGGTTAGTCAGATCACCTTCTCTAACCTATTTTGAGACTCATCCCATTATTTTACCATACTCTAGTAGATTTACGCTGCTTTTAACGGAGTTTGTTCATTTGATTTCGATCCACGGTGGAAATCAATTGATGTTGCGAATACTTCGCATAGAATATTGGGTTCCCAGGCTAAAGTCGAAAATTCGGGGAGTAATTGGTCGCTGCAAACGGTGCATTCTTGACAAGAGGCGCTCTTGCAGGCAGATTATGGCCGCTTTACCCCCTGAGAGAACTTCTCTTGATAGGCCTTTTACCACTGTTTATAAATTTCGATTAATATGATTCAATCCAAACACATGAATTTGGACTGTATTAATCTTTTTAGTTTTTTACCTTTCAAGCACTTGTAACTTGAACGGTGGATCAGAATAATAAGACAAATGTTTACTATCTGAAAATTATTAAATGTTTTATTGTGGTATTTATACTAAATTAATAACTAAAAAGTGCTGATCTAATTATTATAAGTTATACTAAATTAATAAATATAAAAGTGCTGACCTATGGTCTGCATACTTAAAAAATAATTAAAATTGACATGAAACTGGCCAATCGAACACAGTAGCATAAACACATTGCAATTAATGCAATTCGTAATGTGATATCTTTATCGACTGTTTGTTGGCCAAAATAAAAATGTAAACAAAAAATAAAAAGTAAACAACTTAAGGGTATTCACTAAGTACTAAAATTATTATTAACATGTGCTTAAACATTCTCCCCCGCCTTGAACGACTGTTCAACAATTAGTTAATGTAAGAGCAATCTCATCAATGTCATTTCTAATACAAAACAAAAAAAATGTTCTCTTTTTTAAATATGAAAGTTTTACAATAGAAAATTTTAAATGGATTGCGGGAGAGAATATTTTTGTTTAAGTGAAAATTTGTATAGAATATTGGGAGTATAATAACACGATGAATGCAGTGAGCTTGAATAGTTTACCGTCTTCAGTGTCTAAACATCAAGGATGAATTTGGATTGGTGGCGTGGCCTTGGTAAAGGTGTCATTTTTTGTTTGTTGACGTATGGTTGAAGTTCAATGTCATCTTCAGTGGGTTCGGTTGATGTAGTTGGATGTGATTGTGAAGGTTTTGTCTCGAACTTGCATTTTGACAGTAGTATGATCAGTGCGAAAATACTGAATAACAATGCCAGGTAGCCAACAGTATAACTGTGCGTCTGATGGGACTTCAATTTATTGGGTAAGTCACCGATGTCATGTTGTTCCAGCGACCTTTGTAGCGTTGTGAGGTCCTTTAAACTTTTGGCATAAACTTCCTCAAAACTTGCTGAATTTGATTGGTGATTTTCTATGGAGGCGGTAGTGTTCTTCGGTAACAATAAGTCTGAGATTTTGCCAAGACTTGTGTATGAAGATCTTACTGTACTTGATATTGCTTGTCGTCCATTCATAGTGACAAACTCATGTTTGAGCATGCATTCGGGATCAAGCGTCAGCAAACCGGAACCCTTTAGTGATATGGGAATGATTTCCCTGTTGCAAACAGCTGTAGCCCTTGAGGATGATGACGTGGCATATATCCATTGATTTCTTTTGTTGAGTGGTATCCATCTGACATTAGTTTTCTCAAGGATACAAGTCGGCGATGTTGCATTGTTGAATAAGTTAATTTCACATGCACAGACCTCGGAACCATAGTTGTAACGAATTTGAACATTGGAACACAAAAACATGTCTTGTTTTATTATATTACAAGCTTTTAGGTCTGACCTTGTAAGAAGAATGTATTTTTTGTGGGATGCTGATATGCCCATGAAATCAGTACATGGTTTTATAGCTACCATGGTGCTGTTCAATACATTGGGTACTGGAATAAGCTGATACATCTTAAACTGTTCAAGTTCGACCAATGGTAAAGTAATTTTGAAGACTGCATGCTGACGCGTAAGTCTGCCTTGAACCTGCATTATTTTGAATAGCTGTAGTAGTTCATCTTTTCCAGTTATAGGAAGAGTCACTGAAGTTGGTGCATGGAGTTTAATCTGATTAATTTCATCCTGTAATTGTTCTGGGGTTAGTAGCAATGGGCTGATTTTTCCATGATGTGTATCTATAAGAGCATCAAGAATTGAAGACTGTATTTTCTGTATATTATTGGAAAGTATGTTCAGTTCCAAGACTCCACTGTTAAATAATTGGGTGAGATGTATCTGGAATAATACATTATTGATGTCCTGTATTGCTTCCGAATACGTTTCAATTTTCTGTTCCAATTGTTTAAACCTTGCCTTAGCTGCCAATTGGTTTTGACGTATGATATTAATTGTTGAATCAACAATAGATGTTTGGTTCTTGAACAATTTCAATAAGTATGATTCGTTTTCCTTTACTTGTTGTATTGTATTGAATATCTGGTCGGCGTATTCAGAGTCCAATATGCCAAATAATGAATGAGCAACATTACCAACTATATTCAGGGCTCCCCTTTTACTCCGTAACAGTCGATTCTCCAGTTGTAGATCATCTTCCATGTGTTCAAAATGGTCAATAATGCTGAGACATGATTCGTTTAATTTTATCATATTACAAAGATGTTTTAGAGACTTCGTGCCATTAATTAAAATTGATGTTTCAGACCAGTATGTATTTAAATCATAGTATACAAAGATGTTCCATTCAGTGGTTGAAATGGCTGTTGTGCCAATTTCCTCAAAATGGATTCCTAACTTCGTTCCAAATTTTTTGTTGTCGACTGGAGTTCCAATTACTATTGGCAGAAGGAGTAGCATTGTGAGGAGTGACAAGGTGAGATGATTTGTCGACGTTTTCTTCTTCTTGGCAATGGGTTCCTCATTCGAGGTGGAAATTGTCTTGCTGACGGTTGGATTGTTGACATCTACAGAATCTGATTCAATGGGTAAGAGAGCGAGTCGATGTATTGGGCGTTTGAATAGTCCATTAGTTGTTTTGACTTTCACGACTCTGATAACACCATCATCACCAGGGTAGATTTGTATAATTCTCCCTAAGGGCCATTTCATGACGGGTAAGTTGTCTTCTTTAACTACGACCATATCTCCAATCTTAAGGTTAGTAAAATGTTTATTCCACTTATACCGTTGCTGTAGTTGATTTAAGTACTCAGTGGACCATCGTTTCCAAAACCTTTGTTTAATATCGGATACGAGATTCCAATGCGATGATGCTGACATTTTTCTTGTAACTGCACTGCTGTCAATTTGAGATGTGAGCGCTTCTCCAATCAGAAAGTGACCGGGAGTTAACGCCTCAAGATCATTTGGATCATTTGAAACAGGTGTCAGTGGGCGGGAGTTAAGTATTGCCTCGATTTCAGTTATAACTGTTCCCAGCTCTTCTTGTGTTAAAGATTCTGTGGCAACACTGCGTAGTAATAGATGTTTCGCTGATTTAACTGCTGCTTCCCACAGCCCTCCAAAATGTGGCGCTCGTTGTGGAATAAAATGGAAATGTATTCCCTTTGAGCTGGACGCGGAAATGATTGCTTCTTTTCCATTTACGGAATATATGCTTTCAGCCAATTCCGATAGTTGGTTTTTAGCTCCTAGGAAATTAGTAGCGTTATCCGAGTATATATTTTGACAACGGCCTCGGCGGCTGATGAAGCGCTTCAAAGCACCAATAAAAGCATCAGTTGATAAATCAGTTACTAATTCGAGATGTGTGGCCTTGGTAGCGAAGCAACAAAATACAGCTATATATGCCTTTGTTGGTTTTTTCCCTCTGATCTTGTAGTGAATCCAAAATGGTCCGCAATAATCAACCCCAGCGTTAATGAAAGGGCGTGCTGGAGTCACCCGAGTGTGAGGTAAATTTCCCATGAGTTGTTGACATAGTTGGGGTCGAGCTCTGGCACATCTAATGCATTTTTGGACTGTTGATCGTGCCATAATTTTGCCTTTTATTGGCCAGAATCGTTGTCGTATTATATTCAATAGTGCTTGTGGTCCACAATGTTTATTCTCCTCGTGAACCATTATGAATAAAAGTTTTATGAGGGGATCATTATATGGGATCAACATTGGATGTTTTGCGTCGTATGATAACAGTGATTCCTCCAATCGTCCACCAACTCGTAGGATGTTTGTTTCATCTAGGAATGGAGAAAAGTTGATGATAGAGCTGTTTTTGTCGATTGCCTTGTTTTTACGAAGTTGCTTGATTTCTGGTGAAAAGTCGGACGTCTGAATGGTTTTAATAATTATGTGTAGTGCATTGTCCAGTTCAGCCGGAGTTAATGATTTATGTGTAGGACGCTGTTGTGTCTTTATTCTTGAGTTTTTTATGAATCTCAGCATATATGCCAATATTCCTTGCAACGTTTTGAAGGAATTTTTATGTGGAATTTCGTAAATGATGTTATTGTTGGAGGTAGTAACCGCTGAAATTAGTGGTGTCTTCCTTTTCTCGTTGTCATTGGGAATCGAAACTTGTTTGGAAAATTGGGGTGGCCACATTTCTTCTCGTCCGTGCAGAAATAGTGGTCCATACAACCATAAATTACATTCCGAAAGTTTAAGTGCTGGTAAACCTCTGGACAGTACATCAGCTGGATTGTCCTTTGATCTGACGTGGCGCCACTGATCGGGCAAAGTTAATGCTTGAATTTTGGAGACTCGATTAGCCACAAACGTATGGTACAAAGGTGGATTGAGAGTTTATCCAAGATAGTACTATTTCGGAGTCAGTCCATAAAAATACAGGTTGATGTTTGATTTGAAGATCCGTTTTAATTCTGTGCAGAAGTTGAGCAGCTATTACGGCAGCACATAACTCTAGCCGAGGTAGTGTCTGTTGTTTCAATGGAGCGACCCTTGTCTTGGCACAAAGTAATTGTACAATAATTCTTCCATCCTTAAGAGTTGCTCGAATATAGGCAACTGCACCAAAAGCCTTTTCCGACGCATCTGAGAATATATGCAGCTCCGTTTTTACTGGGAGTTCGCCCTTAAAAATGTGTCGAGGGATTTTGAAATTGTCTAAACAGTATAAATCGTTTCTGAATTTAGTCCAGATTATATGAAGGTCTTCTGGCAATGGTTCATCCCAATCTAATTTGAGTTGCCATAGCTGTTGAATAAATATCTTTGCCTTGACAACTACAGGTGCTAGTAGGCCAAGAGGATCGAATAATTTAGCGAGATCCGATGTTGCAGTACGTTTTGATACAGTCTGCTGATGATTCATTTTTACCTTGACGCAAAAATAGTCCGTCTTAGGCAGCCATAATAATCCCAATGTTTTAGTGTTAGCGTTGTTACTATTAAAATCTAAGTCCACCTCCTTGTCGCCGAGTGGGATATTTTTCAGTAATTGTGGGTGATTTGCACACCATTTTTTTAAGTTTAAGCCATGACTTCTTAAAATCGTAATGAGTTCCCTTTGTGTTTCAAGAGCGATGTTGAGACTATCGGAACCGCCAAGGCCATCATCCACGTAGAAATTATTTTTGAGCATTTGAGAACCATATGGATAGTTTATTGACTTTTCATCAGCAATTTTCTGTAAACATTTCGTAGCTAGATAAGGTGCTGCTCGTGTCCCATATGTAACCGTGTTAAGTTTGTAATAACTAATAGGCAGTGATGGATCTTCTCTCCAAATAATTAACTGATATTGATGATCGTCTTGAAGAATTAAAATTTGTCTGTACATTTTCTCGATGTCGGTGGTAAAAACAAATTTTGGTAATCGAAAACGCAATAATATTGAGAATAATTCACTTTGGACAGCTGGCCCTGTATACATTAGGTCGTTCAATGAGTAACCTGATGATGTTTTTGCTGATGCGTCGAAAACAACCCTGAGCTTTGTTGTGGTGCTATCTGGTTTTAGCACACTGTGGTGAGGAATGAAGTATTTGGGATCTGATACGGTATCGATGTCGACCTTTTTCATGTGCCCTAATTGTTCATAATCTCGCATAAATTTTATATATTGTGTTCGAATGTCTTCATTTTTTAGGAGCCTGCGCTCTAAGCCCACGAACCTGTTGTATGCCATTGCATGGGATTCTCCTAAAGCGGTTGGGTTTTCACGAAAAGGGAGACTGACTATGAAGCGGCCATCTGTATTGGTGTGCACATGTTGCGTGAAATGTGATTCACATTGTTTTTCTGATGGTGAAAGACTCTTTTCGCTGCCTTCAATCTCGTCCATTTTCCAAAGATGCTGTATGGCCTCTTCCAATGAAGTGGTGTCTGCAAATATCGCACATGCGAGTGCACATAATGGGTTAGGAACTGGATTTTTCCCGATTGCACCACCCACAATCCAGCCAAGTACTGTATTTTGTAGTGTTGGAAGATCGTCAGCAAGGTGTATAGTTCCATTCTGAGTTAATTTCAAGAAGAATTCTGCTCCAAGTAGCAAATCTATTCTTTCCCGTTGATAGAAATTAGGATCTTCTAGGTGAATGTTGTTAGGAATCTCCCAAGTTGAAATGTCAATATGCTGACTTGGTTGTGCGGGAATTATGCTTGGTAGTACATATGCGTCCACGTTTGCTGAAAAGTTGTCGTCCCTCGATTTCATGCTGATGTTTATGCGATATTTCGATTTCTTTTGGGTCTCACCAACACCATCAAGGCACAGGGAGGCTTCAGATGGTGAAATGGACAATTTTTGGCAGAGCCGTTTAGATACAATGTTGACCTGCGAGGCTGAATCTAATACTGCCCTAAATTGACCTGATACACCATTTGGTGCTGTAATTATAACTTTTGCTGTTGCTAACAAGACGTACCCCTGGCGGCCCGCAGCGACGTTTGTTGTTGCTGGTGTAACTGCTACGACGTTTGATGCAGTAGTCCTTCCCTTTGGATTTTGATCTGATTTGCTTGAAGGACTTGATGACTTTTTCCTTGTTTGGGCATTATCTTTCTTTTCCAAGTGAAGCATTGTGTTGTGTTTTTTCCCACATTTTCTGCAGCTACCTGAAATGCAGGTTCTTGATCCGTGATCACTTCTGAAACAATTGACACATAGATTCTGCTGTTGTACCCAACGTAATCGTTCTGCATCTGACAATTGCTGAAATTTGCTGCAGTGATATAGTTTGTGTCCATTGTTATTGCACAATCTGCATGTTTCAGTGTTGGTTTCTTTGGTTGATATTATTGTTGAAACCGCCTTTTGTGTTGATTTCTCCCGTTGACCGATAGCTTCCATGGACTGAAACTGGAGTTCCAGGAATGATAATAATTCACCAATGGCTGGTACATCCCTTGGGTTGGCCAATGACTGCACGTACCTGATATGTGTGTTTCTATCAAGTTTCTTTATCAGTAGTTGAATAAGAATTGCATCCCAAGAAGATGTTGCAATTCCTAAATTATCTAAAGCCAACAAGCACTCCTTAGTGGTATCATGAAGGGCCTTAATTAATGACGCAGATGATATCACAGTAGGTTGGTTAAGTATTTTCTCTACCAGATTGGCCACGAGAACTCTTTTATTGTTGTATCGTTCTTGAAGTGTTTGCCAAACAGTGGCGTAATTTGTTTCTGATAGGGAAAACTGACTAATTAAGTGTTCAGCTTCCCCAGATAAATTACTTTTCAAATACCACATTTTTTGAATGGTGGGTATTGGTTGTTTATCCACCATTTCAGAGAACAAGTCAAAAAATTGTCGCCATTTCAGATAATCGCCATCAAATTTAGGTATGGTAATTTTTGGCAAATGTACTGAGGAAGTTGACTGAATTGGAAGAGCAGTTGTATGAGTTGCACCAACGTTTTGTACCCTGTCGGCCATTATGGATATGTTGAGTGACTGCTCTTGAACCTTGTCGTTTAATTCATAAAATTGGTCGACGTCAAAACCAGAATTTACTGCATCGTCAAAATTTTCGCATATCTCGTTGTATAGGTTCTGGAGCTGGTCCCATCTTTTGTTGATCAGTGCCAAGTTGTAGTCGTAGAATTGGCGTGGTTGAATTTCACTGGTGGTGGTTACCACATTTATTGCTCTACTCAACAGTGTCATTGCAGTTTGTGCCTTCTGGATCAGGCCGCGATTTTTATTGGAGTTTTGTTGATTCACCGATGTGCCACCAGTGTTTTTAGTTGCTGGTGGCTTTTGTTTTATCAATGTCTTTAAACGATTAGCCTCTTCCGTGAAAAGAGATATATAGGAGGTTGCTAATTCCTGTATTTTGGAGTAGTAATCTTGTGTAAAATAGTCATGCTCTGTTTTAAGTGTTTTAACATCGTCGAGCATGCGTAATTCCGTATCCCGGGCCTCAAATTCATCCCAGGCTTCTGATAAACGTTTTCTCCGTTCCTCAAAGTATTCTGCGGTTGATTTTCTATCCACAGAATCCTTTTTGAAATTTCGTACTATTGATTGTATTGTTTCACCCGTTTTTTGTAGGGTGTCCAGTAACGTATTTGCCATCGCCATTGTAAATGATGTCTTAGGTGCTGACTATGTCCGGGAACTGATGAATCTTTTGAAAACAATGCCCGTTGTATATGTCCACAGAAATTTTGTTTAGTGGAAAATGTTGATTTTATTGGCAACAATATTGTGATGCCCATTGTATGATTTTATTGGTCACCAATGTTATGGTGCCTGTTGCTTATGTTCCCAGAAAATGTCTTGGAACTGCTGATTTAGTCACCAATGCTATGGTGCTTGTTGTATATGTCCACCAAATTGAATTAGTGGGACTGATGATTTTGTTTGTACGCTAATGTGGCGTTTGTTGAATGGTCACCAAAATGTTGACTTGGTGCCTGTTGTATGGACTACCGTCCTGATGATTTGAGATCTACCTCTGAATGTTTTTCAAGCCCTTACCACTGGTGGGGGGAACTTGAAATTCAATTATGATTTTCGTTATCAAAAGGTTGCGTGTGCAAGGCGTTTTTATGATATTAAGAGTCCCTTACCTCTGGTGGGGGGAAACTCAAAATTTCTAAAAACGTCGGGGTCACCAAAAATGTTTATAAATTTCGATTAATATGATTCAATCCAAACACATGAATTTGGACTGTATTAATCTTTTTAGTTTTTTACCTTTCAAGCACTTGTAACTTGAACGGTGGATCAGAATAATAAGACAAATGTTTACTATCTGACAATTATTAAATGTTTTATTGTGGTATTTATACTAAATTAATAACTAAAAAGTGCTGATCTAATTATTATAAGTTATACTAAATTAATAAATATAAAAGTGCTGACCTATGGTCTGCATACTTAAAAAATAATTAAAATTGACATGAAACTGGCCAATCGAACACAGTAGCATAAACACATTGCAATTAATGCAATTCGTAATGTGATATCTTTATCGACTGTTTGTTGGCCAAAATAAAAATGTAAACAAAAAATAAAAAGTAAACAACTTAAGGGTATTCACTAAGTACTAAAATTATTATTAACATGTGCTTAAACAACCACAACTGGTGTGGATTTCGCAGGGCCTTTCGAGATCAAGAGCTTTACTGGTAGGGCTTGCCGAATAACCAAGGGTTATGTGTGTATTTTTGTATGCTTTTCTACGAAAGCGATACATTTGGAGGCAACTTCTGATTTATCATCGGCTACTTTTTTGTCGGCATTTCAACGATTTATTTCTCGTAGAGGCTGCCCGAATACTATCTTTTCTGATAATGGCACGAACTTCGTTGGTGCTTCACGTGAACTTGAGAGGGATTTTAGGATTTTTCTTAGGGAAAGTCAGGAATCAGTGTGTTCGACTTATGGCATTCAAGGACTTACTTGGCGCTTTATTCCCGCTGGAGCTCCGCATATGGGCGGCCTCTGGGAGGCCGGGGTAAAAGTTTTAAACTTCATTTTAGAAAAGAAGCCCAGGCTTTTAAATATACGTTTGAGGAACGATCTACCCTTCTGGCGAGAATAGAAGCTTGTCTTAATTCGCGTCCGCTGTCTTCTATTACTGATAATCCCCAAGAACCTGTTGCTCTAACTCCTGGTCATTTTCTTATCGGTTCTCCTATTCTTGCTCCTCCTGAACCAGCAATTCACGATTCTCCAATTAGTTTAGTTAATCCATTTCGGAAAATGAAAGCTCTTTTCCAACACTTCTGCCATCGGTGGAAAGAGGAATACTTATTGAGCTTGCACAAACGATATAAGTGGAAATATCCGGAACGCGAATTAAAAGAGAATGATGTGGTTGTCATTCGGCACGAACAGTTACCTCCAACTTCGTGGAGATTAGGCCGTGTCGTAAAATTATATCCGGGTAGTGACGGTCATGTTAGGGTCGTTGATGTACGCACTGCGAATGGAGTTGTAAGGCGACATATCGCAAAACTGGTCATTCTGACCAACTTATTAAAACTTTTTTTCTTATTTGCTAATCTATAACTTTCCCTAGCACTATGGACGCATTACCCTTTTTTGATGATGCTATTTTGGAGGACTTTGACGAAACAATGGAGATAGCTGCACCTGTTTCTGCCGCAGTCCCTTCGGCTGCACCCACTTCAACACCTGCCATAGTGGAAACTGCTACTCCTGTTGTTGTACCTCCTCCAACGGTTGCGCCCGAATCGGACGTAATACCACCACCATCGTCGGTTTCCGAATTTTTTCCGGAAGCTAATGGAACCGCAGGCTCGATTGTTGAACCCAACAAAAATTTAGAAGTTGCGACGGAAAACATCCTTTACGGGCATGTAAAACTTTTCTCAAATTCAGAGTGGAGAAAAAACTTCGACAGGTGCTTTTACATGGTTATTGTTGTCGTTGCTTGGCATTTTCTCACGTTTCCAAAGATTGCGCGAGCAAGCTAAAATGCCGTAGGTGCAATGGAGATCACCACGTCCTTCTCCATGGCGATCGGCCCAATCTTTTGGTCACTAAGAGACATGCTCAGCAAACGGCACAGTACTCTAAAAGGCACTTAGCGAGGAAAACTACGTCCGCTAACCCTTCTGCGTTGTCCATAGCACAGGCTTGCCCCCTTCCAATTCGTCATGTTGTCACTTTTTCGCCGACACTTATACTGAAGCTCCAGACGCCGAACCGTTTTATTCTGGTCCGAGCAGCTTTGGACCCTTGCTGTGGCATTAGTTACGTCTGTGAGTCATTAGTGCATCGACTTGGGATTTCTGTATCCAGCATGGATTACAGTAAATACTGTCGTTTTACAGTCTGCTCGACTTATGATGCCTCGCAGACGATTACTGTGACAGCCAAGGTGACGAAAATGAAGGGGGTAAACACTCCTTCGGAGTCCGTTTCGGACACAATAAAGGAAAACTTTGCTGGGTTTCAGCTGGCCGACCCCAATTTTAACCGTTCGGGTCGCGTCGTTTTGGTCTTAGGACCAGAGGTTACCCCTCAAGTAATGAAGGGAAAAATACATTCGAGCCCGGGGCTTCCATTAGCTCAGTATACTATTTTTGGCTGGGTTATTACTGGCCAATCCTCTCTATAGAGGAAAGATCATTTTAAAATCAAACTGGCTCCCTTGAGACCATCCGGCACCCTTGTGTCCATCCGGTCCCCTTGGATCACCGATCTTAACCGATCAACCGACTCCCTTGAGTCCATCCGGTCCCCTTGGATCACCCGGTTACTTTACCGGTCGTCGTAAAACCAGTCTACACTGGATGGTCCCTTTGACCGATTAGATTTAAGTGTTTTTTGAAAAAAAAAATGAATAATAAATAATAAATCTGAACTAAATAATTTTAAATTTATTTACCTTTATAGTACTTAATAAGAATTTTTATGAATAATATTTTGTTGCAACATTTCTTAATGTTGCAAGGTGGCCGGCAATGTTTAAACCTAAGCCTTACTTTTTTGCTTAATTATATCTAAAGTGCCCTTTTGGTACCCCCTACCCCTTGTAGCGTTAACTATTCGGTAGAATCTTCTTTTTACTCCCCTCTTTTATAACACAGGTGGCAGTATTTATCTAGATTCTAACAAGTAAAACCGTCCATTTAAGCATTGTTTGCTGCCTTTGCTATATTTTTTTTGTATAAGCTTTCTAATTCGTTTCAACTGTCGTCACAGCATTACGTGCTAATTTTATTAAAAGGTAATTATTTATTTAATAAATTGAGATCCCTTGTATCTTTAAAACAAACCAAACTTTGTATTTTTATTTCCATATCTCGCATTTACGGCAAACAAGTAGTGTTCCTGCAATTCTAGTTTTTAGTTTGCTCTTTGTTGTACTTACACATACTTTACTACAATTCCCACTGTCATTTCCACTACAAGATATTTTATAAACTAATTTGGAAATTTCGGATTTATCTATTTTATCCTTGGTTTTGCTAAATAATCTACCTAATGTGTTATATATTTTATGTGCCACTATATTTTTCTTTTTATCATAAATTTTTGATTTTTCTAATCTTTCAGATATACGAGGAACATAAGTTAGAGATTTATAAATTTTAGGTATAGTAACCATTCACGTAATAAAATTATTTCGGTTTTTATATTGTCAATCGAATTGGGTAATTATTATTTACCAAAATATCTTTTCTATATTAATTTTATGAAATTATGTAACTCTAATCTTTAATATACTTTAAGTACGATTCTTTGGGGAATTTAGAAAAATAGTTAATAACTCTCCCAGAAGCTGTGGGTTTCTGATACCAAACTATTAATTCTTATTATGAATGTATCTAAATAAGGAATTTTAGATTTACATTCTTTCTCAATTGTAAATTTTATATTGTCATGAAATGAATTAAAAGTTGATAAAATATTATTAATAGAATGATCCGAAATAATGCAGAATAAATCATGAACATATTTTGTGATGATTTTTGGTTTCACATCCAATTTTTCTATACAAGAATCAAAAAATTTCTCCATTAAAATTTCAGCTATAATTGGAGAAGATGGATATCCCATTGTAAATATATTTTATTATCATATTGTTACGGAAATTCAATTCATCAGTTTCCATTCACTTTCAATTTGGTTTGTTGGTCCTTCGTTTCTTCTCGTCGATAGCTCAAACTGGCCTGTTAACCATCATTTCGTGTAAAAGAGAATCAAGAGTCTTTAGGGAAAAGAAAATCCAATATTCTCCTTACAGTAGAGAGTTCTCCGGAATTACAAAATTGACCTAAAGAATATCACATGAATATATTCTTGATATTTATAGACGATCATTCGTCTTACAAAAGGTCATTCAAGGATCATGTGCTACGTGCTTAAATTCATTGACTCTTGTAGAAAACGTAAAATCACGTAAACTTTATGGCCTATTGTAAAGTGCCTTTTATAGGTTTGTGAAAATAATCCAGAGAGAAGAATTCTCTGAGGAGATTGCTAAATTACAGAAATCTCAGGTGTTGCCTTTGAATATTCAACGTTAAACACCATTTATCCACAAGTTCACTGAAAATATGTGAAATTAGTGAAACCACTAATTAGGGTAGGTGGGAGATTGCTTAATGCACCATTACAGTATAATACGAACTTCCCACTTCTATTACCGAGAAAAACTGTCTTTGTGATAGGACGACAACGCCACCAACGTCGTGGAAGCCAGCCGAACGCTCAAAGAGGTACATGAGGCGTTCGAGAAGAACAAGGAGGACGTCGTATCGTAAGGAGCATCATGCAGGGTAGAGTATACCTTCATTTCTCCCAGAGCTCCTCCCTTCGGAGAACTGTGGGAAGCAGGCGAAGCAGCTACTTCTGCAAACCGTGGGCAATGCGGCGCTCACGCAAAAAGAAATGGCAATAATGCTCGCAGAGGTAGAGGCGGTGCTAAACAGTCGTCCAATCGCACCGCTGTCTCCGGACCCCAACGACGGGGATGTGTTAACTCCGGCGCATCTGCTCATAGGCGGTGGTCTACATTCGCTATCGCCAGAATCCGTCGAAGACATCAGAGGCAACAAAATAACATACTTGAAGCGATGGCAGATACTCTGCGCTCTTAAGTAGATGTTCTGGCGGGCCTGGTCGAAAGACTACGTTTTGGGGTTGCAAGGCAAGGCCAGGTGGCACACCGAAGAGCCGAACCTGCTAGTCAACCAGTTACTGGTGGTCCATGAGGACAATCTCCCGGCCCAAGAGTGGCTGACCGGCACAGTCGTCCGCAAGATAGACGGCCAAGACGGCAAGGTCAGAGTGGCTGAGGTAAAGACGGCAAGAGGAGTTAATTAACGTCTGATAGCCAAGCTCGCACCACTACCAGAAATTTGAATACCTACGGTCATTCAATGGGGCCGGAATGTTTTATCACCAGCGTGGAGTTTTTTACCTCTTTGGTTTTCTCCACATTGATATCGCAATGGGTTTTTTATAAACACATTTTTTACCTTTTTTTATACTTCTTTTTAATAATAACACATTTTGTTATTAATTGTTTTTTATAATTGAATTTCTATTGAATATTAAATGGATCTTGATTTTAAATATATAATTCAAATTTAACGTAAATTAACATAATAATGAATTTTACAACCATGTTAATTGTTTTTCGTCAACCCCTTATAATATGCGTGCACATCGTTTAAACAACCTACATCTACAGAGCCCCGGTATTTTTTCAAATTCAGAGATTGTGTTATGGTTCCATTCTGGCTGGCAGAACCAAACAGAAAAGAAATAAAAAGAATTAGAGAAGAGAAGTAACGTGCCGTTAAAGAAATCGTAGAAGATATAGTCCGTCCGAAGTCTGGGCATCCCACCCCCTCTGTGCTACATCGCATAGCCTTGAGCTACATCCAAGGCCTATAAATCGCCGTAGCTTCCTTGTTTAGTTAGTTCCGTAGTCTGTTACCCTATTCCCTCGATAACCACCCCTACTCACACATACCTTGCAGGTAACCCAACCTTTTTAAAAACAATTTAGCGGTTCATGTTTGATTCTTGCAAACTCCAAAATAAGAAATTCATTCCATTTTTATTTAAAAAAAAAAGTTAATTATACTAGTCGCATATAAAAGTAAATAAAAAAATATAATTATACTTATAGTAACAAATACAAATTATCGATATCAAAAAAAAAATAAACTGAAAATAAACAAAAAAAATAAGGAAATGTTCTGGAGGGGGAAAGAGCTAAGGGCACGTATTTTCTCCTTTTCAATATTGATTTTTATCTAGTAGACTTTAGATTTACTTCGAGTTTAAACTGTATGTATAATTCATGTAGTTTACACGGTAAAAAAAATAATTCAAAACATATGAATCCAATTGAGGAAACCAATTATTAAATTAAAATTGAATCAAAACAAAATTAACAAATCAAGATAAATAATAGAAGTATGGAAGTATGGAAACAAAAGAAAAATATAAATAAGGAAATATGAATCAATAAAACTTTTAAAATATATGAATATATATATATATATATATATATGTGCACAGCACATCTTGCGGGGACGGGTTTTCGTTCCACAAGTTACTATGAAGACATTTTGTTACTTTGGGGACTGTCCTTAAACATTTCGTTATTCTACTGTTTACACTGAAGACATTTTACTGGACACAGCACATTTTATAGGGACTTTTTTGGCTGTATATACAGTTATCTTCAAAGTATGGGCAATGAATATATATATATATATATATATATATGTGTGCAGAGCACATGTTGCGTGGACGGATTTTCGTTCTACCAGTTACTATGAAGACATTTTGTTACTTTGGGGACTGTCCTTAAACTTTTTGTTATTCTACTGTTTACACTGAAGACATTTTTTAAAGCATATATATATATATATATATATATATATATATATGCATTGCTCATACTTTGAAGACATCTGTATATACAGCCAAAAAAGTCCCTATAATATGCGCTGAGTCCAGTAAAATGTCTTCAGTGTAAACAGTAGAATAACAAAAAGTTTAAGGACAGTCCCCAAAGTAACAAAATGTCTTCATAGTAACTTGTGGAACGAAATCCCGTCCCCACAACATGCGCTGTGCACATATATATATATATAAACAGTAGAATAACGAAAAGTTTAAGGACAGTCCCCAAAGTAACAAAATGTCTTCATAGTAACTTGTGGAGCGAAAACCCGTCCCCGCAACATGCGCTATGCACATATATATACAGTGGTTCACAGCTTATTTCAACCACTTAAAATTAAATTATTTAACTGTGTATAACTTCTATGCAAAGCAAAATATCAAAACCATTTAAATGCAGTTTTATAAATATTAAAATTTTGAGAGAATATGTAAAATAAAAAACTAAAAAAGTGGTTCTCCAAATTAGCTAGAATATGAAACGTAGTTATGAAACACAATTTCACGTCACAGCTTATTTCAACCAGCTAGTTATTTACATTTATATACTATATATTATATTTCTAGGAATAGCGGTAAATTTTTATGTGTATTCTTTGTTGTCATGTTTGCAATGATTAAGATCAGTTTTTAGTATGCTTTCGGCAGTCAAGTGGTTAACAGGTGCATTTTTTACAATGGGTCGACGTACTACCATAGAACAGCGTGAGTTGGTCATCAGACATTTTAAAAGTGGCCACTCGCGGCGAAAAATAGCCGAAATGGTTTGTCTAATTGATTCTACAGTACAGAGCATAATATCTCGCTTTGTGCGTGAAAATAGAATTCATAATAAGGAAAGAAAAGCACCCAACAAAATTTTTAATGAAACTGACGAGCGCTATATCGTTCGAAAAATAAGACAAAACCCCAAATTATCTGCTCCAAAACTAGCTGTTCAAGTTAAAAACGAATTGAATAAAACGTGTAGTGCAGAAACTATCCGTCGTGTGCTTCGCAGCAATGGTTTTAATGGTAGAGTAGCACGCAAAAAACCGTTTATAAATAACAAGAATCAACAAGCGCGGCTTAAATTCGCCAAAGATCATATTACGAAAGATTCAAGCTTTTGGGAGGAAGTAATATATGCCGATGAGTCTAAGTTTAACATTTTTGGCTCGGATGGCCAAACATATGTATGGCGTAAGCCCAATACAGAGCTCCAAAACAAAAACTTAAAGGCTACAGTAAAACACGGTGGGGGCAGCGTCATGGTTTGGGCCTGTATGTCAGCAGCTGGGGTCGGAAACTTGGAGTTTATTGAGAGTACGATGGACAAAAATGTTTACCTCAATTTATTGAAATCAAATTTGTTGCAAAGTGCCCAAAATCTGGGTATAAATAAGTCATTTCGGTTCTATCAGGACAATGACCCGAAACACAAGTCGGGAATTGTCCAAACATGGCTTATTTGGAATTGCCCGCACTTGATGCAACCGCCTGCACAATCACCTGATCTTAATTGCATTGAGAATTTATGGGCAATTTTAGATCAAAACGTCCGCCAACACACTAGAATAACGAAAAGTTTAAGGACAGTCCACAAGTTACTATGAAGACATTTTGTTACTTTGGGGACTGTCCTTAAACTTTTCGTTATTTTAGTGTTTACTTTGAAGACATTTTACTGGACACAGCGCATTTTATAGGGACATTTTTGGCTGTATATACAGATGTCTTCAAAGTATGGGCAATGCATATATATATATATATATATATATATATATATATATATATATATATATTCATTGTGCATACTTTGAAGACCTATAACCCTATAACATGCGCCGTATCCAGTAAAATGTCTTCAGTGTAAACAGTAGAATAATTAAAAGTTTGAGGACGGTCCCCAAAGTACTAAAATGTCTTCTTAGTAACTTGTGGAACGAAAACCTGTCCCCGCAACATGCGCTGTGCACATATATATATATATATATATATATATATATATATATATATATATATATTCATTGCCCATACTTTGAAGACATCTGTATATACAGCCAAAAAAGTCCCTATAATATGCGCCGTATCCAGTAAAATGTCTTCAGTGTAAACAGTAGAATAATTAAAAGTTTGAGGACGGTCCCCAAAGTACCAAAATGTCTTCATAGTAACTTGTGGAACGAAAACCCGTCCCCGCAACATGCTCTGTACGCTGTGCACATATATATATATATATATATGTGCACAGAGCATGTTGCGGGGACGGGTTTTCGTTCCACAAGTTACTATGAAGACATTTTGTTACTGTGGGGACTGTCCTCAAATTTTTCAGTATTCTAATGTTTACAATGAAGAAATTTTACTGGATACAGCGTATATTATAAGGACTTTTTTGGCTGTATATACAGTTGTCTTCAAAGTATATGTAATGCATATATATATGCATTTCACATACTTTGAAGACATCTGTATATACAGCCAAAAAAGACCCCGTAATATTAGCTGTATCCAGTAAAATGTCTTCAGTGTAAACAGTAGAAGTCAGATAGAGTCGCTATAGATAGAGCTGTTGCTAAAAGCTTTATTCGAAGATATAAATTTTAGAGATGTTCATGGAAATCTTGTTATTATGGATAAATCAAAAGTGGCTAGAGAAAAAGTTAAATATAGAGATGCAGTGCTTCGTACACGACATACAAATTCTCCCATAACTGCAATATCTTTCGATAGTAGAGAAGATGACTTATTACAGAGAAAATTAATGACAAATTTCATACCACTATGGTAAAAGAACCGCATTTAGTTGTTCTGAAAGAGCACTATAATGAGTTACTTGGATATGTAAATTTGTGTAGTCAAGAAGACGCAAAAACCAAACACAGAAAACTGAATGAATTTTTCAACAATAAAACATTAACAGTTGATTAATTAATTGGCATATGAGGTGATGGTGAGCCAGCAAATACTGGAATAGAAAATGGTGTTTTACGATTATTTGAAAAACAGTTAAATAGACCAATTCACTGCTTCATTTCAATGAACTGCCATTTCGTCATTTATATGAAGCATTAAAGCAAAACAGTCACCAGTGGACCACGAGCAGCAAGTGGAAAGTTATTCAAAGCTATTCAAGAATGTGAGAAATTGCAGGTATGTAACACTTTATTTTATTTAATATCATCATTTGTTATCATTATTTATTGTCATTATTTTACTTTTTCGATTGGAATAAAGTTAAAATTAAAAAATTGCATTTTAATTGATCTAAACATTTCATTTTTCAGGTAGTAGCTGATTTTGATCCAATACCACTGGAGATTATGCCTGCAATTATGGATCATGAACATGAGCTCGAACTATCAACAGATGTTAAATATTTATATCAAATAGCTAAAGCAATTTCGAATGGTATTGTTCCAGTTGATTAAGCTAACATTAAACCAGGACCAATTGCACGTTCTCGTTGGATAACCAAAGCAAGTATATTCTACGATTATATGTAACAACTAATACACCATCGACCAATTTAAAAACTTTGGCAGTTTATATTATTACAGTTTTTGTGCCAATGTACTTCAATGTGAAGTTTTATAACTCTGTTGTGTACGGCAGTGCACTTTTATTGAAATTTATACGTTGGACACGATACTTACAACCAAACTTTTGTAATATTGTAGATGGTGTAATTCAAAACAACTCATATTACGCACATCCAGAAAATATCTTATTAACAATGTTATTTCATGATCGAAAAGCAATACAGGATAGAGCTATCAAAAAGAGGAAATCGAGGAAAATTGTACGATCCAACTAAACTCAGAGTTTACAAAAAATATATTTTAAATTTCGATGCTACCGATTATGTCAATATGGTTGACATGAATAACGACGATATATTATTTGAACCAGCATTTACTCGACAGATTCCATATGATCACTTGGTAGAATACTTAGATTTCGATGAACCACCACTGGCTGATCCACAAATTCCAATGCACATACAAGGAAACGAAAGACATGTACAATTATTAATGAGTGTTTCAAAACGAGTTATAGAAAAGAATCGTAAAGGAGTTATGGCAGCGACATTAGAAAGACCTTAGAAAACTCCTCGAATGGAAAGTAAAAAGGACCTTAAAAAATAATATTACCACGTGAAAATATTAAATTGTAGGTCGAGAATAATATTTAAAAATAAATGTAATAAAAAATGTAAAAATAGTGTTTTTGTTGAACCTTGAAAATATTGATTTTTTCAGATCGATTTTCCTACAAAAAAGAGTTCGAAAACAAAAAAATAAATTCAGAATTTATTAGTTAAAAGTTCATTTAAGGCTATTTTTCGACAAAAAATTCCTAATATCACTACTAAAAATAAAAAATATTGGTATCAATACAGATTCTGAAAGGTGATAAAACTACCTTTCAAAAAAGCCCAGATTTAGAAATCTACTATAATTCTATCCGATTTTATGACGAATTTAATTAAATTATTCTATGTATATATGGAAAAATTTATATTTGGGGGCTCCAAATCCGACTTAGAGCTATGGTCTCTTGATTTCTAAGAATCACCTATAGATTACGTTTTTGCTATACGCTTCATCAAAAAAATCGTTCCATACAATATGGCCCGCCCTAATATATATATTGATTGATATTTCCTTAATTATTTATATTTTTCTTTTGTTTCCATACTTCTATTATTTATCTTGATTTGTTAATTTTGTTTTGATTCAATTTTAATTTAATAATTGGTTTCCTTAATTGAGTTCATATGTTTTGAATTAATTTTTTTTACCGTGTAAACTACATGAATTATACATACAGTTTCAACTCGAAGTAATTCTAAAGTCTACTCGATGAAAATCATACTTGAAAAGGAGAAAATACGTGCCCTTAGCTCTTTCCCCCTCCAGAACATTTCTTTATTTTTTTTTTGTTTATTTTCAGCCTTCGTTTCCACATGATGGCGCCAACGTCAGAGAAGCCAGAAGGTTAAGAGAATTTTTTTTATATTACTAGCTTTATGAAACTGCATTTGGGGTTTTAAGAGAAGTAGTTAAAGAGGGGCAAGTGAGATTAAGTGAACACACATTTTGTTTTTAATTCGATCGCAAAGAGAGTAGTTCGCTTTAAACTAGACTTATATCGGGGGAAATAGGGACACTTGAACTTTTTTTGTTTTATTTTTTTTTCTTTTGATATCGATAATTTGATTTTGTTAGTATAAGTATAATTACATTTTTTTATTTACTTTTATATGCGACTAGTATAATTAACGTTTTTTTTTAAATAAAAATGAAATTAATTTCTTATTTGGAGTTTGCAAGAATCAAACACGAACCGCTAAATTGTTTTTAAAAAGGTTGGGAATAAAGGGGTTACCTGCAAGGTATGTGAGAGTAGGGGTGGTTATCGGGGGAATAGGGTAACATACTACGGCGATTTATAGGCCTTGGCTGTAGCTCAAGGCTGTGCGATATAGCACAGAGGGGGTGGGATGCCCAGACTTCGGACGGACTATATCTTCTACGATTTCTTTAACGGCACGTTACTTCTCTTCTCTAATTCTTTTTATTTCTTTTCTGTTTGGTTCTGGGCTTACAGACGCTTGTTTCCTCACACCCGTAAGCCGACGAGCTGCCGAGCGAAAAATGTCGTGCCAAGAGCAACGTTTGCCAGCTAGAATGGAACCATAACACAATCTCTGAATTTGGAGAAATACTGGAGCTCCGTAAATGTAGGTTGTGTAAACGATGTGCACGCATATTATAAAGGGTTGACGAAAAACAATTAACATGGTTGTAAAATTCATTATTATGTTAATTTACGTTAAATTTGAATTATATATTTAAAATCAAGATCCATTTAATATTCAATAAAAATTCAATTATAAAAAACAATTAATAACAAAATGTGTTATTATTAAAAAGAAGTATAAAAAAAAGGTAAAAAATGTGTGTATAAAAAACCCATTGCGATATCAATGTGGAAAAATCCAAAGAGGTAAAAAACTCCACGATGGTGATAAAACATTCCGGCCCCATTGAATGTCCGTAGGTATTAAAATTTCAGGCAGTGGTGCGAGCTTGGCTATCAGACGTTAATTAACTCCTCTTGCTATCTTTACCTCCGCCGCTCTGACCTTGCCGTCTTGGCCCTCTATCTTGTGGACGACTGTGCCGGTCAGCCACTCTTGGGGCGGGAGATTTTCCTCTTGGACCACCAGTAACTGGTTGACTAGCAGGTTCGGCCCTTCGGTGTGCCACCTGGCCTTGCCTTGCAACCCCAAGACGTAGTCTTTCGACCAGGCCCATCAGAACATCTACTTGAGAGCGCAGAGCATCTGCCATCGCTTCAAGTATGTTATTTTCTTGCCTCTGATGTCTTCGACGGATTCTAACGACAGCGAACGCAAACCACCGCATATGAGCAAATGCGTCGGAGTCAACACATCCCCGTCGTTGGGGTCCGGAGACAGCGGTGCGATTAGACGACTGTTGAGCACCACCTCTACCTCTGGGAGCATTGTTGTCGCATTGCCCACGGTTCGCAGAAGTAGCTGCTTCGCCTGCTCTGGGAGAAATAAACTCTACCCTGCATGATGCTCCGTACGATACGATGTCCTCCTTGTTCTTCTCGAACGCCTCATATACCTCTTTGAGCGTTCGGCTGGCTTCCACGACGTTGGTGGCGTTGTCGAAATATATTTTTTGGGGGAGTCCTCTCCTAGCACAAAGACAGTTTTTCTCGGTAATAGAAGTGGGAATTTCGTATTATACGGTAATGGTGCATTAAGCAATCTCCCACCTACCCTAATTAGTGTTTTCACAAATTTCACATATTTTCAGTGAACTTGTGGCAACACCTGAGATTTCTGTAATTAAGCAGTCTCCTCAGAGAATTCTTCTCTCTGGATTATTTTCACAAACCTATAAAAGGCACTTTACAATAGGCCATACAGTTTTCGTGATTTTACGTTTTATACAAGAGTCAATGAATTTAAGCACGTAATACATGATCCTTAAATGACCTTTTGTAAGACGAATTATCGTCTATTAATTTTAAGAATATATTCATGTGATATTCTTTAGGACAATTTCGTAATTCTCTACTGTAAGGAGAATATTGGATTTTCTTTTCTCTAAAGACTCCTGACAGACCAGTTTGAGCTATCGAGGAGAAGAAACGAAGGACCAACAAACCAAATCGAAAGTGAATGGAAAGTGATGAATTAAATTTCAGTAACAATATGATAATAAAGGACTTCCAATGGGATATCTAGCTTCTCCAGTTATAGCTGAAATTTTAATGGAGAAATTATTAGATTCTTGTATAGAAAAATTAGATGTGAAACCAAAAATCATCACAAAATATGTTCATGATTTATTCTGCATTATTTCAGATCATTCTATTAATGATATTTTATCAACTTTTCATTCATTTCATGACAATATAAAATTTACAATTGAGAAAGAATGTAATTCTAAAATTCCTTATTTAGATACATTCATAAAAAGAATTAATAGATTGGTATCAGAAGCCCACAGCTTCTGGGAGAGTTATTAACTATTTTTCTAAACTCCCCAAAGAATCGTACTTAATTTAATTGAAAGATATTAAAGATTAGCGTTACAGAATTTCATAAAATTAATATAGAAAAGATTAAAAATATTTTGGTAAATAATAATTACCCAATTCAATTAATATGTAGATTGATAAGACAATATAAAAACCGAAATAATTTAATTACGTGAATGGTTACTATACCTAAAATTTATAAATCTCTAACTTATGTTCTGAAAGATTAGAAAAATAAAAAATTTATGATAATAAGAAATATATAGTGGTACATAATATATATAACACATTAGGTAGATTATTTAGCAAAACCAAGGATAAAATAGATAAATCCGAAATGTCAAATTTAGTTTATAAAATATCTTGTAGTGGAAATGATAGTGAGAATTGTATGTGTAGGTACAACAAAGAATAAACTAAAAGCTAGAATTGCAGGAACACTACTTCTACACAAAAAACAGCATTAATATTACATTGCACGAATTCTAGTCATTATCCTGATTTTGATAAAAAGTCAACTTTAAACACAAAGCAGACGCAGATATGGTTAATAAAAACTAGGATAAATATTATTACGTTAAATAACATGTATTTAAAAATATTTTTGTTCGTGTTATATTTTAATTTTTCAAATATTGTTATTTTTGTTTTCTGTTATATTTTTATTCTTTAATATTCACAAAAACAATTTTTGATTTCCCGGTTTTTTAAAAAAAATTGTTATATATAAGTTTTGAATTTATAATTTTCATTTATTAATTATACAAAAAAAAATCCCCTGTAGAAGTTAGGATAAATAAATATTTATAATTAATTATTATAAATAATAAAAAAAAAGATCTTAAGCTCAATTTAAACTAATATACAAATAAAGAAGATCGAATTTTTAATAAAGAAGTCTTTTTAAATAAACAAGTTTTTCAAAAAAATTGAAAATTTGTTCTAATTTTTTCATAACTCTGTATTCAGAAGTAATTAACCTTGAATAATGTAAGTATGATACCATTATAATATATAAACATAAATAATAATACTTAAAAAACGGTATAAAATTTACTACCACCTCTTCCTAGATGTTTAAAATTTTCACCTCGTAAGTTAAAGGTTAAAAACCTATTTATCTACGGAGGAAAACGAATGTGAAAGATTTTTTCAAAAAAAAAAAACAACTATTAGATGCCCAACAACAAACAAATTTATAGTTAGACTGCCGTTTAAAAATCATCCATCAGAATTGGGTTCATCAATGAAAACAGCTTCAAGGAGATTTTAATACTTGGAGAAATATAGTAAATTTATTCGTGAGTATATTGATTTACAACACATTGTTCAAACTGCATCATCAAATGGTTCTGGATTCAATTACATACCACATCATTGTGTTGTTAGACCCGACAGTTCGACAACAAAGCTTACAATCCTGACCAGATTCAGGTTTCATAAATTTATGATAGTTGCCGACATCGCTAAGATGTATAGGCAAGTATTCGTAGACAATCGCGATATACAGTGGCAATCTATTTTATGGAGGACGAACCCCGGTGATAGATTGGTAACGTACTTTTTAAAAACAGTCACCTGTCAAGTGCCTTCAAACGCTAGCCAAAGAAAAATCGTCAAATTTTCCAGTAGGATCTACGGTAACGTTACGTGACTTTTATGTAGACAATTTAGGCTGGTGGAGACAGTATAGAAGAATTAGTGGAAATTAAACGTCAAGTAACTGAGCTGCTACAGAAGGGTGGTTTTCCACTTCGAAAATTTGCTGCTAATTGCGAAGACATCATAATAAATATTCCAAGTACTGGCAGGGCAGAAATTGTGAAAGCAAACGATTCCGAATATATTAAGACACTAGGTCTTGGGTGGTTTCCTGAAGAAGACAATTTTAGCTATTCCTACAACCAAAATCAAAGTTCAACACACAAAATCACCAAGAGAAAAATTCTCTCTCATACTGCTAAACTTTTTTATCCATTGGGATTGATAAATCCGATAGTGGTAAGATGTTGTTGTTGTAAATTATTTGGTCACTAAAACTACACTGGGATGGGTATGTCCCACAAGACGTGGTATTACAGTAGGAAGAGATTAGAAATCAGTTGGTGATGGTTACTCAAATCCTTGCCCAGGTTTGTTACTTTTAAGACATCTACTTATATTCATGCCTTTGCAGATACTAGCACCAAAGCATATGGTGTGAATGCATATGCACCAAAGCATATGATTCATATGCTATGAAAAATTGCCCGGAACATAGTAAGTCTTCACTCTTATGCTCCAAATCACGGGTGGATCCTCTAAAACCCGTCAGCCTTCCGAGGTTGAAATTATGTGCGGCTTTGCTATTGACCTACGCCACCTCAACCCATAGTATGTTGGTCAGATTCAACAATTAATTTGTGCTGGATAGTTTTGGAACCATCCCGATGGAAACTGTTCGGATGTACAATGTACATCCTGGTTTATACGTACATTGTACAAACTACATAAATTTTAGCCACCGGTTTAGCCAAAAAATAAAATTCTTAGCCGACACCATGAAATTCTTAGCCGATTTACAGAAACACTTAGTCTATAGCAAGGGCTGTAGCGCAAGTACAGTGATTGTGATGTGAATGTATACATGTTGAAATTTTTTTTTGGTTTTTTTTTGCCTAACATACAACAATCAGCAATATTAATTACACGCTGCTACAAAAAAAATGCAAGAACTTGTGAAATGACCTAGTGTAGGTTGTAGGTCTAGCTGAGTGCATTATATAACCGGTTTTATAAGTTGCAATATACCCTCAAATTTCGAGATATGGGGAAAAGAGTATTTTTTTGGACTGCCGCACTTAAACTTTTCTAAATCAGTCAACTTTTTGACCGATTTCGAAACGGTAAACGGCATTAATTAGAAATATATATCGAAATATATATACTCCAGTATACTATTTATATAAATGTGTAGAGATTTTTTCAATAATATAAAATTTTTTTTTAAACTTTTTCATTTTCTACGAGGGTTTTTTCTAATCTTCTTTTAAAACAACAATAATCTTAAAGTCAGTGTTCTTCTGAGTAAAACAAGCTTTTATTCGTGTAAATGGGTTAAAAAATGACAATGTTATAGTACTTTTTCTAAAAAACGAAACTCCGATTTAGATTATATGATTCAACAAAAGAAATAATTTAAAGTACGAACTATTTTTTTTTAATTACGTTTATTTTTTAAAAGTCTTTACTTAATCTACTACGTTTGTAAGGCAACCAGCAGTAATTCGCTAGCATTCTGATCTGACTTTTTCCTTCGAACCGCTTTTCCATTGTTGATAGCTCTTGGTGGAAGCGTTCGCCTTGCTCGTCTCTAAATTGACCCAGATTTTGTGCAAAGAATTCCAAGTGAGAATGCAAAAAATGTATTTTAATTGACATTCTGCATCCCATTTCTCCATACGCCTCTAAAAATTCACTAACAAACTCAACTTTTAATAAATCAAATGATTTTTATTAACACTTAGCTCATAACACAATTAAATATTTTGGTTAGCTTTTAAAAAAAAACATTTTGTTTTTTAAAGCTGCACCACTAATACAAACTAGTAAACAACTTTTTTGCAAGTATGAAAAAAGCAACGGTATTATTACAAAAATAATTTAAATTATGCCTTATTTACAATGATAGAGTACTAACCTACACAGAGTGAATTTTCTTTATTTCTCCTTCGCACTTATGTCTTCTTGGTATCATACTCGTATAATAAGTCCTAAAGCTAGAACTGTAATTGACCTAACTTCCTTAAGTTGGCTTTGGCATACGCCGAACTTGAGTAACAATCTAAAGTAAAAAACAAAAAAATTTTAATTTCTTTGTTAATTGAAACGCAAATAATAAAACAAAAGCCAATTTTAATTGGGCTTTAATGACGATTTGTTAACAAAAATAAGGAATTCTAATATCTCTTGATTAGAAAAAGTACTATAACTTTGTCAATTTTTAACCGATTTACACGAATAAAAGCTTTTTTTATTCAGAAGGACACTGACTTTAAGATTATTGTTGTTTTAAAAGAAGAAAAGAACCCTCGTATTAAATGAAAAAGTTAAAAAAAAATTAAAATTTGTTATACTATTGAAAAATTCTCTACACATTTATATAAATAGTGTACGGGAGGTATCGGTTAAAAAATGACTGAGTTAGAACAGTTTAAGTGCGGCAGTCCAAAAAAATACTCTTTTTCCCATATCTCGAAATTTTGAGGGTATATTGGAACTTATAAAACTGGTTATATAATACACTCAGCTAGACCTACAACCCACACTAGGTTATTTTGCAAGTTCTTTTTCAGTGTAGCACCGTGTTAATATAACAAACAAATTATTAATAATCATAATAATTATAACAAACATATGTATATTTCAATGAAAATAATTATTACATTTCAAAAATACACTGGTAAACATGAGTAAGCAAGAGTTAAAAAACCCAAAAAAACATCTCCAATTTGTTTTTTTTTACCTGCTTTAAAAAACCCATTTTAATATATTGTACATTTACATTTTTTTGTAATATTTAAATTTTTTTATTTTTTTTATCTAAATAGAAATTTATTAAATATAAATAGTTTAATAAATATAATACAAATGTAATGTTGTTTTTTGTCTCTTTCTAAAAAACAAATTGGAGATGTTTTTTGTCTCTTGCTTACTCATGTTTACCGATGTTTTATGTTTTTTGTCTCTTTCATACTCTCGTTTACCCTTCAAATATACATTTGTTTGTTATAATTATTAATAATTTGTTTGTTATAATATTAATATTGTTGTTTGTTGTATGTTAGGCAAAACAAAATAATTGAAACATGTATACATTCACATCACAATTACTGTGCTTGCACTATAACCCTTGCTAGAGTCTAAAAGCTTCTGAAAATTGGCTAAGAATTTCATGGTGTCGGCTAACAATTTTATTCTAGCGCACCATCTGGCAGCATGGCTAAATCGGTGGCTAAAAATGTTGTAGTTTTTACATCCTGGTTTATACGGTTTTTGGTAAGAACAGAGCAGTATTTTTAATCTTCAAAGGTTTTTCTAATAATGGTTGCTAATCTATAAACAAGAAATAGTATATTTTGTCTGCAGCGTCGGGGCGTTTAGTAGAGCAGCAAGTTTGAGATTTGATTGTTAATTTCTTATCGAGAGGTCAATTTCGTCTGGTGCTCTCAGCGGTATGTTTTTCGAGCAATGTGTGCAGATAAATTTTCTATATTTCAGCCAATCCGTTATCCTGCCAATTAATGCTAAGTCCCCAGTGGGTGATAAAATATCTCGGGGGTTCCTGGGTATTTCATTAGTCACGCCAAAATCAATCTGATCCGGTAATTTTTGCAGATCTGCTGGTCAAGAAGTAGGTTCTCCACATTTTTAGAAATCTGTGTACTGAATCTCCATCATAGAAAATCTGGGGGTAAATAAAGAGACGAGATCATGTTATTTCAAAATTCCTCAAAACATATTGTCGTAGCCTGAATATAATTTGCACGAAGATCTCACATTTGAAATTCTTTAGACGAGATTTTATGAGAATGGTAGAGCCTCCACATGCTCTGTCTCTCAGGTCCTTTGTACTATACATAGTGTATCCACGAATTGAAAATAAACTTCTTTATGTTAAATGAGTATGTAGATGTTTTTGCTTTTGAGAAAATAGTTTAGCTCCTCTTTATGTTGGCGAATGCCTTTTGCGTTCCAGAAACATATTTTCAAACTGTTCATGATTTGTGTAATATAGCTTGCAGGAGCATAGTAAGCAAGCTATATTTCATAGAATAGGGGGTTTGTGAAGCCACTACATTATATGTTCGTTTGTTTGTGTTGGTATTATGATGTATACAGGTTGGTTGAAAAGTTTCTGCGCTCGAAATGAAAGAATACTGTTTTTGTTACGAAATATATTTTTTATTCAATATAATCTCTTAGAAGCTCAATACACTTGTTCCAATGATCTTCCAATAATTTTATCCTATCCTTATAATGGTTTTCCGGAAGCTCTGCAAAATAACCGTCTACGGCTGCTATGGGCTCTTCATTCGATGAAAAATTCTTTCCACGAAGAAATTGTTTGAGATTTCTGAAGAGATAGTAGCCACTGGGAGCCAAATCTGGTGAATACGGTGGATGTTAAAGCAATTCGTATTTTAATTCTTTGAATTTAGCCATCGTCAAAACACTTTTGTGAGCAGGTGCATTGTCTTGATGAAAAATTATTTTTTTCTTCTTTAAACCAGGTCTTTTCTCACGAATTTTTTCATCCAGCTGATCCAAAAGGCTGCATTAATATTCAGAGTTGATTGTTTTACCTTTCTGAAGATAATCAATCAACAAAATTCCTTTTGCATCCTAAAAAACTGATGCCATAACCTTCTTTGCTGATCGTTGTGACTTCACTTGCTTTGGAGCTGAACAACCAGCTTCAGTGGTTGCAGTTTTTGGTCGTCCTTCGCGTGGATCGTCTTCAAGGCTGGTACGACAACGTGCGTTTTGAAGGTGAGGACTCCTTATACACTTCTAACAATTGTTCATAAACTTCCTTTGCTTTTAAACCCTTCAAAACAAAGAATCTAATGACTGCACGATATTCAATTTTTTCCAATGGCTTGTAAACAAAGAAAGAATTGACAGAAAGACTTGGAACTTTGCATGTGTTCTCAGGACAGTTATACCAACTTGAGAAAAAAAAAGTTTGGAGCTAGCAGTGCCATCTCTTGATGAGCGCAGGAACTTTTCAACCAACCTGTATTCTCTGAGGAATAAACTTCGCAATCTCTGTTAATTATTTTTTAAATAAATTTCGTGGAACTTGATATTCTACTTAATTAATCTATTGTTAAAATAAAAATTGGAAATATGTAACTAAATTTCAATAATAACAAAAGTATTAAAAATAAATTAAAAAAATCGGTTGCAACTACGAATCTGTTTTCTGTGTGTACATTAAAGAACAAATTTAAATATCTGCAAAAAATGAATACCAATTTTCAATTGTTAATAACACATTTCGGTTGCTATTCAAAAATATACAACAATATCCTACATGTCATGTTTTATAGCTGTCATTTATAAAGGGTGTCCCAAGAAGAACGCAATTTTTAAATGACTGATGCAGCAATTGAATTGTTTCTCTGGCTGTATGACATGTGGCGCCGTCTTGTTGGAACCACATGTCCTCCACATTCATTTCTTCAATTCTAGGCAAGAAAAAACTGGTTATCATTTCACGATACCGAACACCTGTTGCGCTTGACCTGGCTCATTTTCATAAAAAAAAGGTCCAATGATTCCTCCAGCCCAAAAACCACACCACACAGTGACACGTTGAGGATGCATTTGCTTCTCGTGAATCACTAGAGGATTTTCCTCACCCCAAATGCGACAATTCTGCCTATTGACGAAGCCATCAAAATGAAAATGGGCCTCGTCACTGAAGATGATTTTATCGGCAAAATCAGCATTTTCATGTTGTCTCTCCAATACCCCATTAACGAACTCCCTTCGCTGTCCATGGTTAGCTGGCTTCAGTTCCTGAGTCAATTGAACTTTGTATGCATGAAGATGCAAATCTTTCGTCAAAATTCGCTGCAAAGTGGATTTGGAGACACCAATTTGCTGAGCTCGGTGTCGAATTGAGGTGGATGGAGTTTGAGCGACATCATCACGTACAGCTGCGACATTTTCGGTCGATCGACCTGGTCGATGGCGCGTTGTTGTCTTTACATCACTAACAGACCCAGTTTCGGCAAATTTATCCATTAATCTCTTTATAGTTGACTCTTTTGGAGCATTATTGTGACCCCAAATTGATCGCAATTTGCGAACTGTAGCCGCAAAACTTTCACCATTTTGGTAAAACAATTTCACAATGAGAATGCGTTGTTCATTCGTGTAGCGCTCCATTTTTACTAACCTCGTACCTTCTACTAGCAAACAATAACAATTGTTCAAATGTCAAACAATGACATTTCGAATGTTGCCAGATTTAAAAATTGCGTTCTTCTTGGGACACCCTTTATATATATTTTTTTTATTTTGTTTCCCTTATATTTTTTTGTCTATATTTTTGCTCTCAACTCATATCGCACACATACTATTAGTTACAGTTATTTTCTTTGACAATTTACAGTACGTTTTGGGAATTGTCAAACAATTTTCTTGTAATTTTCTCCAATTGGTTTTCCACTCATACAAGTATTTTTGGCATTTTTAAATTTATTACAAACATGTGACCAAAAGTTGTAGAAGATAGAATTAGAACATGAAAAGTAAAGGGTGGCCATATAATACCTTACACCACTTAGCTTAGCATCGATAGTGGCATTTCCAAGAAATAATTTTCCTTTTAAAAATGATTGATTATAACCAAACTCTGTGAGGTACTATTGATAGACAGCAAATTTTTCTAGGCCTGTGTATGGGTCAAATATTGTGTTTAATTTTAACTCACATATTTGTATGGGTCTTATTTGGCTAAGATAGGATGACATTATAATTAGACTATGAAATATACAATAGGAAAAGAGTTAAAAACGTAGAATAATATATACCACGAAGTGAAAGCTTTATACACATTTAATACTTATATACTAAACACTAATTGTCTTTTTCGACCACACTTTGTGCTTAACATTAACATCTTCCTCCAATACACTCCTTCTTTTTGAAATACTTGTGTAACTACTACTTTATACATTGCTCATTTCAATTTTGTACAAAAAGTATATAATCTCAAGAGTATGTTTCTCTCTCACGAACTTTTTAGTACTCTCTTAGAACACGAACATAGTTTGGCGGCAACAAAGGTGAGTTTTTGTTGGCAACTTTTAGTAGTGTTTAGCGGTGCTGCGATATAACCAATTTTAACTATTTTTTTGCCGTTTTTTGGGATGCTAGAGATTTTTTAGATTATTCCATAAAAAATATGTTTTTTTTATTTTATTCATGTATTTTTTCAGATTTTTAATATAAAAATATAATATTTGTTCAATTTACTATTTATTTTTTATAAAATTAGACATGTCCAATAAAGTAAAAAAATACAACAAAAATTTGCAATTGTATTAAAAAATAGTTACGAATTCAAATATAACACTGTGACATAAAAAGTATAAAAGTGTGTACACACACTTTGACCAACTATGTCTATTCATATTCATTATTTTCCATTTCTATGGTAAAAATGTATAATAAAGAGAATAAATATGCTATTAATTGTTGCAACATATAACTAAAAACCTATAAAAAATGCAATAATTTGAAAAAAAATTGTTTTCATGAAAAAACTGGTAAACAGTTAAGAATCCCAAAAACTGGGATAAAAAATTACACTGTTTATGTGGCAGCACTGCATACACAAAATTTAATCTTTTTCAACACTTTAGCAACTTTGAAAATGTTGCCCTCTCATTTAAAAATGTTGCCGCTGAACTCTGTACCATGTTGAATTTCTGGTAGAGCGGGAAAAATACTCTATAGAAAATTATATACTTTATGTTTTGTAATTGAGATTAGCTTTTTAGGGATAATAGAGATCAGATCATTAAATTAACTTTCGAAAATAACAAGGTTTTGTTGATTAAAAGAGGAATTATTTACTATTTTGTGCTTTTTGTACAAAATAAATGCTTCATTTAGAGATGTTTTCATATAAGGTACGCGTCAAAATGATAATTTATTTTTTGTTCTGTTTATGCAACAGTACAAGGAGTATAGAATAGTATCAAATGTTATTTATAAATAGGTAATTTACTGTCATTTGTTTACCGTTAGTTTAATAAAGTGTTGTTCGGAATGCGTCAGAATTATAAGGTCATTGCTAATAAATCTGCATCTTTAACGCATTGTACTTCTTTTCAAATTTTTTTAGTGCGAACTTATTTAAAAGATCACGATAATTATGGAAAAAATAAAATTTCTGATCGACCAAAAGCCCTTTCTGTTCGTGAAATTCGCCAAGTTTGCAGAATGGCTTCAAATACTATTCGAAGCGGAGCGCTAATAAGATTAAAATGAAATTGGGTTTGAATGCGTCAAAAAGTACGGTGTTGGGAGCCATTAAACCAAGGCCCCACATTATCCGAGCTAAATTAAAAAGACATATAAATTAAAACGCTTGGAATTTTAAAAAAATCACACGTCGACTAACTGGCATCAGGTACTATTTTTTAATTCCACAAATTTTTTATTTTTATTTTGAAGATTATTTTTTCTGATGAAAAAAATTTAATCTCGATGGCCCAGATGGTTTAGACTATTGGCAAGATTTAAGAAAGGAACCCATGTATTTTTCAAAGACAGTCTTGGATGGAGGTTCTTATATGGTTTGGGGTGCGTTTAGCTCTAGTGGACCCCTAGCATTAGCGTTTCCTTAACTATAATGAATAGTTTGGAGTACTAGCGAGTGTTCTCAAATTATTTTTTGCCATATCTGTCCACGCATCGTGAAAAACATTGATTTTTCAGCAAGACAACGCTGCAATCTATGTTAGCATATCAACTTAGACTTGGTTTAAGGAACATTAAGAATCTGTTATGAAATGGTCGTTACGTTTAGCAGATCTTAATGATATCGAAAACATGTGGAGGAATTTTATGCTGAAATTCGGTGAGAAAACTGAAAGAGGCAATTTTGAATGCTTGGCGAAATATAAGGATATAAATACAAGAACATTTCATACATTTAATGGTAATAAATACATTTTTAAGGCAATTAAAAAAAGTGATCAACGTATAAATTAAAAAACAAAAACAAATGGCTGTTTGAAAAAAATATGATTGAAAAACACAATCATCACATTACATCTAACTTCCGTTTCTTATTCTTATTTTCCATATTGACCAGTTGAATTTTCTTTGTGTGTTACACAAATTTTATACACAAATTTATGGTTCTCTAGCCTCATTTCTTCAGTATATGAGAAATAAATAATATTTTGAATTTGAAGAAAAAGCCAAAACACTATCTGAAGTTCAAGACTATTATCATTATTATATTTGCCGCAGAAAAACCAGAAAACTTCAGTCAGATGAATTACGGGTAAATGGCAAGAAAATTTTCGTACAAATATTAATTATCCCATTTCGGACATTCTGAGTGTATAGTTATCCGAACGTAAATACGCGAAAAGCTTTTTGTAAGCTTCAACCTTTTTTTTGATAATTTATCTAAAATGGATTCAAATGAGTTAAAAAGCCAAGCAAATAAGCTCGTCAAAAGTATCCTGATGATCTAGAAGAGACATTAGCAAAGATTCATTGGCAAATACTGAAGATGTTAGCTCTGATTCTTTTAGAATCTTTTTGAGTATCCCTGCTTCAAACTTTTTAGCAAGTATAGGCCAATATAGATTTAATGCACTTGCATTGGTTCAAGAAATAAACTATGAAGATTCAATTGAAGTTTTTGCCCGAGGAAAATCCCGGAAGACTAAATTACTTTAAACAAGAACTTTTGCTTTTCTATTTCATCTGCATACATATGTATTTTATTTTGATTTATTTAATTTATAACTCAAGTTTTGAAAGAAAAGTATAAAATTCAGAATACAATTTTGTTTAAGACACCCCATTCATTTTTATAATTATACCAATTTTTTGCTTGAAAATTATATACAAAATTTTATGCATGCATAAAATAATTAAAATATGTACATATTAAAATAAGAATTGGACAAAAGATTGGAATAATTAAAAACGTCTATATATGAATGTATCTAAATTAATAAAAATTAATCACACTTACTTAAATTAGTATTTAATAATTTCATGTTTTTTTGATAATCACTTCTATACAATCAAAAGGGGCTGCATATCAGAGAGTGCCTAGGAAGGGAGCAGGCCTAAATCCGCCACTGACTACACGTCAGCAGACATGTGTTGCTAAGATCAGCAAGAAATACTGCTGGGCTCAAATTAGCAAAAATTTCCCGTACAACAAAATTTTCAGTTGTCATTACAGACTTTTTTTGGTGAGTGTATATTAAATTTGGCAACAAACAAACTGTACTAAATTTTCGCTAATTTTATATACACTCAGAAAATTACGAAATTTTTATAGAATATTTATAAAGTTTTGTTGCTAACTTCAGAAATCATTTTACAAATTTTTGAAAACCGATTTGCTAAAGTTAGCAAAAAAATTTACTAATTTTAAAAAGTGGATATTGAAGGAAACGCTTTTTCTGATTATTAAAACTTATACATACAAACTTAAATTGCCTTAAACTGTTGCATAGGTTGAAAAAGGGGATCGGAAGTAAAGATACTTTTCACAATTGACTTATTTCCATACACTTAAAATAACACTAAAAACCTTTTTAGTTCTAAAAATCAGCCGTTAAAACCAAGGACGGTATTGAACTCAGGATGTACAAAATACCATTTTAGCCATGCTACCATGGTGTCAACACCATGAAATTTTCATGGTGTTGGCACCATGACTATTTTGAAGAATAAATTTTGAATCCAACAATTTTATAAAAATATATTTGGAAAAAATTTACGAAAAAAAATTGTGAAAACCCTATTAAAAATATGAAACTCAGATTTCTTCGAGGACCGCACTGAAATCGACGAAGGGCCGCACTTGCGACCATTGGTACCGGAGTAAAAAAGTTTAGATTTAATCATATGTAGCCTTATCTAATATATTATATGCCGTATGGATTAGCATACATAATTATATATTAGATTCATTTTTCAAAAATTTCCTTATATTTTGTCATATTTAACCATATGTGGTTATATATTGATCTTAATAAAATTATGTATGATTGATATGATAAGATATAATATAGATATGGATTACACTGGACTTTAAATATTTATCTATGATTTATTCAGAACCATATATATTTATATATGGCTTAAACAGAGCCATTTATGATTATATATGCTTTAAAATATTTGAGATATAATAATAAATGGGCTATTATCAAAAATATTTTTTAATATGGTATGAGAAATAATTATATATGGTTTAATATATGTTCCAATATAAGAAATATATATGATACAATATGTGCAAAAAATGTGAGATATTGTTATATATAGTTTCATATCTAGAGTGTTTTTGATATGGTGTCAATGGTTTCGAAGTCCAGCCAGGGAGATACATTTTTTTGTTCTTTTAATTTACTTTTATTTCCTTATTAATATGTTTTTACAAAACTTTCAAATTTTAAACCATTTCGGGACAACAAGAACTAGTAATTTTTAATAGGGTATATGTGCTGTTAAATTAATTTATAGTTATATAATTACATTAAATCAGGACCCATTTAGTATCATTAATTCAGCCACGATATTTTTTTTTCCAAATTTCCGAATATATTATTATGTTATATATAAGTCACGAAGATACAATTACATGTATAACACAATTATTCGAAAAATAAAATCTAGTAAGGTCAGCCATTATGTGTAGCAGTGTGTAACAGAGTGCTTACATTACAGTATTTCAGGCAGACCGAGTTCAAATTCTGGCGAAGGGATTGTTTTTTAGTATTTTAATATTTTTTTCAGTATAGTTTTTATACGTTTTTTGATAAACTATTTTATTATATATCATATTGGTTGATCTAATCTTATACAATTCGATCTGACATTTTTCGGACAAATTTGGATATTTCTTTATCTCTAAATATATTTCTTTATCTCTAAATATATTTGATCTGCCATTTTCTGGATCAATTCAGATCCTTCTAAGTCCCAAATATATCGCTTGATCTAATTTGACCATCCATTTTTCGGATCAATTTAGATCCTCCTAAATCCCCAAATAAAGGGTGGTCCAGCCATAATGCACGATGTTAATTGTGCGGGAAGCATTGCTGTTGTTCGCGATAGTATAGCAGAAGAGCCGTCAACCTCGACTCGTGAATGGTGTTCGCTATCGCGAGATGATAACGGACTTCTTGTGGCCAGAAATTGAGGAAATGGACCTGGACGATATGTGGTTCCAACAGTTTGGTGCCACTTGCCCCACAGCCAACGAAACAATGGCTCTTTGCGCAAGAAATTCAATGGCCGTGTTATCTCACGTCGTGACAATGTAAATTGACCGCCACGACCATGTGATTTCACACTGTTGGACTTCTTTCTTTGGCGATATTTAAAAGAAAAAGTGTACGTCAATAAGCCAAGAACAATTCAAGAGCTAAAGGATGGGATAATTCGGCACATTAACGACAAACTACATAATTTTTAGCCACCGGTTTAGCCATGATGCCAAATGGTGCGACTACAATAAAATTATTAGCCTACACCATGAAATTCTTAGCCGATTTACAGAAACACTTATCCTCTAGTAAGGGTTGTGATGTGAATGCATACATGTTTGAATTTTTTTTTTTTTTTGCCTAACATACAACAAACAACAATATTAATTATTATAACTAATAAATAATTATAATAAAAAAGTGTATATTTGAAGGTTAAACGAGAGTATGAAGAGGCAAAAACACAAAACAACATCTCCAATTTCTTTTTTTACCTGCATTAAAAAAACCAATTTTAATAAACATTAACATTTTTTTGTAATATTTACAACAAACAAAACAAGGGTAAACGGAGTATGAAAGAGACAGAATACAATAAAACATTTGTAGCATATTTATTAAACTATTTATATTTGAGAAATTTCTATTTAGATAAAAAAAATATAAAAATTTAAATATTACAAAAAAAAATGTAAAAGAATTATAAATCGTTGATTTATTTACCTTTTAAATAAATCGAGTTCTTTCTATATTGCAAATAATAAACACTGTTTGAAATTATTTATAGCTCTATTTATTTATAACAGTCACTATAAACTACAGAAAACCACTTTAATAGCACACTTTATTTACACGATGTAGATAGACTTAACGTTAGCCACACTTTAGTTCTTACTCTTATCAACTGACCTACTGCGTCACCAAGTACCAAGTAGTCAGGTATTCTAGTTATTTCCAGTTATTACTTCACTAGATTTTTCCAGCTGTCATAGAGTTTGTGAAGAAATTTCTAGTGTTTAGAAACTTCTGCAACACTGCCGCCCTCTTAAGTCTGTTCGTCCCGAACAGACATAGCCATTCCTTTTCCATAGTTGGCTAGTCGCTCTAGATGCACAACCTTCATTTTGGACCTTGGGCTCTGATCTTTCTGTATTCTGTATACTATATCATTCAACCTTTTAATTATTCTATAGGGTCCGTCCCAATGCATTTGTAGTTTGGAGGATAATCCTTTCTTTCGTTGCGGATTAAACAGCAGAACCAACTCGCCCTCATTAAATCCTTCAGAATTCGATGCTCGATCGTACCTCGCCTTCATCTTATCGCTGAATATTTTAATTCGATTGCGAACAAACTCATGAAGCTCGATAAGGTCTTCTTGTTCCCGGGAAGCGTTATCGTTGTCTTTATCTATAGGGGCGGGCTTAACACCAAATTCTAAATCGCCAGGTAATTTAAGTTCCGTTCGGAAAATAACTTGCTTTACACATTCTACCGCCGCCAAGAGTTCTCGTCGCGTAACGCAGTAGTTTCTTTCAGGCTTCGAAAGTACTCGTCTATAATATCCTATGACTTTTTCTGTTCCATTCATCACCTGCGAAAGCACACCTCCTATTCCGTATCCGATTGCATCGCTATCCAGCACAAATTTTTCCCCGGCCACAGAATAACTCCTTGAGCCTTAAGAATGCTTGTTCTTGGGCTTCACCCCAATGAAATAGTCGCGCCTTCTTGGTCAGCTCATGTAGACTCGCAGCCACACTGCCAAAATTTGGTACAAATCGTCGGCAGTATGTGCAGAGACCTAGAAAGCTGCGCAACTCGTGCAGATTTTTCGGGCGAGGCCAATCTTTTACAGCCCGAATATTATCTTCATCGGTTGATATACCCTCTGCAGTTACGCGGTGCCCTAAATACTTGACTTCCCTCTGGAACAGTGTACATTTCTGTGCGCTAAGCTTGAGTCCAGCCGCAGATATTCGCCTTAAAACTTCTGCTAAGTTCTTCAGGTGTTCATCGAAAGTTTTTCCCATGACAATTATGTCATCAAGGTACATTAGGCAAGTTTTCCAGTGGAGTCCTTTCAGCACATTTTCCATTAACCGCTCGAATTTTGCTGGAGCATTGCAGAGTCCAAAGGGCATAACATTAAACTCACATAATCCGTCAACTGTGCTAAAGGCAGTTTTCTCCTTGTATTGGTCACAAATTTCTACTTGCCAATAACCACTTTTCAAGTTCAATGTGGAGAACCATTTGGTTCCTGCTAGCGTATCTAGAGTGTCGTCAATTCTCGGTAGTGGATAGCTGTCATTCTTGGTGATATCGTTAAGTTTTCTGTAATCAACACAGAATCGGGTGCTCCCATTGGCTAGAAAATGGTTCGATTACTCCACTACGCTCCATTTCGTTGACTAACTCCTTTACTTTATTTCGTTTTGCTAAAGGAATACTTCTGGGCGCCTTCTCATTGGAGGAGGAACATTTGTACCAAATTAACTTCTTAGCTCCAAGGGATGTGGCAGGCCGTCAAGGGGAAGAATTTTTCCCTTTTTGCCCCTCTTGGGATTTTTCAAAAATCCTGTCTTAGCTGTTGTATACACTGGAGAAGGAACCTACATACCAAATTTAAACTTCCTAGGTCTAGTGATGTGGGCATATCGTTAAGGAGGAGAATTTTCGCCTTTTCAAGCCCCAGTTTTACCAAGTCCCTGGTCAAAATTTTAAAATGTACTTTATCAAGAAGTTAGCCTATTCTCTAGGTAACACATATATTAAATATCAGCTTTCTAGGTAATTAAGTGTTGGCAGCCCGATAAGGGGGAGACTTTTCACCTTTTACCTGGGTGGATGTCTACGCCGGAGGAGAAGCCTATGTACCAAATGCTAACTTCCCAGCTCCAGCGGTTTTGGCAGGCCGTCAAGGGGGAGAATTTCCGCTTTTTTGCCCTTCCTTCCAAAAATCACACCAACCAAATAATCAAATTTTTACATTTGCTTATTTTCACATCTGCACATGTGATCATTTACACATTTTCTTATTTGCACATGTGGACATTTTCACATATGCACATTTGCTTAGTTGCACATGTGGACATTTTCACATTTACATTGGAGGAGGAACCTATGTACCAAATTTTAGCTTCGCAGCTCCAGCGGTTTTGGCAGGTCGTCAAGGGGGAGAATTTTTCGCTTTTTTGCCCCTATGCGTTGGAGTATTCACAAGTCACGCCTTAGCTGTTATCTAAGCTAGAGAAGGAAATTGCATACCAAATCTACGCCGAAGGGGAACTTATGTACCAAATTTCAGCTTTCTAGCTGCAGCAGATTCGGCAAGTCGTCAAGGGGGAGATTTTTGCACATCCCCGTTGGATTTTCCGAAAATCCTGTCTTAGCAGTTGGCTACACTAGAGAAGGAACCTGCATACCAAATTACAACCTCCTAGGTCCAGCGGTTTGGTCAATCCGTTAAGGGGTAGGCATTTCTTCCCTTTAAACCCCATTTTTACTACGTCCCTTACTAAAATGTACAATGTCCCTTACTAAAATGTACAAATGTACAATGTTACAAAAATAAGAACTTCTGCATCATTCGTTTTGTCAAGTTGGCTACATTAATAACACTAGTTTACAGCCAAAATGCGACAAGCATGCGACTATTGTTTTTATGTATTAGGGCCTCCTAAAGCCGAAAATCGCATTAAAAAAATTTTTTCTGCGCTAGTTTTTAATTTTTTTTTTATTTTTTTATTTTAATTTATTAGTGAATTTACCATTTTAACTATATCTCGAGTTTGGCTCAAAATTTTTTGATCAGTCAAATTACAAACGAAAAACCAGTTAGGGCACAACATGTTTTGTAAATATGGTTTTTAACTGGGTTAAGTAGTGGATATGGGTCAAAATTTCGTGAAAAAATACATTTTTTTTTTTGATAAAAACACAATTTTTGAAATTTCATTAAATTAAAAATATATTTGTCTTACATAGTAAAATATGAAATAGTTTTTCTTTTTCTAAAATGTCGTACTTCCTTATATTTATGCATAAATACCAAAGTTATAATCATTTATGCAAAGTACCCAAATTTTAAATTTTTCAGTTTTTTGTTTTATATTACTTTTTTTTACAGAATTACTGCACAAAAATATTTTTTTTTTTGAAGAAAGCTAAAATTGGATATTTAAAAAATCTACTTTGGGAAGAAAAATTGTGAAATTTTTATTTTATTTGCAAATTATGTAGACAAGAAATCAAGTGCCCTCATATATATAAATGACAAAAAGAGAAGTCTTAAAATGAGAATGTTATTAAAGAATGTTATTATTACATGAAAAATGTAAAAGCAACATACCCAGCAAAACTTTGGTAATGGGTGGGTTATTCTCATGCGTTACTTTCTAATAATAGCTCGTTACCTTTTTCATTATTTGCAAGCATAAAGTAATAAGTTACTCATTATTTATTACGTAATATATGATTTATAAATGTAAAGTAATAATTGAAATATTTTTGAAGATCTATTTTTAGATATATTACTTTGTGTTTTTTTGTAAGCAATAGGGTAATGTATGTTTGTTTTGATAACACTAGCGAAAAAACGAAGCGCAACAATTCATTTAAGCTTAAAGCAATCAAATACTATATGCGTCGATAGCTCAGTGGGTATAGTTCTTGGCTGGCAACCAGATTTCCCTGGTTTGATTCCCATCTTGACCACATTATTTTTAATTACAAATATTTTAAATAAAATATTTGTAATAATTTTTTTAAATAAAAATTCCTCTTTTTAAAAATCTATTTTTAGACACATTACTTTTTCCATTCTCGTAACCATATAAGTAACCCCTTACATTATCACCTCTAAAGTAATGGGTATATACATTACTTTGAGGCTTATCGCCTTTTAAATTCATCAATGATGTAAGGTGTAAAGTAATCCATCGGCCCCTATGGCTATACATTACTTTACCCATTATTTGGTAATGTGGGGTTTTGCTGGGTACTACAGAAACCGCGATTCTCCTTACGCGAAGTATTATTTAACCGAAGATGAGATATGATTCTGCAGGGACATTCCCGGTTTGTTCGAGGAGCTTGGAGACCCTAACAATGCAATTGAATGGCGACTATTTGTTGATAGTAGTAAAGAAAGTTTCAAAACAGTTGTTTTACATAACGGACTCAAGAAACCTGAAGAATCGTACAATGGTTAAATTCCTCAAATGTATTAACTATGAAGATCACAATTAGAAAGTTTGTTCCGATTTAAAAGTGGTGGCATATGTGGAATGCAACGTAGATACACAAAATATTGTTGTTTTATTTGCCTTTGGGACAGTCGAGCTCGAGATTTTCGTTATAAGAGAAAATATTGGCCGGAAAGGTTAGCCATTACAGCGAGCCAAGATAACATAAAGTATGCGCCTCTTATTAGGAAAGAAAACATTATTCTTTTACCATTACATATAAAACTTGAACTCTTAAAAAACTTCGTCAAAGCATTGAATAAGGAAGGCCAAGCTTTCGCCTATTTTAAAAGTATTTCTTTTGCAAAAATCAAGGAAGGAATTTTTAATAGTCCACAAAAAAAAACTTATAAAAGATACAAAATTCGAGAAATATTTCTACCCACATGAGACTGTAAATTGGAAATCATTTAAATTGGTGGTTTCTGATTTCCTGGGAAACAACAAAAACTCGGAGTATCAGGGATATTGGACCCCAACGAAAAAAAACGTAAATACAAATAAATTTGAAGAAAATCAATAAACAATATTAATAAATAAAAAGTTAATTTTATTTTTTTTATTAATCTTAACTATACAATATTATTGGGCATGCTTTCATCTCTATATATAAAGGAATAACGTTACTGACTGACTCACCCATTCAACATCGCCCAGCCCAAACCGCAAGAGGTAGGAGACTGAAATTTGGTATGCAAGAGGTAGGAGACTGAAATTTGGTATCGGATGTCTACGCCCCACCTTCCTTTGGGAAGGGGCAAAAAGGGGGGAACCTTCCCTTTCACGGCCTGCCCAAACTCCTTTAGCTAGAAACCTGAAATTTTATATATGCCTTCCTGGGAGTATATGCTAACTCCTTTATAAGGTATATTTTAGAATTTTGGCCGGCGACGTTGCAAAAATGGACGTTTAAGGACGAGAAGTCTACCCCTTTACGGCCAGCCCAAACCGTTGGACATGGGAAGTTGAAATTTGGTATGCAGGCACCTTCTCCAGTGTAGATAACATCTAAGACGAAATTTTTGGAAAATGCAAAGGGGAGGAGCATAAAAGGGTAAAAATATCCCCCTTGACCGCCTGCCAAAACTGCTAGAGTTGGAAAGTTGAAATTTAGTATGCAGACTCCTCCTCCAGTGTAGATAACAGCTAAGACATGATTTTTTAAAAATCAAACGGGGAGGGGCAGAAAAGGGCTTAAAAAGATGAATGTCTCCTCTTTAACGGCCTGACGAAACCGCTGGGCCTAGAAAGTTTATACTTTTGTATACAGGCTCCTTTTCCAGTGTAGATAACTGCTAAGATGTCAGTTTTGGAATATCCTATGGGGAGGGCAAAAAAGGTGGAAATTTACCCCTTGACGACTTGCCAAAACCGCTAGAGCTGGGAAGTTAAAATTTGGTACATAGCACATAGCGTAAACATCCAACCAAGTATGATTTTTCTAATTTCCTACTAGGAGGTGCAATAAGGGAAAGAGTCTCCCCCTAACGGACTGCACAAACCGCTGAAACTAGAAAGTTAAAATTTGGTACGAAGATTCCTTCTTCAGTATAGATAACAGATAAGACGTGCCTTTTGGAAATTATAACGCGGAGGGGCAAAAAAAAGAAAATTCTCCCCCTTGACGGCCTACCAAAACCGCTTGAGCTGGAAAGTTAAAATTTGGTACATATATTCCTCCTCCAATGTAAATGTGCATATGTGCAAATGGCAAATTTTCAAAAGTGCAAATGTTTAGATTTGCAAAAGTGCAAATTTGCAAAAGTGCAAATGTGCTAATTTGCAAATTTTCACACATTCACATTTGAAAAAGTGAAAATTTGATTGTTTGATGGTTTGATAGATTGATAGATTGATGGATTGATGGATCGATGGTTTGATGGTAATGTAAATGTGCAAAAGCGCAAATATGCAAATGTGTAAATATGCACATGTCCTAATGTGCAAATGTGCAAATATTTATTTATTTCTTTCAAAATCGCACAGCCAAAACTGCAAGAGGTAGGACGCTGAAATTTGGTATGTAGATTCCCCCTGCAGCAAAGACATTCGCTAATACGAGGTTTTTGGAAATTCCTTTGGGGAAGAGCAAAATGGGGTAAAACCCCTATCACGGCCTGCCCAAACTCCTATAGCTTGAGACCTGAAATTTGAAATATGCTTTTCTTTGAGTATGTGCTAACTCATCGATGAAGTCTCCGCCTTAATAGCCTTCACTAACCCGTTGCACCTAGGAAGTTGAAATTTAGTATGGAGGCTCCATATCCAGTGTAGATAACACGGGGTAGGAAAGGGAAAAATTGTTACCATTTTCAAAACCGCTGGAGCTGGGAAGTTGAAATTTGGTGCACCTAGGTCAGATTTTTGGAAATGGGACATGGAAAAAATTAAGGACTCCGGATATTTATCTGGGAACTCTGTATACCCCCGGGCGTTGGCCGTTCAACCATTTTCTACGCTAACAACGTAGCGGGCTTTGCTCGCTATGGTGTATATGGGGAAATATTTGCAAAGTAAAATTGCAAATTGGAATGGGACAGAAATTGAATGGAAAAGATATGAGTAAAATTGAAATGCTAGACAAGGGAAATAAATGGAATGGCAACGAGTGGAAGTGAATCATTAGACAAGGAGAACGAAATGGGATGGAAAGCGATACAAGTGATACTACAGCAGTTAACACTGGGCACGTCCCCCTTGAATGACCTATAAACAAGAAATTTAAAACTTTTAATTTAAACATCGACTTCAAAAGATAAAACAAATTTAATTTAATAGTAAAATCTTTAAAATATGGAATATTTTCTTTTCAACATATTTCGATATTTAAAACTACCGATAACGAAGTATCTGGCTTTTAAGCTATTATTAATATAAAACAAAAAAAGGAGAAAATCTCAAATTATGTAATTTTACATAAATGGTCATAGCTTTGGTATTTACCCATAGATGTTCTTTGAAAATGATTAATTTTTTATATAGAGGTACTACATTTAAGTAAAAAATTATTTTATATTTTTCCTTTCAAGATTAATACCATTTTAATTTTTTGGTAATTTTCAGATTTCTGTATTAGCCGAAAAAAGAGAATTTTCTGTGAAATTATGACCCATAGGTCCAAAACTACTGAAACAATTTAAAACCCGTACTCTTGAAAAATGTTGAGCATTAAATGACAATACTTTTGCAATTTGATTGATCAAAATATCTGGGTCCTAATTTGAGATAGAGTCAAAATAGTAAAAGTACTCAAAAATTAAAATATAAAAACAAAAAATTAAAAAATTTTCAAAAACTGCTCCAGAAACAAAATTTTTAAATGCGATTTTCGTATTCTTGCACGCTTGTCGCATAAAATTTTTTAAAATTTGTAATTTAATGACCATACGAATTTTTTTGCTCAAGGTGGATTTTTATCACTATTTCTATATTTTAACACAGTTATATCTCGGTATACCGTACGGAATATTTCTTTTGTGTCTGAAGCAAAGTTGTAGATATTGAATAGGAAAAAAGCGGAACAAACATACCAGAAAAAAGTGCATCCAGTGCCTTAAAATCGCGATAATGCCCATTTTCCACCCTTTTTGCTCAATAACTGGATTACAAGTCCACAAATTTGCTGTTTTTGTTATCACTCAATTGGTTTGGCTATTTTGTGTTGTGTTTTACTCATTAACTTGTTTTTATATACATACATATATACTTCGCTTCGCTCTCACGCGCTACTGTCTCCGTTACATACACACGTATTTTGTTAGTGCTTTTTTTGTTCATTCGGTTTTTGAAAGCTGGGGAATAAACAAGCCTTTTGTTTAGAGTGAATTACATTTTGAAACCTGAAGAACATTAAATATTTCAAAATAGAAAATAACAAGTGCTCAAAATTGGATGGTTTTTATTACGTTTGTGGTCATATGATCCCAAAAATAATCAAACAGAATCGAAAAAACTTGTTTACTGAGGAATTTAAAATAGAGTATTATCATTATTTTGATGAAACAGTGTTCAAAAGTTGTAATAATACCCTTATAATGTGGATGCATGGAAAATCTGTAAATTTTTCCTTTATGAATCCAGTAATTTGGGTGCAAGACCCAACTGGACATGATGAATCCAGGTACTACGTATGCATAAATTACAGTTATGTATTGAAGAGAAAAAAATTTAAAACAAAAGTATACACTCCCACTTTTACCGCTACACTTCCAGTACAACGCGCTGCTGTTACCGATTCACCTAAACCTTCGAGTCTGGATACTGTGTCCCTGCAAGCCGAAACCGTTTATTTATTTATTTAAAATTCAGAATTGTTTACATAATTTTTGAAACGTAAAAAACTCGCAGAGCAAAATGTCAGCGCAACACATACCGAAAACGCCAAGCTGACGAAGCAAATACGTTCACTTACTGCCATGATATCCCAGGTATATTGACAAAAATAAGAATGGATTATATCGCTGGCGACTTGCGTTTATTCATCGACGATTCAATTTCAAGTTTAAAGGCTGTGCTGTTGCACAAAACAAACAAAAAACCGTCCATTCCATTGGTATTCAGCACAACTATGAAGGAAACGTATGAAACATTCGGCGAAATTTGGAGAAAATCAAATACAATGTACACAAATGGAAGATTTGTTGTGATCTAAAGGTTATGAACATAATACAAGGCATTATATTAAAGGTTGGTTTTCCAAAATACTTCTGCTTCCTTTGTAATTGGGATGCGCGATACACAGGGAATCAATATCAATGCAAAGATTGGAAAGCAAGAACGCATTGAAACAAGTCATTGAAGGCATTTTAGGAAATAACCGTGTACAGCAATACGACATACAGACACCAGTGGACAAGTGCCAGTATTATTTTTAAAAATCAATGCATCCATGACGTTAAAATTACATTTCATGCATTTCCACCTTGATACCTCTTTGCCACAATAACCTCAGGAATCGGACGAACAAGGAGAGAGGTTCCACCAGGTGACCATGCCAATGGAAAAGCGATTCAAAGATGCATTGGTTGCGGAGGTTTGTTGGTGGAGTTCTAAAATTATGCAGTTTGAAGATGAAAGCACCGAAGATGACACTGAAATTGGTGCACTCAGAAGAAAACATGCCCTTGAATATTATGTCTAACTCGGATGATGATGCAGATTTAGAACATGAATATGAGCAACCTTCGAAGAAAACAAGATCATCTGAATGAATAGTATCAGTAGGATTTTAGATCACATAATCATATTCTTTTTATAAATTATTTTATTGTAAAGAAACTTTAAAATGTTTATTAGTAAATTATAGAGAATAAAAATTGAGAAATTCCACAGAGCCAGCAGGATAGAATACTAAGTATTTTCGGTTTACGCTACACTCACCAAAAAAAGTCTGTAATGGCAACTGAAAATTTTGCTGTTACTACGGGAAATTCTGCTAATTTGAGCCCAGCAGTATTTTTTGCTAATCTTAGCAACACATGTCTGCTGACGTGTAGTACAATGAAATTAGTAGCCGCTACTAAATTTTAGTAGACTTTTTGTAAAGTGGAATTTAAAATCTGTTTGCTAAAATCAGCAAAAAAAATTAATAAATACTAATAATATTAGTACAAAGTTTTAGATTATTTTTTTTTATCGAGCATCAAAAATTTTGATTATATTTTTTAAAAAATATTTTATAAAAAATAAAAAAAAAATCAAAGGCTTAAAAATCTTAAAAATTGTTAAAACATAAACGAATTTATTATTTTGTTTTAATTTCGTAATTTCCTTTTTGACAAATATTTAAGTCATTTTTTTTTTTACTTTTAAGGTTAAATTTAATTGTTTTTAGGGCTGATTTTTAGAACTAAAAAAACCCTTTTTAGTACTATTTTAAGTGAGTCGGTATCTTCACTTTCGATCCATTTTTTAATCCTATGTAACATTTTAGAGCAATTTATGTTTGTATGTATAAATTTAATTAGAAATAACATTTCCTTCAATATCGACTTTTTTAAAATTAGTAATTTTTTTTTGCTAATTTTAGCAAATCGGTTTTCAAAAATTTGTAAAATGATTTCTGAAATTAGCAACGAAAATTTGTAAATATTCTGTAAAAATTCTGTAATTTGTAAAATGTAAATAGCAAAAAGATTTGCTAAATAATAATTTTTTTACTAAAAATCTGAGTGTATCCACGCTCTCTTTTCTCCCCTTTGGTCATTGCTTGTTGATGATTGTCTATTTTATATTGAGTGTTTGGAAACAAATTAAAAAACTCTAAAACAAAACACAATTAGACTAACATCAACGAAATGTAACAATTTATATTTATCCTCTAAATTTTACAGTTTTTGTTATGAACTTTAATTCTTAAAGTATCCAATAACAAAGCTTATATGAAGCCGTTAATTTTAAAATGTTTGTCCTAATCCATATTTAATCTACAACATAATCTATGTTGATAGTTAGTGATTAGACAATATTTTGAATTATATTTTGCACTTTATCCTTGTGTTTAAAGTAATGGAGTTTTATGAATTGTTGATCTCTTATTTTGTAAATGAATAGTATTAGTAGGATTTTAGATCATATAATCATATTTTTTTTTTTATAAATTATTTTATTCTAAAGAAACATGAAAATTCTGTGTAAAAATAACTGTAATATGAATGGGAATTTTTATTTTCATGGAAAATAAAGTTTATAAAAAACAGCATATTTGTGTATTTGTAATCCAGTTATTGAGCAGAAAAGGTGTAAAATGGGGAAAAATGGTCATTTTTGCGATTTTTAAGGCACTGGATGCACTTATTTCGGGTAGGTTTGTTCCGCTTATTCAATATCTACAACATTGCTGCAGACACAAAAGAGGTATTATGTTATCATTTTAAAATAAAAAATCTTAATTAATTATATACATACACATACATGAAATTTTTTATTGCATGTAATTTGTAATTTTCGTAGGTAAATATTAAAAAAGCAATATGTATGAAAATATATTTTTAGTCTGGTTCGAAATCATAAAATTTTTTTTTTTTTCAATTAAAATAATTTTCTTATTTTTATTTAGTAATCATGGTGAATACACAGAAAAAGTTATTAGACACAAACTGAATGGAATGCATTTTCAGGTCCCCTACGACCTTCATCAACATTCGTAATGCCCTTGAAAGTGCCTATTATAAATATCTCTAACTCACAAATCAACGGAAAAAATTATTAATGCTAAGATACAGTTGAGCTTAGATGAAATTTACTTACTATTTTTGTGTTTTTACATTTTCCATTTTATTACCGTATGTTCAAATTAGGTATTACCTAATATTAAAGACATGTGTTTGAAATTGTTTTTAACATATATTTAAACAATTCTTTTTAACCGTACCAATTTTTATTTTAAAAGTGAAATTTTTATTTTATAGTTAGCAATATCACAAAATCGACTTTTTGCGAAAAATAACTTTCTTATTGATGAAAATTAATGTCTGGGGTATCAGAAACAAAGTTTGTTCTACGACTTTTTCATTTCTTTTTTGTTTAAAGTTAACGTGATTTTTTATGTTACTCACGAAAATCGCCTTTTGTCCCTTAAAACAAAAAATTTGTTTGACAACTTTGTCCAAGATTGTTAGGTCTAAATAAAAGGTATTTTTTAAATTTATAAGAAAAATGTCATTACCGCCACCTTGCGGCCACTTTTTGCAACAATTGCTAAAAGATAAAAATAGATAATTTCAAAACCTTTCAAAAGAGGTATCTGTGATGAAATTCCGACAAAAAATAAAGCAAAAGTAATTAATACTCGTAGTGCACCGAATCTGCTTTTCTTTATAAATTAGTTTATTAATATCAAGCGACTTTATTCAACGTTATTCAATTTTATATATATGTACAGTGTATTTCGAAAAATTAGTCACTGTTAACAAAATAAGGATTAAATATAAAATTGTTGTTAATTAAAAGAAATCATGGTTAAGATTCCGTAACTTTTAACTTTTCTTTAAGTTCGGTCTCCAAATCCATAATTCTTGCTTGCAAGATTTTTTCACCGCGGTATTTGTACTTTTATACTGAAACTTTGTATCTCAACGTCAGACTATTGTAGTAATAAGTCACACAATTCAATGGGTTAATATATCTGTATTATACTTTCAAAGAAAATTTTACTATCCGACCGTCGTTTTTTTAATTCTTGATTTTTTCGCAGCTTTTGCAGCTATTTGAAAATTTTGGTTATGGTTTTCCATGTTTGTTAACAGCAATTCGAGTTTATCTTCATTGAAAGCACACCATGTCGATGTCGCTCACGTAGTAAAAAACGTTCTCTTGGTTTTATATGGGCAAATTACAAAGGCTCGGCATCTTTTCAAATTGGTTTTTTGCGATTCTAATTGATTTTCTTTACAAATCCAATTAGTTTTTAGCAGAAAATAGTTTAAAAACAGGGGATTTTACTCAAATTTTTGCATAAATCAGGAAAATTTGCTCAATTTTCCTTGTTTTCTCTCAGTTTCCGAACCTTTGTAAACTGTATAAAATTGTATTTTGCCGCTGCCGGCGTTGCAATCTCTATACTTATTCTTCCTCTATGTTGAAAGCAAAATTAAAATTTTGGGTACTAAATTCAGGAACAATGTTTGGTTAACATTCCTGCTTTCCATATAACTAAATACTTCATTTATAGTTTGAACACATGATAATCCGAAGACACTATTGACTCGCTACTACTCACGTGTTTAAGAGGTTCAATGCAGGTTGCATAGATAAGTACACACACTTTAAGCTGTTGAAGAAAATCATTATTCAAAATATAATCGCTAATTATTTTCGCTTCACTGTAAGCCTCAGGATATTTGTTGTGAGTTCAAGCAACATATCTTCTAATTTAAAATATTTACCAAGCTAAATCACATATAAACCAAATCACCAACACTTTTTGGGTGGGAAATTCCTTTTTCGTTTGTAATTTCTGAAATCAGCTGACATGGGATAAAAAGCAGAGTATTTCAAATTAATTATTTTTGTTAAATATTTCAATTTTAGAACGAATTGATTGCCATTTTGACTAATAGCATCAATTGTGTCTTTTGACACGTTGTTAGTGGCATGTACATAACAGTTTTTTAAATGCAAATCCTTCAGCACTATGAATTCATTTTCGATTTTAAGTCCCTCTATATGAAGCAATTTGTTAAAGGCAGAAAACGTTGCAGCACTATCTGCGAGACAAGCCTCTAGCTTAAGTAGAAATTGTTTATTGAAATTACCATTTGAATTCAAAATTTCATCCATACGGTCTAAGCGATTTATTAAAAACACGAAGCTGATATTGTGTCCCTTTTGTAGGTATTTTTTCATTTGCGATCAATATTTCATGGAATTCATTTTCCACTGAAGTCTCGTCATGATGAAGAGTGAAACTGTTGCCATTTCTTAATAGTTTATCTAACATTTTGATGATGAAGGTCGTAGCGGACCAGAAAATGTATTCCATTCAGCTTGTGTCTAATAACTTTTTCTATGTATTCTCCATGATTATTCAATAAAAATAAGAAAAATTTTTCATTTGGAAAAAAAATTTTTCTAATATCTTCGACCAGACTAAAAATACATTTTCATACATATAAGTATTAAAAAGATTAAATATAAAGAAAAACTTCACTATTAAAATATAACTGGGTACGGTTAAAAATAATTGTTTAAACATATGTTAAAAACAGTTTAAACACATGTATTTAAAATTAGCTAATAGCTAATTTGAACACACGCTAATAATAAGGAAAATGTAAAAAACACAAAAATAGTAAGTAAACTTCATCTAAACTCAATAATTAAAAATCAACTGTATGTAAGCATAAATAGTTTTTTCCGTTGATTTGTGGTTTAATTGAGATATTTATAATAGGCACTTTAAAGGGCACGAATAATGTTGATGAGGGTCGTAGGAACCAGAAAATGCATTCCATTCAGCTTGTATTTAATAACTTTTCTGTGTGTTCTTCATGATTACTAAATAAAAATAAGAAAACTTTTTAATTTAAACAAAAAATTTTCTATGATTTCGAACCAGACTAAAAATACATTTTCATACACATAAGTATTAAAAAGATTACCTATGTAACAAAAACTTCACTATTAAAAAAGTAATTATTACAAATACCAAAATTGTCTCTCCACAACGGCCGCTTCAGTTTTAACAACTCATGAAATTGTACAATCGACTGATATTTATTTGCTAAGGTGTTTATCACAGAATTGAGGTCGGCCAAGGATCAACAATTTTGTGTTTATTGTGCATTACAAATACCAATTGCCTCTCCCCAACTGCCCCTTCAATTTTAACAACTCATGAAATTGTACAATCGACTGATATTTATTTGCTAAAATGTTTATCACAGAAGACAATCTGATGATAATACTTGGTCGTATTTAAAAATGTATTAATTGTCAGCCATTGGTATGTAATAGTTGTTTTAATCAAAATTTATTATTTTTAAGTAATTATTGATTAATTTTTGTGTAATTACTTAATGGTAGTTTTTTTTTTCAATTTTAATTACAATAACATGTAATTGTATTTTATTTCACTTTGTATTACAACAATACGTAATTGTAATTCAAAGAATTCCTATTACAACTAATTGTGTAATTGCATATGTAATTAATTATAAAATATAATTGAGACCCCCCAGGTCCATACAATGGAACATCGGGCAAATGGTCTTTCAGGCTTTGCTGGCACAGATGTACCCTTTTGGATTACCGAAATGAGAGAGCACATCACCAGGAAATGTCTCACGCTCTAGTTGAACTCCATGACATGCGGTACCGTCTTGTTAAAACCACATGTCGTCAACATGAACATCATCCAATTTACGCAAAAATAAATCTGTTATCATGTCACGATATTGTTTACCAGTAACAGTCACTGCTTAAAACAGCAACTAAACTTTTATTATTTTTGAAATATTGTTCAATTAACTAGAGGCCACGGTCAGAACTGGGCGACCGGCCTACTCAAAAGACCGGTTAGACCGTTCTTTGAAACCGGTCGAGCAGTTTTCACGGTCTACCCGGTTAAACGGGTTGTACTACATTTTCCAAATGTACGCTTTTGGTAATTTTAATTAAATACCCAGCAAAACCACACATTACGAAATAATGTGTAAAGTAATGTGTAGCCATACATTACACCTTAGTTCACTGATGAATTTTACAGGCGATGAGCCTCAAAGTAATGTGTATACCCATTATTTTAGAGGTGATAATGTAAGGGGTTACTTATATGGTTACGAAAATGAAAAAAGTAATGTGTCTTAAAATAGATTTCCAAAAAAGAAAAAATTTTATTAAAACAAAAATTATTACAAGTATTTTAAACGTTATTGAAAATAATGTGGTCATGGTGGGAATCGACGAATATAACTTTTAATTGCTTTAAACTTAAATGAATTGTTGCGCTTCGTTTTTTCGCTGGTGTTGTCAAAACAAACATTCATTACCCTTTTGCTTACAAAAAAAAACACAAAGTAATGTATCTAAGAATAGATTTTCAAAAATACTTCAATTATTACTCGACATTTAAAAATCATATATTACGTAATCAATAATCAGTAACTTATTACTTTATACTTGCAAATAATGAAAAAGGTAACGAGCTATCATTACAAGGTAACACATGAGAATATCGCACCCATTACCAAAGTTTTGCTGGGTAATAGAAAAATTGTCACAACTTATATAAATTTGAAAAAAAAAAACTAGAACAATTTTATGAAACTCAAAATTGATTTTCTCAATCGAAAAATTTTGCAAAACTCGAAAATTTTTAAAAATCGAAAAAACATTTCTAAAATCGAAAAAATATGTTTAAAATCGGAAAATTTTGAAAAAACCGTTAAATTTTTAAAAATCGATAATATATAAAAATTCTTAAATTTTATAAAATTTAATAAAAATTCGTAATTTTTTTTAAAAATACAAAATTTAAAAAAAAAATATAAAAATTTAATTTTATTAAAATCGATATATTTTCTTTGTACGAAAACATGACTACCCAGCAAAACCACACATTACGAAATAATGGGTAAAGTAATGTATAGCCATGATGAATTTTACAGGCGATGAGCCTCAAAGTAATGGGTTCATTCTTAAAATTATGCTTATTAAAAAATGAAAAGTAATGGGTTACCTTGTTGCAGATAGGGGGTAAAAAATGTTTGTTATCGATCAAATTTAAAAGAATTTACCAGATTAAAAAAATTTAACATAAGTTTGGCGATGAACTATTTTGTGCCGTGTTTCTGCCGACGCTTTATACTTATTGTTAAGATTTTTTCTCTAATAGAGATAGGATGGGAAACAAATTATTTATCAAACATTGATGTTCATGCTACGTATTATTTCAATTAATTTATCAATTTTAAGAGTCATTATTTTATGTCAAATTCTAATGCATAGTAACCAACTGTCGGTAACTTATTACTTTATGTTTCAAAATAATGCTGAAGGTAAGGCGTATACATTACAAAGTAATGCACTATTTAAGCAACTATTGGTAACTCATTACCATATATTTCATAATAATATAGATAGGATGGGAAACAAATTATTTATCAAACATTTATTTTCATGCTACGTATTATTTCAATTAATTTATCAGTTTCAAAATAATGCTGAAGGTAAGGCGTATACATCACAAAGTAATGCACTATTTAAGCAACTATTGGTAACTCATTACCATATATTTCATAATAATACAGATAGGATGGGAAACAAATTATTTATCAAACATTTATTTTCATGCTACGAATTATTTCAATTAATTTATCAGTTTTAAGAGTCATTATTTTATGTAAAATTGTAATGCATTACGTAACCAACTGTCGGTAACTTATTACTTTATGTTTCAAAATAATGCTGAAGGTAAGGCGTATACATTACAAAGTAATGCACTATTTAACCAACTATTGGTAACTCATTACCATATATTTCATATATTCATCATATATTTCATAATAATTCTGAAGTTAAGAAGTATACATTACAACTTTGTATGGGTATCTCATTACTTTATATTAAAAAATAATGAGATAGGTAAGGAGTACACATTACGAGGTAATGCATGAGTTTATCGCACCCATTACCAAAGTTTTCCAGGGTAGTTTATAAATGCGTACATATAGTATTTCGTATACTACACATTTATGAATCCTAGCAAAATTTTGGTAGTGGGTGCGATATACTCATGCATTACTTTGTAATGGTAGCGCGTTAACTTTTGTATATTTTGCAAGCATAAAGTAATGAGTTACCGATCATTGATAACGTGTTGCATGATTTATAAACGTAAAGTAATAATTCAAATATTTTTGAAAATCTATTTTTAGACTCATTATTTTTTGGTTTTTTGTAATAAAAATTGTAATGTATATACGTTTCGACATCATGAACGAAAACATGAATAGTAACTTTATGTTTAAAGCAATCAAATGTTATATGCGTCGACAGCTCAGTGGGTAGAGTTCTCGGCTGGCATGCAGAGTTCCCAGGTTCGATTCCCATCATGACCACGATATATTTAATAACGTTTGAAATATTTGTTATAATTTCTTTTTATAAATAATTTGTTTTAAAATCTCTTTGTAGACACATTACTCCCACCCTAGTAACCATATAAATAAACACTTACTTAATCACCTCTAAAGTAATGGGTCCAAACATTACTTTGAGGCTCATCGCCTGTAAAATTCATTAATAAAGTAAGGTGTAAAGTAATGCATTGACCCCTATGGCTATACATTATACACCACACATAATTTGGCAATGTGTGGTTTTGCTGAGATATAAAAAAGCAACGGTCTTTTCCGTCGATATACCAAAAAAATATATAATAGAATAGGATTACAAAAAAATTTTAAAATTTACATCAAATTTTATTGATATTGTTGTTGTTGTTGACTAATGAGTATGTAGGTATGCGTGTGTGTGAATGATATGCTATGGAAATATTCATGGATGATCAGTATTTAAAATTTAACTTGTAGTGTGTTGTTGGTGATGATGAATTCTAATATACCGTAACGTGTATGTATATTAAGGTGGCCCTTATTGTATGAGGAATGTGCTAAAAATTCCTTTTTACACAATAACCAAAGGCATTAAAAAATCCAATGTAACAACATACATACTATGTACATTCTGACGTTCCTTTTTGTTAAATAAAACAAACACTACCATATTGCATGTACCTACAATAATAAAGTTCACAGAAAAACTCTTACCAAAAATGTTAATACTCTTCTAATCATACAATAGAGGACGTCCTAATGTACATATACAGATACGTACACCCAAAGAAGAGTATCAGTTGTGGCTACCGAATTTGTTGCCAATCGAATTCTTGCTATATTCAGTTGTTGAATTTAATATTTATATTCCACGTAAATATTATGAAGTTCCACAAAATTTGATTAACTACACCACAACTAATTTTAATTTTCTTTGATATTTTTGATATTTAAACATTTGAATATTTTAATAAAAAAATATTTTTCGGGATTTGAACTTGGAAATTCGGATTGGCTACCCACTACACCACAAGCACTTAAACATTTTGATGTCTAATTCTGTAAACAGATATAATTTAAAGTTCATTTACCACTTCAGAGCATTAGTTGCATCTATAATCAATACAATCTACAATTCGGTTGGTTCTACTAAAACCATAATTTAATGGTGCATTTGATCAGGATAACCGTATTTGTAGTTACCACTTTTAAATATCGACAATTTTTTAACAAATTTGGTAGATTGTAATAACTTTTAATTCCATTAGTGAATGAAGAAAGAAAAATTTGTAAGCATACATGCACATCAATTCAAATATACACATATCCGTACTTATACAAAATTTTTCTTATTCAATTCGTTCTTGCTCGTTTTTAATTAATTCTTTCACGAATATAAAATATTTTTCGTTCGGAGTCCAACGAATAATATAAAAAAAAATTGACCTTTTTCGTACATGGGACCGTGGCTATTTCATACAAATGTATGAAAAGTAAAGGACTTTCTGACTTCAAAAGCCAGTTTCGAAATATTTGTGTCTGCATAATAAATTGTATATTTGTTAGGAACGCCAATATTCAGTTGTTGAATTTAAGATTTATAATCCACTTAAATAATATGAAGTTTCATAAAATTTGGTTTACTGTACCACAACTAATTTTAATTTTCTTTGATATTTAAACATTTGAATATTTTAATTAACCATTTGAATGTTTTAATTTTTTTTCTACCCACTTCACCACAAAAACATAAAATTTGATGGCTAATTATGAAATTATTTTTTCTTACCGTGGTTACTACACATTTATAGTATGTATATGAAAAAGCCACGTTCTTTTTCGTACCCATTTACGGCGTTTTTATACCGTTGCTCGCAATGCGTTGAAATTTATAATTTATATATATACAATTAAGACATAATTTTTACGTAATATCGAACAAATTTATTTAGAGCAAAAATATTCCGAAACTGGCCTTTGAAGTCAGAAAGTCCTTTACGTTTTATATTTTTTTATGAAATAACCACGGTCTTTTTCGGTCCCATGTACGAAAAAGGTAAATTTTTGTTTATATAAATAAAATCCGACCACTGGTTCAGTAGTTAACAATTTTACCCTCCGACCACCAATCCGAAAATTTTTAAACCGCTGCAATTTCGCATACTTTCATTTTCGGGGATGGTCGTAATGGACGTATTTTCATGAAATGAGCCAAGGAATACGCTGGTGAAATTCGGCGGGTCGTGACTGAATCACCCTGTATTAAGAGACACTAACATATTATTTGAATATAATGTCTTAGTTAAAATTAACCAGCTATGATTTTTTCTATGCAGACAACTGATGAGTAGGGTGATGCCTATGAAACAATTGTATTATCTATCATGAAATTGATTAACCTTTTTGATATAAAATATTATTAGACAATATAATATTAAATTTTTGGACTTAAGGTAGAACAATATTCTAACTACCCAGCAAAATAAGAGCTGAGGAAGAAGTAGGGTAACACTACATCTACTGAACACGAAGTTGTGAAAATATCGGTGAATTTTTAATAATTTTACCATTGGCGCGTCATTGGGAGGAAGTAGTTTGTTTCGGTGCTATAAAAAATCGATGAGCAGATGGACTTTTTCATTAGTTTACGGAAGTTGTTAAATATAGGGACTACAAAATAAATATAGGGAGTGGCGTTTTTTAAGTTAAAAATGTGATTTTGAACACGCTAAGAATTATTATTTCGACCAAGACAAAGTGAATGTCACTGGCATGCAAAATATGTTTTCAATAAAGCATTTAATGACTGCAGGAATTAACCATTTATGGACTAACTAAATAATTGTTTTTTTACTAGTAGGGGTTAATATCAACATTTTGGAAGTTGTTTAAAATGACGTCTTACAAATAAAAAAATTTGCACTATTAACTTCTTTGGATGTTCTGAAAAAGAGATTCGTAAAGAATAACATCCGTTTTATTTTTCTGGGTAAATACAGGTTGGTTGAAAGTTCCTGCGCTCACCAAGAGATGGCACTGCTAGCTCCAACTTTTTTTTTCTCAAGTTGGTATAACTGTCCTGAGAACACATGCAAAGTTGCAAGTCATTCTGTCAATTCTTTCTTTGTTTACAAGCCATTTGAAGTTGACGTGTCATTGATTTTTTTTAATATGGAAAAAATTGAATATCGTGCAGTCATTAGATTCTTTGTTTTGAAGGGTTTAAAAGCAAAGGAAGTTTATGAACAATTGTTAGAAGTGTATAAGGAGTCCTCACCTTTAAAACGCACACTTGAATTTTGGGCTGGTGAATTTAAAGGTGGTCGTACCAGCCTTGAAGACGATCCACGCGAAGGACGATCAAAAACTGCAACCACAGCAAAAATCATTGAGCAGGTACATAATATGGTTAGTGAAGATCCAAGTTTAACTAATCCTGAAATTGCTAATGCCATAGGCATCTCAGACGAACGAGTACTTCATATTTTACATGAAGAATTACGTATGAAAAAACTGTTTGGAAAGTTAGTGCCGCCACATTAACAATTCAACAAAAACTGGATCGAAAACAAATTTCTCAGCGTAATTTGGAGCGTTTTAAGCCGAATAAAACCGACTTCTTGCGTCGTTTTATAACTATGGATGAGACTTGGATCTACCACCATGATCCTAAATTGAAACAAGAACGTTTACAGTGAAGCTGGTTGTTCAGCTCCAAAGCAGGTGAAGTCACAACGATCAGCAAAGAAGGTTATGGCATCAGTTTTTTGGGATGCAAAAGGAATTTTGTTGATTGATTATCTTCAGAAAGGTAAAACAATCAATATTATTGCAGCCTTTTGGATCAGCTGGATGAAAAATTCGTGAGAAAAGACCTGGTTTAAAGAAGAAAAAAATCATTTTTCATCAAGACAATGCACCTGCTCACAAAAGTGTTTTGGCGATGGCTAAATAAAAAGAATTAAAGTACGAATTGCTTGAACATCCACCGTATTCACCAGATTTGGCTCCCAGTGACAACTATCTCTTCAGAAAGCCGTAGACAGTTATTTTGCAGAGCTTCCGGAAAACCATTATAAGGATGGGATAAAATTATTGGAAGATCATTGGAACAAGTGTATTGAGCTTCTAGGAGATTATATTGAATAAAAAAATATATTTCGTAACAAAAACAGTATTCTTTGATTTCGAGCGCAGGAACTTTTCAACCAACCTGTATATAAAAATATTATTTTTTTAAATATTTGCGTTTTAAGGGACTTAAACTCGGAAAATCGAAGTAATAGAAATTGTAATGGCTAAAGGATAACCATATTTGTAGTTATCACTTTTGAATATCGACATTTTTTAATAAATTAATAGATAAATAATAAACAAAGGCTATCGGCTCGTTGTAGCGAAAACAGACCATAGCCTCTGGTGGGAATTGAAACCACGACCCCCGCACTGATAAGCTAGCACACTACCAACTATCCTACAGGGGTGCTCAATTTTTTAATAAATTTGATAGATTGTACCAAATTTATAATATATTCACTAAATAAATGGTTGCTTCCACTGCACACAAATACTAAACGAATTTTGTTTTTATTGGAAATACCAATAATTGAATAATAGGATTGATTTTTAGTTTCTTTTTCCTTTTTTTAATTTCCAATACAACATTTTTGCTTTATTAATGGATTATAGGTTATTCCAAATATAATTAAATTCTTACAAATAAATGTTAATGGATTTGATCGAATTGCAACCAATCTTTTCTCTGGGTGAATATTTGAATTTACCGAGATTTGTGTAATAAACTGTTATTAACAAACATTTCATAATAATGAATTTCAATTATTTAGGTTTATTACTTTTTTAATGAAAATGTGACGTTTTGGGTTTATCTGCAATATAAATTAGGATTTGATGTCTTTAAAGTGCAGTGAAACTTTTTCAGCGGAAAAACTATTTACTATGCTTCAGAAATAATTTAAGAAGTTAAAATTTTGTTTGCCTCCCATCACAAATATTATTTGAAAAAATGTAACAATATAACAAAATAATGTAACGATATATCGCGGACTATGGACTTTTGGTGAGTAAAATATTACAATTAGTATAAAAAAAAAATTTTGTTTTTTTTTTTGTTAAAAAATATGAGAATCTGAAAGTTCTCCAAATGTAATTAAAGTAATAAAACTTATATTTATAAGTTTCTTTTTTAACGAAATAATTGGCTAAAATATCGGAGTTTTCCTTAAGAAAAAACATGAGAACCTTGGCGATTTTTAACAGAAATATCCTGATAGTATTTTTTCGCTTTACAACATAAAATCTAGTATATTCACTTTTGAAAAATTTTTCCTATATATTTTTGAATTAAATTCTGAGGAAAATATCCACCAGAAGGACAAGACCACAGTGTTAGTTTTTTGTAATATATACAAATAAGTTCTTAGAATCATACGAAAAATGTCTTAAGTATTTAAAAAACATAAATAACCTTAAATTGCGATATTGTATACATTTGATTATTTTAAGAAATTGTTTTTATGCAAGTTTGTAAGCAATCATGGTAGAAAACGAAAGCACAGTTTGATTTTCCAAAAGAAGCATCGCTATTAAAAACAACAAAAATTCCCTAAAATTGTAAAAAGGGAATTTGCCAAATAAAAGCCACAAATTTAAAAATTATGCAATTAAACAAAAAGATTTAAAATAATGTTACATTTTCAAAATTTAACCTTCTTAATAGTTTCTAAATGATGTTGGTACTATTTAGCCCACAAATAATGTCTTATTCTACTCTGTCGGTTAACCGGTTATTCGGGTCAATTAATCGAAAAAATTGTTTAATAAAAATTAACAGCCTTATGTATAATGATTTATTAGCCACAGTTTATACACTGCGTACAACGAGCTGCCACCTAGAATATCGGTTAGCCTTAGCAGCTTCTTGGCAGAATGTTCATGTGTAATGAACTTTTAACGGCTGCTATCTTTTAATAGATCAACTCTGAAAATTAATAATGCAGTGTGGCATCACAGTGATGTTGCTAAAAATATACAACTAAAATTGCTTAAATCATCCCAAATTTTGACATTTCTTTTTTCCCTAAATAACAAAATAAATTTCATAAATTGTAATTAAATTCACAAAAATGCATTAACTTTAAGTAAATTATAATTATAAATTGAATTTCAACCATGGAAAAGCCAAAAAGATCGGCGAATTGGCAACAGGGTGAAAAGGTAAGTAATAAAGTGTATTTTAATGGTATTATTCCGTAATAACTAACAAACATTTTAGGATTTGTTGTCTAAACTTGCTTTGGACAAGTTGGAAATTATTGAGGATGCACGAACCGACACTAACACAAATAGAAAGAAGAAAGAGGCATGGAGTAGCATTCATCAACTGTTTAATCAAGTTTCTGCGCACAGCAGAACGCTGGATCAAATCCAAAACCAGTGGCGCAAAACAAAGTCTTTTGCAAAGACAAATAATTCTACTTTTATCAGACAAACAAAGCAAACAGGTGGAGGCCCTGCTCCTAAGCCTTTAAGTAGCGTGGAAGAGGAGCTGGTTTAAGACTACCAAAGCATTTCGAAATAGATTTTAATGTATACGACAGCAATTCGCAAGTGAACGAAACATCCACACAAGAAATTGATTTTAGTATTCAAGACGTTTTAATAAAACGAATGATGAAATGTGTGATACAGAAGGTGATACTCCAATAAAGGAAAAAAGTTACCATTAACTTTCAAAAGGAAAAGAAGAAGCACGAACTGTGAAAATGAATTCGAAAGTGAAAATTCAAAAAGAATAAAGCTTTTGGATCTAAGCAGAAAGAATTAGAAATTAAATACTCGGAGGATAATCACATTGTAGAAACAAAAAGAAATGCATTAATATAAAAACAAATGAAGGAGGAGCATGCCCTTAAGGTTGAAAAAATTAAATTTGAAATTGAAAGTTTGAAGAAATGAAGAAGTAGATTTTGCTATTTAAATAGCAAAAACCACTTCTTCGTTTCTCTTTTAAATTTTAAATTAAATATGATGTGCCTGTAATATTTGTATGAATTGTTTTTATACAGGTATGTGATGGAAATTTTTATGAATTATTTTTATTGATCTCTTTTAAGTGCCCAAAGTATTTTAATGAATTGTTTTCTATGGATCTCTTTTTAGTTGTTATTATTCAAGTGAATTGTTATTTGGTTTTAGTTTCTATATTCAAATAGCCAAATGTACTGCGCCAAAAGCAATAATCAGTTGCGAAAAGAACTTGGAAACTTCCAGTGCATCCGTTGAAGACCTAGAGATGCTGGCAGAATATGTGGAAAAATGGGTGAAAGAACTGGCGCCGCCTGATAGAAATAAAGCCAAACAGCTAATCAGGAAATACAGCTCTGTCTTCGCCATGAAAACCCAAAGTCAAGGAAGAACGGCGATTGTGAAACACCGAATAAATACTGGTGAAGCGAGGCCAATAAAGCAGGCGCCCAGAAGTATTCCTCTAGCAAAACCAAATGAAGTAAAGGAGTTAGTCAACGAAATGGAGCGTAGTGGAGTAATCGAACCATCTTCTAGCCCATGGAGCTCGCCTATAGTTTTAGTTAAGAAAAAGGATGGCAGCATCCGATTCTGTGTTGATTATAAAAAACTAAACGATATCACGAAGAAGGACAGCTATCCACTACCGAGAATTGACGACACTCTAGACACGCTAGCAGGAACCAAATGGTTCTCCACATTGGACTTGCAAAGTGGTTATTGGCAAGTAGAAATTTGTGACCAAGACAAGGAGAAAACTGCCTTCAGCACAGGTGACGGATTATGGCAGTTTAATGTGATGCCCTTTGGACTCTGCAATGCTCCAGCAACATTCGAGCGGTTAATGGAAAATGTGCTGAAAGGACTCCACTGGAAAACTTGCCTAGTGTACCTTGATGACATAATTGTCATGGGAAAAAATTTCGATGAACACCTGAAGAACTTAGCAGAAGTCTTAAGGCGAATATCTGCGGCTGGACTCAAGCTTAGCGCAAAGAAATGTACACTGTTTCAGAGGGAAGTCAAGTATTTAGGGCTGTAAAAGATTGGCCTCGCCCGAAAAATCTGCACGAGTTGCGCACCTTTCTAGGTCTCTGCACATACTACCGACGATTTGTACCAAATTTTGCCAGTGTGGCTGCGAGTCTACATGAGCTGACTAAGAAGGCGCAACGATTTCATTGGGGTGAAGCCCAAGAACAAGCATTCCTAAGGCTCAAGGAGTTATTATGCACGGCACCGCTTCTTGGATATCCTGTGGCCGGGGAAAAATTTGTGCTGGATAGCGATGCAAGCGGACACGGAATAGGAAGTGTGCTTTCGCAGGTGATAAATGGCACCGAAAAAGTCATAGGCTATTACAGTCGAGTGCTTTCGAAACCCGAAAGGAACTACTGTGTAACACGGCGGGAACTCTTGGCGGTGGTGGAATGTGTAAAGCACTACCACAAGTATCTCTACGGTCAGCACTTTCAACTAAGAACCGACCATTCTGCACTAAGTTGGCTGCTGCAATTTAAACAACCAGAAGGGCAGCTAGCTCGTTGGATTGAACGACTTCAAAGCTATGATTTCAGCATCGAGCACAGGAAAGGCATAAAACATTGCAATGCGGACGCCCTTTCAAGACGCCCCTGTAATTTAGAGTGCAAACATTGTTCGAGGGCTGAAGGAAAAGAGTGCATCGTTGATATAAGACTAACGCATATTGAGTCAAGTGAAGCATGGTCAGCGGCGCAACAAAATGACCCCATACTGTCAAAAATTATGTCAGCCAAAGCAGAGGACAGAAGGCCTACCCGAGAACAAATATCAGCTGAAAGTCCGCTAATGAAGGCTTATTGGGCCCAGTGGAACAGTCTACGGGTAATTAATCACTGCTTATACCGTATATGGGAAAGTGCGGACGGCAAAACTGAGACAAAGCTAATTGTGGTGCCGTCAAGCAAAATAGAGGAAGTGTTAAAATAGTTCCATGACGGTCCCAGTGGAGGACATCTCGGTGTCACAAAAACCCTAGAGAAGTTAAAACAACGATTCTACTGGGTCGGCTGCCAGCAAGCTGTGAGCGACTGGATAGCAAATTGCGCGCAATGCATCGCAGCTAAAGGACCAGTAAGAAGAAGTCGTAGGCAACTTCAACAATACAACTCGGGTGCCCCATTTGAGAGGATAGCAATGGATGTGGCAGGCCCTTTCCCTGTCAGTGATTCCGGAAACCGTTACGTTCTTGTGGTGATGGACTATTTCAGTAAATGGCCTGAGGTATACGCTATACCGAACCAGGAAGCCAGAACGGTAATAAGCGCATTTGTGAACAACTGGGTGTGCCGCTACGGTGTTCCATTATAATTACACTCTGACCAGGGAAGGAATTTTTAATCTGCTATCTTCAAGGAAATGTGTGAGTTGTATGGAATAAGAAAGACGAGAACCACACCGCTGCATCCACAATCTGATGGTATGGTCGAAAGATTCAATCGCACTTTAGAGGAATACTTAAGAAAAGTGGTCAGTACTCATCAGAAGGACTGGGACGAACACATCCCCAAATTTTTGCTGGCATATAGATCGGCTGTTCACGATTCCACCTCCCGGACACCTGTAAAAATTATTTTCGGGACCGAACTTAAATTGCCTGGCGATTTGGAATTTGGTGTTAGGCCCGCCGCTATGGATAAAGACAACGACAACGCTTCCTGGGAACAAGAAGACCTTAACGAGCTTCACGAGTTTGTGCGCAATCGAATTAAAATAGTCAGCGATAAGATGAAGGCGAGGTACGATCGAGCAGCAAATTCTGAAGGATTTAATGAGGGCGAGTTGGTTCTGCTGTTTAACCCGCAACAAAAGAAAGGATTATCTCCCAAGCTACAAACGCATTGAGACAGACCCTATAGAGTTATTAAAAGATTGAATGATGTGGTATACAGAATACAGAAAGATCAGAGCCCAAGATCCAAACTTAAGGTTGTTCATCTAGAACGACTAGCCAACTATGGAAAAGAAGTATCTATGTCTGTTCGGGACGAACAGGCTTAAGTGGGCGGCAGTGTTACAAGAAATTTCTATCACTAGAAATTTCTTTACACAAATTTTGACAGCTGGAAGATTCTAGTGTCGCAATAAACTGGAAATAACTAGAATACCTGATTACTCATATAAATACTGGTACTCAGTGACGCAGTAGTTCAGTTTATAAGTAAAACGCAAAGTGTGAAGAACTAAAGTGTTGCTAACGTTTAGTTTATTTAAATCGTGTAAATAAAGTGTGCTGTTAAAGTGTTTTTCTGTAATTTTTACTGACGGTTATAAATAAATAAAGCTATAAATAATTTCAAACAGTGTTTATTATTTGCAATATAGAAAGGTAATAAATCAACGATTTTATAAAGGGTAAAATCGTAAAAATATCTTAAAACTTTAACCAGATATGTTTTTTTTGTGACTCTAAATTAATGGCTTAAAAATTAGGTAAAAATAAATTGGATATAAAAAATCTGCACAGTAGTAAAATGATTGCGCGTATAACAACCGTCGGGTGTAAAGTATAAAAAAATTAATTTGCTTGAGTTTATTGAAAAGTTAGAAAAAATATTATCTTCTCTTTCGCTCCAATACATTTCTATATGTTAACAACTTTTTGAAACTGGAGTTAAAATAAAGTTCAATGAATTATTTTGGGTGTTTATCTTGATCGCGAACTATATATCTTTCTTTTTCTAGCAAGTAGTTTGATTTGGTTATATGTGGAATTAGTGATACAAATTATTTCTTTTATTGATTCCTCTTTAAATTGACTTTGTTATTCCTTAATATTTTTAAGGATATTTAAAAATTTAAACAAATTATAAATTTTAATAAAAAATAAAAATGGACGTTTATTTAAAATTCTTGCAAAAAAAAAAAGAAAAACCGTAAGTAAAAACACGTCTTCGTTTGTTTGTATATAAAATTCAACTGTTTTATTATGTATACTGTATATCCATATTCTCTAATTCATCTTCTTTTCAGCAATGCCGTTACATTTAACATTATGAGCAAATTCAATAAAATAAAGGATTGCCAAATAAATTACTTATTCCATTATCGAAAATGTGTAAATTGAAATTCTCTAAATTTGTTCCAATAAACAATTCATAAAAAAAAAACAATTAACAACTTGTGTTATTATTTAAAAAAAATATTTATTAACGAAATATATGATATATAAAAAAAGGATTAAAAAAAAAATAATAAAATAAAACCGAATGGAGAAAACCATCTGGCAAAAAAACTCCATTATGCTCCAACATTCCGGCCCCATTGAAGGACCGTAGGTCTTCAAGCGTCTGGTAGTGGTGCCAGTTTGGTAATAGGGCGCTTATAAACGCCGTTTTTGGACCTTACCTCCGCCACTCTGACCTTGCCGTCTTGGCCTTCGATTACGCGGACGACTCTCCCGGTCAACCACTCTTGGGGCGGGAGGTTGTCTTCGTGGACCACCACTACTTGGCCGATTACTAGATTGGGCTCTTCTCTGCGCCATTTGCCCTTGTCCTGCAACCCCAGGACGTAGTCCTTGGACCAAGCTCGCCAGAACCTTTGCTTGAGAGCGCAGAGCATCCGCCATCGCTTCAAGTACTTCAGATTGCTGTCTCTGACGTCTTCGACGGATTCTGGCGGCAGCGAACGCAGACCCTCTCCTATTAGAAGATGCGCTGGAGTTAGTACATCCCCGTCGTTTGGGTCTGGAGACAGTGGTGCTATTGGACGACTGTTGAGCACCGCCTCCACTTCTGCGAGCATTGTTGCCATTTCCTCTTGGTTGAGCAGTGCATTTCCTACTGCTCGCAGAAGCAGGTGTTTCGTCTGTTTCACGGCTGCTTCCCACAGTCCTCCGAAGTGAGGAGCCCTGGGAGGTATGAAGATAAAGTCTACCTTGTACGACGCTGCGAATAATAGGACGTCTCCCTTGCTCCGCTCGAATGCTTCCCACAGCTCTTTGAGGGTTCGGTTGGCTCCCACGAAGTTGGTGGCGTTGTCGCAGTACACCTTGCTGGGGAGACCTCTCCTGGCAATGAACCTTTTAAAACAAAGAATAAATGCATCAGTAGACAAATCAGAAACTAATTATAAGTGAACAGCCTTGGACGTGAAACAAACGAAAACCGCTATATACATTTTAATTGGTGGTCTACCGCGAATTCGTAATAAAATGTTTACGGGACCACAAAAGTCTACGTCGACTATTAAAAACGGTCGCAGAGCTCTCACCCTATCGGTGGGTAGATTTCCCATTATTTGAGTCACAAGCTTCGGTTTATAGCGGTAACAATGAACACATTTACGGACTATTCTACTGCACTCTTCTCTGGCATTAATAAGCCAAATAGTCTTCCGTAAAAGGGCTATCAATGCTTTAGTTCCAGCATGGCAATTCTCAAAGTGCAAATTACGTAAATAACGGCTCACAAAGAGTGTTTTCTTTGGTAATAAAAGTGGGAATTTTGTTTCATATGGTAATGGAGCATTAACCAACCTCCCACCTACCCTAATTAGTGAAAAGTTTCGCTTATCCTCTGTGAAATTGTGTATGAATGGTGTTAGCCTTTGTATATTCGACGGTAACACTAGAGATTTTTGTAACTTTCCAATCTCCTCAGAGACAATTTCTACAAGCCTATAAAAAGCCCAATTTAATTCTCTTGCAGTAGGACATTTTGACTTTGAAATTTCACGTTTCCTGCCAAAGTCAATAAATCGAAGCACAAAACTCACGATTCTTAAAATCTTTTTGTATGAAGAATGATCTTCGATCAGCTTCAAGAAAATGTTCGAATTAGTAGAATTTTCTACAATTGGAGATTTCTCTAATTCCGTAGAATTCTCTTCTGCAAGAAATGCACAGGATTTTCGTACCTACAAAGATTTTTGGTTCTCTGTTAACGCGAAATGATGATTAACAGGCCACATTGAAATATCGTGGAGAAGAAACGAAGGTCCCTCAAACCAAATTGAATCTTTTAGTTCTTCTACATCACATCCTCTCGAAACAATGTCAGCCGGATTTTGTTTGGTAGGCACATGGCGCCAGAAAGCGCGGTCTGAACATTCCTCAATTTCAGCAACTCTGTTAGAAACAAATGTTGCGAGCGTGGATGGATGTGTTTTAATCCAATATAAAGTAATTTCTGAGTCTGTCCAGAAATTTACACTCTCGATTTCAAAGCTTATCATCTTTCTTATTCGTATCCACAATTTCGCCAATAAATGTGCTGCACATAACTCAAGTCTCGGAAGAGATTTTGTCTTGAGTGGAGCGACTTTAGATTTGGCCGTAAGTAGCCGATAAAAGACTCCATTAGAGTCACTACTCCTAATGTAAATGCAGCGAAGCCATGAATTTGGATTTTTGCCAAAGAAGTTGTGTGGACGAATCTTGGGATTTGAATTGAATCAACTTTTAATAGATTCTCTTTAAGATTTACCCATGCAGTATCTAGTCGCATAGGAATTGATTAATCCCAGTCAAGTTTTTGAATCCAAAGTTCTTGAAGCAACATTTTGGATTTAGTTATGATTGGGCATAAAAGTCCGAGAGGATCAAACAACCGAGAAGAAACCGATAAGATGTTTCGTTTTGTTGCCTTAAGATCATGAAAATTATCTTCCAAATGAAACTTAAATGAGTCATTCTTCGGAACCCAATGTATGCCCAATGCTTTAGCTGAATCGGAATCATTATGTAATAATTTTTCTTTGCAATTAGAAAAATTAAAATCGGGGTGATTAGAAAACCATTTCGTTAAGTTAAAACCAGCTGAACTCAATATCTGAGTCACCTGGTCTCGAATAGTTATAAGGTATTGATAACTATCGGTGCCAGTTAGCAAATCATCTACATAAAAATCACTGCGAATAACTTTTGCCCCGATGGGCAAAGTCTCTTTGTATAAGTCGCTCAAATAAATTAGACAGTATTTAGACGAAACACCTGTAGCGGGTCAGATGGATTTTGTCTCCATAGGACTAATTGAAAACTGCGATCATTATCGCCAACCAAAACTTGGCGATACATTTTTTCAATATCAGCTGTGATAACATATTTATGGAATCGAAAACGGATCAGAGTCGAATATAATTCTTCTTGCACAGTTGGGCCAACCATTAACAAATCGTTGAGCGAAGTTCGTGAAGAAGTTCGACTAGAAGCATCAAAAACTACACGAAGTTTTGTAGTCGTGCTTTGAGGACGCAAAATGCACTGATGCGGAATAAAATAGTGAGGCATATTCTGTATTTGATTGCCCGTAATAGACATATGACCTAAGTCGACATACTCTTTCATAAAATCATGATAAATTTCTCTCAGAACTTTCTTGCGCTCAAACGCAAGAAATCGCCGTTTGGCAGTATCATAGGACGATCCTAAAAGTTTAGGATCCAATTTGAAAGGAAGTGAGACTTCAAAACGTCCTGACGATATACGTCGTACCGAATTTTTGAAATGATTCTCACATTTCTGCTGTTCCTCACTATAAATCACTGTTGATTCATTTGAACATTCTTCTAGTTCCCAGAATTTCGAACCATTAAATCAACAGTTTCCTCGTTTTCAATTCTACTGTTAAGGTGGTACATATTTGAATTTGAGCCCTTTGACTGATTGTGTTTTCCAACAACAATCCAGCCAAGTGATGTTTTCTGAAGCAGTGGAAGGCTCGGATCAGATTTAATCTGACCAACGCATAACAAATCAAAGAAAATTTCGCCACCGATTAATAAATCAACCCCTTGTGGTACATCAAAGTGTGGATCTGCCAGTTCAATATTCTTAGGAATATTTAATTCGGATCGCGAAATTTTGCGATTAGGGTGACAACCAGTTATTTGCTTCAATACCCAAAATTCTGAAAGGAATTGAGTAGAATTTACCCTAGACACGACAGATATTTCAACATTGGATCTAGAAGAGGTACGCATGTCCTCAACACCATTTAAAACTAATCTGCCGCCTTCTCGTTTAATTCTAAGTCTCTGTGCAAGTTCCTCGGTAATCATGTTAGATTGAGAACCGGAATCCAAAAGAGCTTTAGCCAGGATATAATTTCCAGAACTGGCTCTCACTTTTACCACAGCCGTTGCTAAAATAACATTTTTATCTACAGATGCGTGATGCACCGAAGAGTGAGAACACGAAGGCTGCTCTGAAATACAATTTACAGAAGAATTTTGAACAGCACTTGCACTTTGAGATTCAGAACTGTAGCGATGCAAAAGTTTATTGTGTGCGCCATTGCAAACCCTGCACTTTTGAGCATTGCATCTCGCTACAGTATGACCTTTTTTAAGACAATTTATACAGGCAGGTACTCCCTTTATAAAATCAAATCTTTGGAGAACTGGCACTGCGGCAAAAGAAGGGCAATTGTAAATATTATGCTGATCAGATTTACAAAATAGGCACTTATTTGCAGATTGTTTAGCAACTGAAAGCGATAGTGGTGTTTTAGATTGTTTCTTAGGCACGTTATCGCTCCTATTTTTAGGTTTTGGTCTTGAACATGACGATTCATCAGCCGCAATATGCTGATATCGTTTGTTCAAAACAGCCTCTCAGTCAGACCATGATGGGAGCTTTTCGAAGTCAAGCTGTTCATCCCACTTGGATTTAGTGACTGGATCAACTTTCGACATCACTAAGTGAATTAAAATGGCATTGGAAATTTTCCTATCATCACCAATAGAAAGCAATGATTCATAAATAGCAGTGACAGTATCAATCATGCTTCGCAAAGCAGCAGCCGAAGGTCTAGTGATCTCTGGGAGATCAAAAAGTCTCGAAATATTATCGGAAAATATCAAACACTCATTGTCGTAAACTTTTTTCAAATTCGCTAATGCTTTGGGGTAATTTTCCTCAGTAACCTGATAAGCTTGGACAGTACCCAAAGCTTCATTAGACAAGCATGATATTAAATGATTGAACTTCTGAATGTCGGATAGCATAGGATCATTGTGGACCAAATTTTCAAAAAGACTCATAAAATTTTTGAATTCATAATATTTTCCACTGAATTTGGGAAGTTTTACATTAGGAGGCCCAGAACGATGACTTTGCATCATAAAAGAAGTTTCAGGTAAACTGGTTCTTCTATTCTTGGCCTGAAGACTCAATAATAGAGACTTCGTAGTCACACAGAGATCCTCAAGTTCATTTCTGTCGCTATTTGTGGGATCTAAATCATCCAATTGTAACTGATACTCCATTGCCTGAGCGATATGGTCTTTTAATATCTCTAAACGGCAATCGATCTCAAAGGGATTGAACGAAATCGTTTTCTCTATAATAGATGTACGAATTCGCGAAATATTTTCAATCACCTTGGCTTTTTTCTGTATCAATTTCGCCAAATTTTCAGATACAGGATTATCTTGGTGTTTTTTACCACCAGCCATATCGAAAAAATCACAAATATTTAATAAAATTTAAAAATTATCAATAAAAAAAAAACAACGAAAAAAAGTTTCCGAAATTTCTCAAAAACTATTCCCCAGAAATTTTCAATAAATACAAGGTTAAACCTTAAAATCTGTATAAAATCAATAAAATTATTGATAAAATACAAAGCGCTCACAAATAAATTGTATTTGAGAAATGTCCAAAATTAAAATTATTTTTTTATTACAAATATTTTTGAACAAAGTTCGACAAAAAATATTTAACAATCTTTTGAAACAATAACAATTTATTTTTGGAATTGGTATTAAAAAATTATTTCTTTTCTATAAAAAGAAATAAACCAACACGCAATTTAAATCTGCAGGGGAAAAATTATAAAAATAGTTTTTGGTAATAATATTTCTAACACACAATAATATTTCTGCAAATGAATGCCTAATATTTGATTTTAATATCCAGTATCGCGCTCGATTTATTTACAATAAATTATAAAAAATTTATCTCACCGGCAATTAATTCTATTAATATCCAATATTCTATTTTATTTTTTTGAAAAGAACAATATTTTCCGTAATAAATTCAATATTGGTTACCAATTGTTATTAAATTTATTAAAATCACGTTTATGTTATCACTCTATTTCAGTTTTCAAGAAAATTATTCACAATAATGAATTAACAAACCTAGTTCGATTAAGACAAACCACCTAACCAGCAAATTGCCGATCCCTTTCAATTCCCAAAATCGTCAACGCGGTTCGGTTAGTCTGGTAGCACTAAATGGTTTGTTTACAATTGTCACACTAAACGATCTGTTTACGTGTATGGCAATGCTGAACGGAATGAAACAACAGATGATCGATAACAAAAACCAATTACCAATGTAAAATACGAAAATAAATAACAAAACAAACCAATAAAATTAATATTTAATTTTGCTTTATTCAAAATTAATAAAATTAAAAGTGAATAATATAATTATGAAAATTATAAAACCAAAAGTTTAAGAAAATGCCGACGGTTCGTGTAAATTAAAAACAATTACGAGCGGATAATTCGGTGTAATATTGTCATTAAAATCAAATGAAATTTTAATTATGTGTGTTCGTGTGGTTGTATATTGTTGATACTCGCGCACTTGTTTCAACCCCCAAGGCATATATTTTTGCGTTCACGATTATAAATAATATATTTTAAATTCAAAAAGAAGCGTAATTAATATTTTTTGTATTTATACTCGCTATTGAGCGGAAACTTAAAACTTTCTGAATAATTTATAGAAATCACAAAAATCTGAATAATTTACAAATTTTTGGTTAAATAAACACAAATATTTTTTACGCTTTTACCTCAGTTTCTGATAGTCCAGAATCGCTACTTTTCTGGTTGTGTTGAGGACGACAATTACGGCAACGGCAACGACGAGGCATTGGCAGCAAAATGGTGTCTTCCAAAAAAAAGGTAAAATCACAAACCGAATAGTCTTACGATTTTTATATATATATATTTTTCTAACGAATAAATCGCGCACCACAATTTATAATTATTTTATAAAGATGTGTTTTAATTTTTTGCAACAAATTAGCAAAAAAAGATATTTTCAATAATTTTCACAAAATTTTATCAACGTTTATTTCGAATCAATTTATCAAAAATGTTAAAAGAATTTTAAATAAAGGTCCCTGCTCGGGCGCCAAAATGTTATTCCTTAATATTTTTTAAGGATATTTAAAAATTTAAACAAATTATATATTTTAATAAAAAATAAAAATGGACGTTTATTTAAAATTCTTGCAAAAAAAAGAAAAACCGTAAGTAAAAACACGTCTTCGTTTGTTTGTATATAAAATTCAACTGTTTTTTTATGTATACTGTGTATCCATATTCTCTAATTCATCTTCTTTTCAGCAATGCCGTTACATTTAACATTATGAGCAAATTCAATAAAATAAAGGATTGCCAAATAAATTACTTATTCCATTATCGAAAATGTGTAAATTTAAATTCTTCAAATTTGTTCCAATAAACAATTCATAAAAAAAAAACAATTAACAACTTGTGTTATTATTTAAAAAAAAATATTCATTAACGAAATATATGATATATAAAAAAAGGATTAAAAAAAAAATAATAAAATAAAACCGAATGGAGAAAACCATCTGGCCAAAAAACTCCATTATGCTCCATCAGACTTTATTGCAAATTTCAATTGCAATAAAAATGGTAATTAATTTGCCTCATTTTTTCCATTTTTATTTTAAAGTAACATTATTAAAGATTTCCTTTTTTCACTATTACAATTGATTTGTATAAAAAAAGTATTTATTATTGCAGAAAAAAATGATCTTTACTCTCAGTTAACAATGAAATTTATAGAGTAAAGAAAAATTACTTTAAACATAACAAGTAAGAGCGGCTAAATTGGGCTATGCCGAATCTTATATACCCTTCACCATGGTTGGGAAAAAACTGAAGTTTATATATGGACATATATGGAATGGACAGATTTATATACGGACGCATTTAAGAGGAAATTAACCATTTAGTTTGGAGATAAAACTTGGACTCGGGAATATAGGTACTTTAAAAAAATTTATGTTTTGGGCATAACTTTTTTGTATCTGAACCGATATTTCCGAGTTTTTCAGCAAATATGTTATACTAAAGATTTTCGATCTTTTGCTATATAAGACGTATCCATAGGTCATAATACAGCTCTAGAATAGTGTTTGTTGTTTGTGTATAAAAGGTGAAGAGGTGAAAGAAAAGAATTTCAACAAATCGTTAAAAGAAATCACTACAACTGCATGTGTTTTATTTCTACAAAATAGTTTGATTTAGCTGGCAAATTTACATTTGGGATTTTATTTCGCTTTTTTATTAGAAATATTTGTAATTTCTTTAGCTTAATTTTAAAAATTTGAAGGAAAATAGTTTATAATTTTTTTTATAAATTATTATAAGTTATGACCTAAAATAGTTGCACTCAAAGGTAAATTATGTATAAAATTTTCTTAATATGTGAGAAATAAAATGGTTTAAAAATCTTTTTATAAATTCTTTTAAATCGGAGCAAAAAAAAAGAAATAAAACCGTTTGTATTTTGTTTGTATCAGAGGGTTTTTATAAAAATTTTGATGTTTTTAGCCTATTTATGGATTATTTAATTATTAATATAAAATTTTATTTAAATTAATTATTAAATGTAAAAAAAAAACAAAAAATAAACAAAAAAAAATCTTAAGAAAATAAAAAAAAAATGTACAAAAAAAAAGTGAATTGACCTGACCGAGATTCGAACCCGCGGCCTTAGAGAAAAAAAGTATTTGTGACATAGCGTCAAGACAACTGAACTATTGAAGCTCACACAAAATCATCGTCAATAGAGGTACATATATAAAAGTCTTCGTTCATTAGAGATTTGTTTAGTTTTTATTAAAATTACAAATCTTTGTATGTGTGTTGTTTGTGTATAAAAGGTGGAGATGAAAGAAAAGAATTTTAATTATTAATATAAAATTTTATATAAATTAATTATTAAATGTTAAAAAAAAACCAAAAATAAGCAAAAGAAAATCTTAAGAAAATAATAAAAAAAAATGTACAAAAAAAAAGTGAATTGGCCTAGCCGAGATTTGAACGTCGAACCCCGTGGGCTTAGAGAAAAAAAGTATTTGTGACATAGCGTCTAGACAACTGAGCTATTGAAGCTCACACAAAATCATCGCCAATAGATGTACATATATAAAAGTCTTCGTTCATTAGGGATTTGTTTAGTTTTTATTTAAATGAAAGAAAAGGATTTTAACACATGGATGTGTTGTTATGCTCAAAATTCTACATACATATTAAACAAAGGGATTTTACTGGAAAAATTAGAGGTAGTCCTGGTTTTTTGCTAATATCTCAGCCATTTATTAACCGATCTGTCTGATTTTTAATAGCAAACAGAAATGGATCACATGTAACAGAAATAAAAAACAATCAAGTCCTCATTATGTCTGGGTTCTTCGGAAAACCCATTTCAACACACAGACGGACAGACGGACATCGTTGAATCAACTTCGCTCTTCATAAGGACCCAGAATATATATACTTTATAGGGTCTAAGATCAATATTGTAGAAATTACAAACGGAATGACAAACTTATATATACCCTTCCACCTGTGGTGAAGGGTATAAAAATATTATATTAAAAAATATTAAAACCAATAAATTAAATGTTGAAATGAAATACAATAAAAAAATATTATAAAATATTTTTGTCATATTCATTTTTTACTACTTTATTTATTAAATTTCTTTTTTTTGTTTGTAATTAAAACAACGAATTTTATAAGATTTTTATTCAAATTAAAAAACAAACGAAAAAAACCGGTTGACCGGTTTTTTCTGCAAAAACCGAAACCGGTTTTTTTAAAATTAGATTTTTCTAAGAAAACCGAAACCGGTTTTTCCAAAAGGCCGGTTTTTTGAATACTCTATTTCCAGTCTAAGAAATAGCTTGCTACCTACTTAAGTATGATATTTATCTCATGTATTTTTGTAGATTATTTTATATATTTTTATTTTATTATATACTTTTAATGTACAACTGAATTTTCTGTACAGTTTTTTTTTTTTGTTAAAAAAATTCTATAATTGGTGTTTTTTTATACAGAAGAAATGGTACAATTGAGTTCAAAAAGTACAATTTGATAATGACTTTTGTACGAAATTGAAATTCTTATTTCGCAACCCTGCTGCAATATTTTGATTGTGTTACTGATGGTGGTTTGTCTTCGTTCATTAGAGATTTGTTTAGTTTTTATTTAAATGACAAATCTTTGTATGTGTGTTGTTTGTGTATAAAAGGTGGAGATGAAAGAAAAGAATTTTAATTATTAATATAAAATTTTATATAAATTAATTATTAAATGTTAAAAAAAAAACCAAAAATAAGCAAAAAAAAATATTAAGAAAATAATAAAAAAAAAATGTACAAAAAAAAGTGAATTGACCTGACCGAGATTTGAACCTCGAACTCCGCGGGCTTAGAGAAAAAAAGTATTTGTGACATGGCGTTTAGACAACTGAGCTATTGAAGCTCACACAAAATCATCGTCAATAGATGTACATATATAAAAGTCTTCGTTCATTAGGGATTTGTTTAGTTTTTATTTAAATGACAAATCTTTGTATGTGTGTTGTTTGTGTATAAAAGGTGGAGATGAAAGAAAAGAATTTTAATTATTAATATAAAATTTTATATAAATTAATTATTAAATGTTAAAAAAAAAACCAAAAATTAGCAAAAAAAAAAAATATTAAGAAAATAATAAAAAAAAATGTACAAAAAAAAAGTGAATTGACCTGACCGAGATTTGAACCTCGAACTCCGCGGGCTTAGAGAAAAAAAGTATTTGTGACATAGCGTCTAGACAACTGAGCTATTGAAGCTCACACAAAATCATCGTCAATAGATGTACATATATAAAAGTCTTCGTCATTAGGGATTTGTTTAGTTTTTATTTAAATGACAAATCTTTGTATGTGTGTTGTTTGTGTATAAATGGTGGAGATGAAAGAAAAGAATTTTAAAACATGGATGTGTCGTTATGCTCAAAATTCTACATACATATTAAACAAAGGGATTTTACTGGAAAAATTAGAGGTAGTCCTGGTTTTTTGCTAATATCTCAGCCATTTATTAACCGATCTGTCTGATTTTTAATAGCAAACAGAAATGGATCACATGTAACAGAAATAAAAAAGAATCAAGTCCTCATCTCGTCTGGGTTCTTCGGAAAACCCATTTCAACACACACAGACGGACAGACGGACATCGTTAAATCAACTTCGCTCTTCATAAGGACCCAGAATAAATATACTTTATAGGGTCTAAGATCAATATTGTAGAAATTACAAACGGAATGACAAACTTATATATACCCATCCACCTGTGGTGAAGGGTATAAAAATGAAGCGAATTATATAGTAAAATATTTTTACTTCACAAAAATAACACATTTGCAATTATGGTATCATACTAAACGTAGCCACTTTTGTGAGTTTAACTCCCAACATTTTATTTTAACTCTGGGCTAACATTTCTTAACATTGGTATGTTAAACTAACAGAGCCTGGCTTAAAAACAGGATAAAAAAAAAGAGAGACTTACATATGCATATTGAAAGGTCTTCCAGGGATGAATATGTGTTGTTGTTGTTGCGGTGTTTGATTTTTTTTTTCTTGGAGCCATTTACACTCCTTTATCTGCTTTCTTTATGCTAAATGCTGCCGTTTATTATTTTATCCCGTTACGCTTTCTTATTATATACACAAATTTTTTCTAGTTTTTTTTTGATATGCAATAAAATTACAATTATTACCAAAATTTGCACAAAAAAAAATTCACGACCTTGTAACGGTAATCGGAAACTTGAGAAATTATGAGACTAAATTGTTATTAATTTGTTTAATGAGAATTTTAAGTCTTAATTTTCGACCGACGTTTTAGTTTGGGGATATATCCCTCTTCTCACAATTTTTTTTGTGTGTTTTCTTTTTTTTTTTTTGCAAAACAAACCCACTTGCTAAAAAAAATTTTGGTCTTTTACCGTTTAATACAATTTAATGGGAAAAATACCATAACTCTACTTTGGATTTTTAAAATTTAGCATTTAATATTGCTTTTTAATTAATTTGTTTTTGACGACACTGTTTTGACCCGCACTGTGCAAATCTTTTTTTTCCATTAGTTGTGGACAACCCATAATATATAACGAAGAATTCACGATACCTCAAATTCTTAAAATTTTGAACATCTTGGTTCTAATAATTGGAAACTACTTGAACTTTTGTTGTTTTTTTATATTATTTTAAATTAAATATTTGTGCCGCGAGGACAAAAAACTACGTAGTAAACGACTTTAACCCTCCGATGAGTGACAGTTCTGAACTTCACGGCCGTGTGAAAAGGTCCCTACGGACCTTTTTTGTAAATCATGTTTTTTTCATATAAAAATTTTTTTTTATTGTTTATAACTAAATTCTACATACAAAAATAATTTTTTCAATTTTTTTAATTTTTTTTGCTTGAATTTTCTTAGGACTATTTTAAAAAAGTTTAAAAATTATTGTTGTTGAGCGTGTACTTCTTGTCCCCCGCCCTGTGCGCAAGTGTTGCAGCGATGTAAAAGTGTGCTATGCTCTCCGCAAACAGCGTTTCCGCAGCCGAAGCAGTATGCCCGCGTTTTCCGCTGCCGCCCGTACTCAGAACGGCAAAGGCGACATGACGGTCTACTTGACCTAGCCGCAAACGACGGTGCATTGCCTTCCATCGGTCTTGGTAATACCTGAAATGAAAAGAAAAATAAAAAAACAAATAAATTTATATTCTATTCTTGAATTTGAAGATGTTTTTCTTACCCTGACATCGAATGTTTCCATCGCATTGCGTATCCTTGGATATGAGGTTATATGCTTGTTCAGGGCCCGTTCTTCGATATTTGGTGTGGCCAATTGTTTCGTTAGGCTTTATAGGCCAACGGCCATCGTTGTGTTGCTCTTTTGCAGCTGTAAGTGCCTAGCATTTGATCCATGGTATCAACGCCGCATTTGTTGGCGTTGTAATCTAATATGGCATAGGGCTTCCGCTTCTCGGTTTGCTCGTCAACGCGGCAGGTGTAGTGCATTGTGGAGAGCACGTTCACCACTTTATTTTTTTTCGGCACGTACGAGCATAACGCTATATCCCCTTCGTTGAACCCAAATAATGTACTATTGATGGTGCGCTTCGGGTTCTTCTTGAACTACTGTGGAATGAATGTTTTGTTGTAGCGCACTGTACCAATGTATGCGGTCTTCCTCCTCATCAAAATACGCGCCAAGTCAAGAGTGGTAAAGAAATCTAAATATTTTTCCACAAGATCCAGCACTACGTTCTGCCCTTGGTTTATCTCCCGTTGTTGGTTTGGCAGTTTTCCAGAATATATCATTCCCTTCACAGGATAATAACTCTGTGAGTCGCATAACACTATGGAACATTTTTGGGATTATTGTCTGGGGGGTGAGAAATTCCAAGTCAGGGTGATGGTACTAGGTCAGTGTAGTAAAACCCTCAAAGGGTTTGGCGTTCGTATGTGTCAGTTTTTTTTTATGACCTTTTAAATTTTTTCCTTATCTTGATGTTTTTCGCTTAGTTGTAACATTTTGGCAAAAACGTAGTTTAACATAACTCGAGAACCACTTGTCCGATTTTGCTAAAACAAACTCAAAAAAATTTAGAATTTCAATTTCTTTAATCCGTTCATACAACGTTTTTCTTTATAATCAACAGTTTTGCCGGTAAAAATAAATTTTTGGAGAAAAAAAAATATTTTTTTGCCTAAAAATTAAAATTTTTTTTTTTAAATTCATAAAAAATCCAAAACGGAAAAAAGGATCAAGTGTTATGAATTTCATGTAAAGTCACATAACCTATAAACAAAATGCGACATAGATCATAGAAATCGATTAACGCGTTCTGCTTTTATTTACAATTAAGTAAAGGTATCCCATTTTGACAAAAATATTGATATTTGTTTTTATTCAAAAAAGTGTCATTTATCGCCTTTTTTATAAATTTTCCCCAATAACTCCAGACTTCTGGCCATAAACTACTAAAAAAATTAAGTAAACATTTTTATAATTTTTTATTTTTATTTTATTTATTTATTTTTATTTATTTTAATAAATTGCCTAGACTTTTTCGATGGTGGTTGTTCGGGACTAGTGGCATCGCATTCATCGCTATCATCAATTTCTGAACCACACATAATGTCAATGTGTGACTCCACTGTTGGCCCTTCTGCATCTCCTGAAAATTCTTCATCATCAAGATCATCCTTGTCTTGCCACACAAGCTTACTCCACCAGCAAATTTCCGCAATTATTGCACTCGGCGACTTTTTGCCTCTATATCTGTAAGTTTTTGTTTTATTAAAATGAGTTTGAAAAAATAAAAAATCAGTATTACCTCATTTCAAATGGCATAGCAACTTGATGATAGCGTTCACCTTGTTCATCAGATTCGGTAGCCAATTGTTTGCTGAAGAAGTCCAGATGATGATGTAAATAATGGATTTTCAAGGACATGTGGACACCAATTTCCGAGAATGCTCTTAACATCCTTGCGACAGAAACATCGTAGTTGTTAGAACGATGCTTTCCCAACAAGCCTTCTATTACTTCTTTGATTGCCTGCCATGCATTCAATTCAGCGTCAATCAAAATATTGTTGAATGCGTCACTTTTAATCAGCTTTCGTATATCTGGACCATTTACTACGCCTGATTGGAAAAAATTAATTTGTTAAGATGGAAAATCATGGGAAATGAATGTGATATTATAACTTACCTTCTTTAATTATACCTTCGCTGAGTCTCGGGTAAAATAGTTTCAAACACAAGAAAACTTCATCTCTTTTGGCGACAGTTTTGATAAAATTCTTAACAATTCCAAGTTTAATATGCAGTGGAGGCAGCAATATCTTCTCCTTCGGCACTAGAGGCTCACGAATAATATTGGCCGTTTGTAACCTGCTGTGCTCTCTGAGTTTCCATCCGTGGCATGCATATTGGTCACCGGAAAATCGTGTGTCCCAATCGCACAAAAAGCACATATATTTTATATAGCCGCTTTGAAGACCGCAAAGCATTGCTGCAACTTTTAAATCGCAGCATATGCGCCACATATGTTTGGCGTAGTTAACCATTTTTAAAATATTTTCCAGTGCATCATATGTTTCTTTCGTTTCTGTACTATAGGCGATTGGAACTGAAGGTTTTTTATTGGTCTTATGCAGTAAAACCGCCTTCAAGCTGAGTTTTGAACTGTCAATAAATAATCTCCAGTCATCTGCTTCATATTTTATTTCCATTGCGTCCATCAATTTTCCTACATCCGGGCAATATGCAGAAGTTTTTTCATCATTCACAAGGAATAAACTTTGGAGTGTTGCCTGACGACTTCGATAAGCTGTGACTTTCACACCGGGTGCCAACAAATTGTTTGATTTCAAAATGGAAGCCAGCTCTTCCGATTTATGCTGTGTTAATTCCAACTTGGCAACAATTGAATCAAGCTTATTTTGATTTATTAAAATTGGCTCATTGGATACTGATAGCTCATATGGGGGATCATCACGTGCATGATATGTCGGAGCAGTCGTAAAAGAGAAAATATCTGGGCTAGAAGCTTTTGGCACAGGAATGTGGTCCGAATAAGGCAATGGTGTTGCGGCACTTGCAACACCAACGTAATTATACGATTTTCTTATCCTTTTTGCGGCTCCTTTATTCGCACATGCATAGCAATTCAATGGATTGTGACCTTCGCCAGGATTAGTCCAAGTCATTGGGATACCGAATGGCATACTTTCACGTCTTCTATTTTTTCAATCCATTAGACGGTTGTAGCAGCTTTTACACACTATATTTGGTACCCAATTTTCGTTCACTATAACATTTTGGTTGAAGTACATCTCGTATGTTTGAACAAAATCAGTACTGAAATTTCCCCTTTTTTTATGTGTTGAGACATATTGACCACAGCATTTATATCTGGCTTGCACAGTTCCATATTCTGTTCAGTTTTGTTCACTTTTAAAAAACTGGAGAAAAATCACTTTTACTGTTCGCGTTCGTCGGCACTTTTTGAATGACAAAAATCACAGAACCAGTGTGAGAAAGAGAAGAAGTATAATGACAATGCATGTTTTATGTGAACATTACAGAACCAGTGTTGCCACATCAATATTTCTCTTTTAGTACAGTAGACAAATATGAGAGAGTTCGGCTTGTGAGTGTCAATGTTTTCTCCAAGTGTTGTGCATATCTGGAGCAAATTTTTGAAATTCATACATTTACCTAATTGTGAATAAATGAGAAACGCGTACATCGATTTTCATGATCTATGCCTTTTTTTGCTCATGAGTTATGTGACTTTACGCGAAAGTAATTAGTTTTGCCACTTTTTTCCATTTTGGATTTTTTATGAATTTAAAAAAAAAAATATTTAAATTTTTAGGCAAAAAATACTTTTTTCCCTTCATACATTAATTTTTAACTTCGAAAGTGTTGCACATATAGGAAAACGGTATAGAAACAGATTAGAGAAATTGTAATTCTTAATTTTTCTAAATTTGTGTCATCAAAATCGGACAAGTGGTCCTCGAGTTATGTTAAACTACATTTTTGCCAAAATGTTACAACTAAGCGAAAAAACATCAAGATAAGGAAAAAATTTAAAAGGTCATAAAAAAAACTGACACATACGAACGCCAAACCCTTTGAGGGTTTTACTATACTGACCTAGTACCATCACCCTGACTTGGAATTTCTCACCCCCCAGATTGGCTGTTGTACTGTGTAACCACCATACTTTCAAACCATACTTAGCTGGCTTTGACGGAATATATTGCGTGAAGCGGGTGCGGTCTCTGTAAGGGAACAACTGCTCATCAACTGTTAGTGCTTCATGAGGAGTGCAAGCTGCTGCCAAGTTATGTTCCAACATTTGCCAAATATCGTCAATAGCCGCAGTTTTGCTGTTGATGAGTCGCTGTTGTCGAGTATTTCCATTGTCGAATCGAATAAATTGCTTTATACACATGAAGCGATCGTTCGACAACGCAGCTTTGTATATCGCGCCCCATAATTCCATAACTGGTTCATGGTTTGATCTTGTGAGTCCAGCATACAAAAGAATAGCAACAAAGGCGTCAAACTCTTTCACTGTCACGGGCTTCCACTCCTTTTTCTTCGTGGGATTCGCCAAATTCCATGCAGCTGTAACCTCCCTGCCTTTACGATTTGTTTCACGTAGCACTAAGTGTATTATTTCCTGTGTCATGATTGAACGCATTATTGTATAGGGGTCGTGTATATTTCCTGTTGGTCCTGGTTTCTTTCTTGTGAAGTCGATCACGTTAGGATTACGAGTGCGTGATGTTGGTGGTGCTTTTTTACTCCATTGGGTGCCATCTTTACAAATATAGTAACTTTCATTCGTTTCCTGTCCATCATTTTCTTCCTCTTCATCATCGTCGTCATCAGTATCTTCATTTAGCTCGACGTATCCTTCAGTTTCGGCATCTGACGCTTTAGCAGGTTGGTATGTGCGATCTTAATCATCCTCAACTTCATAATTATCAATTGCAGCAATATCAATTTCTACTATCAGCTGCACGCCTTTCATCCGCAGTCATTTGCTGGTAACGTGTACTACGGCGTACAACCATTTGAGCAACGTCCAAATTACTTGCATCTGCCATATTTATATTTTTGTTTCTATCACACACGATTTTACTCTTCGCTGTCTAAACTTTGACTGATTTGGTTTACGAAACTACAACTTCTTTTATACTCTTTCGTACGTCTACCTGAACTCAAAGACATTTAGGAATTACTTCATCATCATTATAATTTTTTTATTGTTTCAACACATAATTTACTTGTTCTGAATACAGAGACCTGAACTCAAAGACATTAGGGATGATGATAAAAACAAAAAATTCTAAGAACTGGTTTATTGCTAGTAGTATAAAATTAGAATATTGTGCCTTTCCTTGAAAGCAATAAAGTTCATGTCTTCGAATTTTTCTTAGAGGAAGAATGTGCATGAAAAAAAATAATATACAATTACCTATTGCATGTAGTACGTTTAACATGTGACTATAAATCGTTGAGATTCCAGTAATTAACACCAGCATAAGGGGTTTGATTTGCTGCCAACCATTTGTTTAACCGGAAAGACTGACATTATTTTCCTACAGAAGTGCCTTGAACTTTTGAAAAGCGATAGAAGGTATGTTTTTACCAATTCCTTTTGGTATTCCGAAAAACAATGATAACAGCTGAGGGATATATTTTCTCACCTCACTTTGATATTCAGAGTTGCAATTACCATAGTTTAAATAAAACCCCAATTTCAAAGTCAAATTGCTGAGTATCAATTAAACTTTAGAACAAAACTTAACTTCAGCGAATTTTGGAGGATTAAAAAATACGTATTTAAATACTCTAAAATAATTGAAAAATCCACAATTGCGGTTATAACAAAAGGAGTTGGTAGAAAAAAATTCTTGTGGCATTGTCGTTAAATTAAACAATAACCATAGGGTTAATTATGCATAGATATAAAAATTATAAATATTTTGGCTATAACTGTCCGAATGGTACAAATATTTTATTAGTACACGTTAATTGAAGATTTCTTATCAAACTTTAAGTTGATTTGACATTGAAATAAAATATTTTGAACTAGAGACAAAATACAATTTTTTTCGGGGTAGCAATAAATTCCTGATAACCGGAGCGTTACATTACACAGGCAACAATATCGTTTATTATTAATGAAGCGCCACAAACAACCTAGATATACGTATACATATTTATAAATGAATTGATAAAATTCGTTTTGTCACCTAATTTATATAAATAGCTGTACGTCTAGAGAGAAATAACTCTTTCGATTTACATACAATTGGGCATCGTCGCCACCTACAGCTTTCATACGAATATGCGTGCAGTCGATGGCCCCTATAACATTTTTGAATCCAGAAAATGTTCTAAATTTCTCCATTTCCCTGATCTGTTGGCATTTTAATCATATCCTTTGCCTTTTTTGCAAACGCCTGGGCAACCTTTGCAAATATTCTGCTCATTGTGGACTAGGTGAATCCATGGTACTCAGCGCAGTCATCTTGCACAGTATTGCGACCCCAACACCTTAAAGCCGCCAGAACTTTTATATGCGGAGGAATGCTTCCGCTTTTCCTTGTACCTTTACCGGTAAGATCAGCTTCAACAAGTTTTATTAATTTTTTGCTATTTTTTTGGAGAATCTGTACTTAACACGAAACTCTTCCTCGCTGTACTCCAAAAATGGATTTCTTCTCGTTTTATACATTTTTCTTGACCGACGACAAGGTGAAAAATTGTCCAAACTATTTAAACAGTCTAAAGTTTCCAATTTTTTTATTTTCGCACACAAAAATTTTACTTTTTCTTTTGTTTATGAATTCAACTCTATGCTAACTTCATGCCAATTTTTCATTATACATAAGGCTGTAAATGTATTACTTTTATGAATAAGAACAAGAGCAGCATTTTTGTTACATATAAAGTAATTCTGATGCGTAGGTTTAGAAATCAATCTGATAATTTTAAAAGAAACATTTCTTAGAATCTTGGGGGCGTGTTTTAAGGAATCTATAAAAAATAAAATGTTTTTAGATATGAGCAGTAAATGTTAACCCTTACGCCAAATCCAGATAAACATAGTGAGACATTTTGTCGAAAAGGCCGGCGGAGAAATTAGAAAATTTTCTAACCCAGCAAAACCACACATTACTAAATAATGGGTAAAAAAATGTATATCCATAGGGGCGGTGGATTACTTTACACCTTACTTCATTGATGAATTTTATAGGCGATGAACCTCAAAGTAATGTATATACCCATTACTTTAGAGGTGATAATGTAAGGGGTTACTTATATGGTTACGAAAATGGAAAAAGTAATGTGTCTAAAAATAGATTTTTAAAAAAGTAGAATTTTTATTAAAAAATATTTTTACAAATATTTTAAACGTTATTAAAAATAATGTGGTCATGATGGGATTCGAACCAGGGAACTCTGGTTGCCAGCCAAGAACTCTACCCACTGAGCTATCGACGCATATAGTATTTGATTGCTTTAAACTTAAATGAATTGTTGCGCTTCATTTAAATTAATTTTACTTGGTTTCTTGGCTTGGCCACCTAGCGGTTTATCTGAAATAATAGTGTGAACTCTCTATACTTCCTAACTCTTTCTCCTGTCCCTATGCTGGTTGGATGGGAATCCAACCGTGGCGGATGGTAATCCGCCCCTAAGGCTTATCCAACCCTTTTCCGTCCTGGTTGTAAAACTTGTACTGGATGTTAAATCCTGCTATTGACGGATGTAATCTGACGTTATCTTTGTCAAATGGAAATCCAACACCCTATAACTTCACACTAGTACGCCAAACTAAGACCTCGTTTCTTCACACACATCCACTGATGCCAGATTTGACGATTTATCGTCATTTTGACGATTTTTGGTACCCAAAATGAGTAAATGACGATTTGACGATTTTTGCTCCTAAAATGAAGATTTTTTAAAAAAGGCTCGAATTGGCATCGTTTTAGCAATAAACTTATTTCGTGATATTGCATCCTTGTTATTCAACAAATGGAATATTTGTTTTTCGTATAATAGAAGTAAGGTGTAAGAGGGATGGACATATTTGTCTATAAATGTTGTAATTATTGTGTTTTAGTGCTGATCATCTTGGTATTATACGAAAATCTTCATGTGCAGAACATAAAAATACCAACACTGTAAAAAAAACAAGAAGCAATTAAATTCTAATGGTTGTTGAAAAAAGCAGAAGTTATAGAAAAGTAAAATTAAAACTGCTTTAAAATGCTAAGACATCTACAAAGAAAAGGTAATTAATAAAAATTTGGTAAAATTGTTTGATTATAATTAATTTATTTTGAATTTACAGAAAATGAACGATGATGAATCCCTTGATTACTAAAAAAAGATATTCCCAACTTATTTATTATGTAATGTGTCTGTCATTCGATAGCATTATGTTCTAGTTATACATATCTTCAATTACTGTCAGCTGTTGAAACTTTAGCCCAAGATATTTACAATTATATTTGAAATAGTCCCAAACAAAGTAGTCAGTTTGATGATATTCAAAAATTATTGTATATTAATCCTAAAAAAATTTTACATCCGAGTCAAACTCGGTGGCCATCATTGGAAATAGTTGTAAACCGCTTGTTGGAACGGTTTGAAAATTTAAAAATTTATTTCTCATTTTGTGTTAACATTGATAAAATCGACACGGCCAGATCCATTTTAACCAATTTGAATGAAACAATTCAAATTTACTTATCTTTCTTAAAATATATTATTTTCGTGATTAATAATGTAAATAAAATATTCCAAAGTGAGACCATATATATTCACAAATTCTTAATACAAAAGATTATTTAAAAATGAAAAAATCAAATTGCTTTGTTTTTCTAAAAAATGTATGTCATGCTGTGTTTACAATATGATTTTAAATACTATTTTTTGTTATAAGAACACGTTTTAATGAATTGTTGTCTTGTTCTATTTTGACGATTTTTCAAAATAAATTGACGATTTTGAAGATTTTTTTCAAAAAAATTGACGATTTTAGGACTAACATGCCTGGCAACTGTGCACAAATCTCCTTTTATACTCGTTATCTACTTAACTTTCTCGTTGATTAACCTGTTGTATGTGGTGGCTGTTTTGGCATTTCTTTCTTGTAGTTCCTCTCTTATAGTTTCCCTCTTGTAGTTCACCTCCTATAGTACATCTCAAGTAGTTTCACTCATCTCTTGTAGTTTCTCAGTATGATGGTTGGGAATCGATCCCCAGTATGATGGATGAGAATCCATCCACAATGTGAAAGATAGGAATCCATTCCTAATGTGATGGATAAAAATCCGTCACAATAGGACGGGAATCCATCCCAGTGTGATGAATGGAGCTGTCCCCAGTATGATGGATGTGAACCCATCCCCAATGTGATGGATGAAAATCCGTCTCCAGTATGATTTTTTTTTATAAAAAGAACAAAATTGAAACACACTGATATGAAAAAACATGTAGTTTCACAATTTATTTAAAAAAAAAAACTACAAACTTTTTGTAATATAAATCGTATTCCTTTTACTAAATTGAAGTAATAAAATGGTTAGCCTACAAACACAATTTTATAAAATTTGACGTGGAATTTATTAAATAGATTTGTTTGTTTTTTTGCAATTCAAGAAACTTATAAAATTAAAATATCTTTCAAATATTGAAAATTTAACAATACTTTTAGGGTTTAGTGTATATGATATGTATTTTGTTACGTTGACTACATTTAAATTGGTGGTTAAATCTGATTTTTTAATATCACAATAACACATTGTATTGCATATTTTTATTGTATTTTTTTTTTTTTTTGCGTGCGTATGTTTAAAATAGCAATCAATGCAGTGAGGCATTATTTTGTAAACTCATTTTAAGCGTGTTTATTTTTTTACATCAAATATGCATGTATTGTATCTTTTTTATATGTATACATTTTATTTAGTGTCTTTCAGGATTTTAGTTTCATTGAGGTAAGTGACATACATGTCTGGTTGATGATGTAGTTAAATTTAAAGCAATTTCACTCATTATATCGCATTATAAAACTTAGTTCACTCAAAAATATAATTTATCGTAATTTACTTACAAAATGTATGTAATTTATACATAGCACATTCATATGCATATAAACATGTATTAAACTTTTAATCTAACTTTAAGGTAAATAATTTGTAAATTTCCCTAAAGAATTTAAAATTGTTTGTATTTCTATAACGAATGAATTTTGTTGTAATAAAATTGTTATAAGTTGTAGAAAGACAGTAACGAAACCTCAAAAAGTATGTAACAAGGACCCTTGAAAAGTAATGTAACGCTCTGGTTATCGGGAATTTATTGCTACCCCAAAAAAAATTTTTTTTGTCTCTAGTTCAAAATATTTTATTTCAATGTCAAATCAACTTAAAGTTTGATAAGAAATCTTCAATTAACTTGTACTAATAAAATATTTGTACCATTCGGACAGTTATAGCCAAAATATTTTTAATTTTTATATCTACACTAACAATATATTTTCCGTTACCGACTGTAGTTTATTTAAAAAGTAATACGTAAAGTTTGTTTTTAAATGAAGAATCAATTTAAATTCATAGAAATATATGTTTTAACTATTTGAATCAGTCATTCAAAAAACAAACTTTAAAAATTTACAGACTTTGAGTAGGAGTTGGTATTTTCAGTTAAATGTAAAATTTTATGTTTTCTGCTTCAGAAATTCATATAATTCCTTTTTGTTTTTTTTACCAAAATAGTTTATATATATACAAAATTATTTCAATAAAAATTACAAGAAATTATTCAAAAATACATACACACAAAGCCAATAAAAATATATATATATGCATGTGTTGTGTTCTGTTTTGTAATTACATACAAATAAAAAAACTTTCAATTTGAAAAACAAACCACAAAAGTAGTTTTTTCTAACTTTTTGTCCGTAAAAAAATGATGGTTATTTTAAACGACTTTCTATTGTTTTTACTACTTTTGTTGGTAATTAAACAATGATTGAAAATAAACAACAAAATGGGTTGAATATAATGAAAAATCAGTAGTCCTCTTTTTGATTGTATTTTCGATTAATTTAATATGTATTTTAAGTTGTTTTTAACGAGATAATATTGTGAGTGTATGCATAATTAACCCTATGGTTATTGTTTAATTTAACGACAATGCCACAAGAATTTTTTTCTACCAACTCCTTTTGTTATAACCGCAATTGTGGATTTTCCAATTATTTTAGAGTATTTAAATACGTATTTTTTTAATCCTCCAAAATTCGCTGAAGTTAAGTTTTGTTCTAAAGTTTAATTGATACTCAGCAATTTGACTTTGAAATTGGGGTTTTATTTAAACTATGGTAATTGCAACTCTGAATATCAAAGTGAGGTGAGAAAATATTCCTCAGCTGTTATCATTGTTTTTCGGAATACCAAAAGGAATTGGTAAAAACATGCCTTCTATCGCTTTTCAAAAGTTCAAGGCACTTCTGTAGGAAAGTAATGTCAATCTTTCCGGTTAAACAAATGGTTGGCAGCAAATCAAATCTTATGTTGGTGTTAATTACTGGAATCTCAACGATTAATAGTCACATGTTAAAAGTACTACATGCAATAGGTAATTGTAGATTTTTTTTCTTTCATGCACATTATTCCTATAAATAACATCAATTTATTCAAATAGATTCGTTGGAGTAAATAACTTGTCTATTCTTTTTGCTGACAATCGAGAGAAAAAAAAGATATCTTTACATTAATTTTTGTTGGTTGTCTGCCTTACGAGAATTTATGTTCTGGGAAATCCATATTTGTGGAGCAAATAACATTTCTGTACGTGTTGGAAGAACCCAAAGTTGTTGGCTGTTTTGGGAGTTCGCAAAATCACCCTTGCACAGATTTTGTTACCATCCAATATTGGGTAACAATTTTTGTGTGGAAAGTTATTTTGTTTCCTAGAACGTGCTAAAGAGTGATCTCTTGCATATGGCAACTTCCAAGAAGAAAAGGCAGAAAAACAAAATAAGACCATCAAGCTTCAATGTTCACTTTACAAAAATTCACCTTCTCAGTCATAGAATTACTTTAAGAGGGACCGTTAGTCAGTTGTGTTAAAGTCGTTTACTACATAGTTTTTTGTCCTCGCGGCAAAAATATTTAATTTAAAATAATATAAAAAAACCAACAAAAGTTAAAGTAGTTTAAAATTATTAGAACCAAGATGTTAAAAATTTTAAGAATTTGAGGTATCGTGAATTCTTTGTTATTTATCATGGGTTGTCCACAACTTATGGAAAAAAAGATTTGCACAGTGCGGGTCAAAACAGTGTCGTCAAAAACAAATTATACAAATCAATTGTAATTGTGAAAAAAGGAAATCTTTAATAATGTTACTTTAAAATAAAAATAGAAAAAACAAGTAAATGAGGTAAATTAATTACCGTTTTTATTGCAATTGTGACGTCATAAGCAGTTGCACATATTCTAATTATTGTGCGGGTGCAATGAAATTTGCAATAAAGTCAATTTAAAGAGGAATCAATAAAAGAAATAATTTGTATCACTAATTCCACATATAACTAAATCAAACTACTTGCTAGAAAAAGAAAGATATATAGTTCGCGAAATTCGCGATCAAGACAAACACCCAAAATAACTTTAACTTTTGAACTTTATTTTAACTCCAGTTTCAAAAAGTTGTTAACATATAGAAATGTATTGGAGCGAAAGAGAAGATAATATTTTTTTCTAACTTTCCAATAAACGCAAGCAAATGAATTTTTTTATACTTTACACCCGACGGTTGTTATACGCGCAATCATTTTACTACTGTGCAGATTTTTTATATCCAATTTATTTTTACCTAATTTTTAAGCCATTAATTTAGAGTCAAAAAAAGCATATCTGGTTAAAGTTTTAAGATATAAAAAAAAATATAGAAAGAGATTTTTATTTTAGAACATAATATTGCGCTAATGGATTTTTAAACTTTCCGTTAGGGCTGTAATTAAGGTAATTTCTGGTAGGGTTCTCTTAATCTTCGGTTAGGCTAATGAGCACAAGGATGGGAGGGTCATGAGGCCTGGGGCGTGACATCAGCCCCACTCTAGCGTTTGTAGTATGCCTTATTTTTTAAAAGTTCATCAATCGGATATTTGTATTTTTTGTGGTTTTTAGTCCGCAATTACCATTTTAGAACAGGCACTCTGATAATCAAAATTGTTGTGATTGTAGTCTGGTATGGTAGGGTCAACAACCCACACCCACCACTGAAGCTAGTCTAATAGACGGGTCCGGCCGACCCGAGTCATTCCAGACGGGAGTGCTTTGCAGAGCTTAACGAACTGGTTTCTTTTACATAAGAAACAACGAGTGATTTTAGGTTTTAACGTTACATTGCTTAACTTTACACAGTGGTTCCAAAAGTGCCAAAGTACAGTGATTGTGTTGTGAATGTATACATGTTTGAAGTTTTTTCCTAACATTCAACAAACAACAATATTAATTATTATTATAACAAACAAATTATTAATAATTATTATAAAAACAAATATATATTTGATTTTTTTTGCTTAAGACAACAAACAAAACATTGGTAAACGTGAGTATGAAAGAGACAAAAAACACAAAACATCAGTAAACATGAGTAAGCAAGGGCCAAACAACACAAAACCACAATGTTTTTTTTCTACCTGCATTAAAAAAGCCCATTTTATATATTTTGTCTCTTTCATACTCACGTTTACCATTGTTTTGTTTGTTGTTTTAAGCAAAAAAAAAAAAATCAAATATACATTTGTGCTAATAATTATTAATAATTTGTTTGTTATAATAATAATTAATATTGTTGTTTGTTGAATCAAGGACTCTTGAAACCAGGATGAACAAACTACAAAATTTTTAGCCGCGCATGATGCCATGATGCCAAATGACGAGACTACAAAAAATTCATAGGCGACACCATGAAATTCTTATGCGATTTACAGAAACGTTTAGCCTCTAGCAATGGTACAACCACAAGTACAGTGATTGTGCTGTGAATGTATACATGTTCGATTTTTTTTTCCTAACATTCAACAAACAACAATATTAATTATTATTATAACAAACAAATTATTAATAATTATAAAAACAAATATATATTTGATTTGTTTTGCTTAAGATAACAAACAAAACAATGGTAAACGTGAGTATAAAAGAGACAAAAAACACAGAACATCGGTAAACATGAGTAAGCAAGGGACAAACAACACAAAACAACAATTTGTGTTTTTTTACCTGCATTAAAAACCCCATTTTATATATTTCTTTCATACTCACGTTTACCATTGTTTTGTTTGTTGTCTTAAGCAAAAAAAAATTAAATATACATTTGTTCTTATAATTATTAATAATTTGTTTGTTATAATAATAATTAATATTGTTGCTTGTTGAATGTTAGGAAAAAAACAAGTAAGAGCTGCTAAATTCGGCTATGCCGAACCTTATATACCCTTCACCATGGTTGGGAAAAAAGTGAAGTTTATATATGGACATATATGGAATGGACAGATTTATATACGGTCGCCTTTAAGAGGAAATTTACCATTTAGTTTCGTGATAAAACTTGGACTCGGAAAGATTTATGTTTCCAGAAAATAGGTATTTAAAAAAAAAATATGTTTTGGGCATAACTTTTTTGTATCTGAACCGATATTTTCGAGTTTTTTTTAGCAAATATGTTATACTAAAGAATTTCGATCTTTTGCTAAATAAGACGTATCCATAGGTCATATTACAACTCTAAAATAATATATGAGAAATAAAATAATATATGAGAAATAAAATAATATATAAAAATAAAATAATATATGAGAAATAAAATAATATTTGAGAAATAAAATGGTTTAAAAAACTTTTTATAAATTCTTTTAAATTGGAGCAAAAAATAGAAATAAAACCGTTTGTATTTTGTTTGTATCAGAGGGTTTTTATAAAAATTTTGATGTTTTTAGCCTATTTATGGATTATTTTATTATTAATTTAATTTAAAATCACCATGACGCTGTACAAAAATATCAAAACTAAATACAATAAAAACACCATTTACATCACTGGTAACTATAAAAAGCATAATATAACCCTTGCCAAATTAAAATCATCAACAACATTTTTAATGAAGTATAAGAAAATGGGTATAATACCAACACAAAACAATAATACCAACATACACAACTTTTTTAGGATAAAGAATAAAATTGCGCCAAATTTTATAACTGACTTGAATAGACATATTAACGATTTTCATATGAGGATTTTACATTTACTTATACAACATAAACATAAACAAATAAGTATAAATAAAAACGAACTAATCAAGGCACAATGTACATTAGAGAAACTACTAGATAAGCAGGATTTATTATTATTTATAGAGAGTGAGAGGTTTTTACATGATAAACTTACCAACAACAACGGAACAATACATATCAAGAAATTACAAAAATTAAAGGATGAGAATAACAGGGAAAATAATATTAATAACAATAACAACTATAATGACTTTTTTGTAAACAAAACCAATAAGAGTATACCTCTTTGATTAAATCGTGTTTTTGAATATTTTCATGAATATTAATAAATAATAGGCAAAACTTTTCTTTAAACGTACGTACACGCATTTTCACAGGTGCGGCTATAGTTATGGCACGGAGTGTATATATATATATATATATATATATATATATGTGCAGACATTTTGTTACTTTGGGGACTGTCCTTAAACTTTTCATTATTCTAGTGTTTACTCTGAAGATATTTTACTGGACACAGCGCATTTTATAGGGACTTTTTTGGCTGTATATACAGATGTCTTCAAAGTATGCGCAATGAATATATATATATATATATATATATATATATATATATATATATATATATATATATATATATATATATATATATATATATATATATATATATATGTGCACAGCACATATTGCGGGGACAGGTTTTCGTTCCACAAGTTACTATGAAGACATTTTGTTACTTTGGGGACTGTCCTTAAACTTTTCATTATTCTAGTGTTTACTCTGAAGACATTTTACTCGACACAGCGCATTTTATAGGGACTTTTTTGGCTGTATATACAGATGTCTTCAAAGTATGGGCAATGCATATATATATATATATATATATATATATATATTCATTATGCATACTTTGAAGACATCTGTATATACAGCCAAAAAAGTCCCTATAATATGCGCTGTATCCAGTAGAATGTCTTCAGTGTAAACAGTAGAATAATGAAAAGTTTAAGGACAGTCCCCAAAGTAACAAAATGTCTTCATAGTAACTTGTGGAACGAAATCCCGTCCCCACAACATGCGCGGTGCATATATATATATATATATATATATATATATATATATATATATATATATATATATATATATATATATATATGCATTGCCCATACTTTGAAGACATCTGTATATACAGCCAAAAAAGTCCCTATAGAATGCGCTGTGTCCAGTAAAATGTCTTCAGAGTAAACACTAGAATAATGAAAAGTTTAAGGACAGTCCCCAAAGAAACAAAATGTCTTCATAGTAACTTCTGGAACGAAAACTCGTCCCCGCAATATGTGCTGTGCACATATATATATATATACATATATATATATACATTCACAACACAATCACTGTACTTGTGGTTGTACCATTGCTAGAGGCTAAATGTTTCTGTAAATCGCCTAAGAATTTTTTGTAGTTTTGTCATTTGGCATCATGCGTGGCTAAAAATTTTGTAGTTGTCATCCTGATTTCAAGGGTCCTTGGTAGGACGCAAAAATTTGGTACGTAGGTTCCCCCTGCGGCGTAGACATTCGCTAAAATGGGGAAGAGCAAAACGGGTAAAGACACCTTTCACAGCCTGCTCAAACCCCTGTAGCTAGAAACCTAAAATTTTAAATATGCTATTCTTGGAGTATGTGCTAACTCATGGATGAAGTCTTTCCCTTAACAGCCTGCACAAACTGTTGGACCTAGGAAGTTGAAATTTAGTATGAAGGTTCCATCTCCAGTGTAGATAACAGTTTAGTCGTAATTTTTGGAAAAGTCAACCAAGAGGGGCAGAAAAGTGAAAAATTCTCACCCTTGACGTCTTTACAAAACCGCTGCAGCTGGTAAGTTGAAATTTGGTGCAAAGGTTCCTTGGCAGTGTAGACATTCACCTAGGTCGGATTTTTTGAAATGTGTTCGGGGAGGGGCAAAAAGGTGGACAGTCTCCTCCTTAACGGGCTGCCCACACCGATTTAGACAGAAACATGAAATTTTAAATATGTGAACTGGAGTATGTGCTAACTCACTGATCAGCTACATTTTAGAATTTTAGCCAGGTACATGGTAAAAATGATAGTTCAAAGGGAAAAACCTGAAATTGTTAAATATTTGTTACCTGGAATATGGGCTATTTTATTATTGAGGTACATCTTAGAATTGCGGTCTAGAGCATGGTACTAATTAGGGGCTCCGGGTAATTTTCTACTCTAACAACGTAGCGGGCTTTGCCCGATAGTGTAATTTATAAAGCATCAATTGTTATTCAAAAACACCAAATTGAAAAACCTAAATATTTGTTGAATTTCAATAAGTTTTTTAATGGCGTTTGGTATTTTTTAATTTCATTTGATCTTTTTAACTAACATTGTGAATTTCAATTGTATTCTTTTATTTCGGATTTTTTTTTAATTTCAATTGTTATTTTTAGCATTTTTGCCTATTTTTCTTATAAAAAGAAGGTTATTTTAATATCTCTATATCTTTAACTACTTGTTTTCATATATGTACTTCAACGTAACACGAAATATAGCAATTATTATGGTATGCTCTGCTTTACATTTACTAACAAACACATTGTTTATATGTTAGCCTTTGTTGTTTTTAGTATTTTATCAAATTACAAATAGAAAAATTTCAAATATTTTTATGAAAAACATTTTTGTTTACATTTAAAAGAGAAAGGTCAAGAATTGCCAGGATTTGGCAGCATTTTTATAAATTCTTACTTTTTAACTACTATAACTTCTTTAAAAATCTATATAATTAAAGTTGTTAATTAAATATTTTCAATTTTAAACTCATAACATATGTTTTGAATCTCAGATTGTTAATTAAAAAAAGTAATATAATTGGAAACACGAATTTTGTGTTTTAAAAGAAAATATACAAATTAATAATTCCACTTAGGACCTTTGCGAGGTAGCTAAATAAATTCTAAACTAAATACAAATTGACAAAAGATTTTGAAACTTTTTTTGGCGGGCCCCCTGGGCACGCCACTGCTTAGAGGGGATGTTATCACTAAAAATCCATAATTTGTTTTTGAAAATTTCGATCGACGACTCTTTTCTCTTAACATTGTTAAAATTTTATTACAAAATTCATCAAATTAAAATATATAAAAATTATTTTTCACTTAACCCCATTATGGACACTGTTTCATTTAAACAACTATATATTGAAAATGGCTACCTGTTTGAAAATTTCTTAAGTAAAATCTAAGTCAAAAATCCTAATAAGTTATGACTGCAATGCTGGCCCTTAGACTTTATTTGTTTAAATTATATTAATCTATTTCCCTAATTATTATTCACAAGTCTGTGATTAATTTATAATCATTTTTAAGTAATAATTTAGTATTTAATTAAGTGGGATATGATTTTATTTATATTGAATTAATTTTGTTTCGATAGAATAATTTGTTTTGTGATTTAATTCGTGAAATATATATCAAATAAAAAATTTTTTGTTGGAATTATTTGTTAAAGTTGATTCATTGATTAATATTTATTCAAAACATGTAAAAAAATGCATAAGAGTTAAAAATTCGCGAAATTTAAAAGTCGCTCAAACACTCCACCCTAGCTCAGCACATTTTAAAATAATTTAGAATACAGCTTGTCTATGTGATAGTTGCGTGTGTGTAAAATTTTATATAAATCCGGTGAGCCACCGAATATTTTTCAATATGCCCCACGTGTAGTTAGCGCGGTTTTGATACTGTTCTAAAACTAAAATGTTAATTTTTGTAATTATAGAGATTAATGCCCGTAAAATTAAAGCGATTTTTTTAAAAATTAGATTTTTTAAATATCAAATAGCAATTTTTAAAGGGACATCTAATTTTTTTGTATTTTATCAAAATGTGTTTACGGAAGATTAAACTAACATTTTCTGACTAGGATCCTCAATACGCCTCGAATGTATTTATGGAATGATATTCGAGTAAAATTTAATTCATTTAAAAAAAGCGAATTACAAAACTAATTCTTTATCCTGCTTATTAATAATAAAAATTTTGATTTGTGAAATATTAATTTTTAATTTGTTTAAGGTACTCGATTTTTGAGAGTAAAATTAATGGAAAAGTCGGAAAAACATTGGCAGCCAAATAGCTAAACTTCGTCCTAGAGCATTAGCGTAAATATGACTGTCTAGGACAGACTCTTGAGACTTTCGACAGAAATTTCCAGTTCGCTTTTGTTTAATTAAATAGCTAACAATTTTTTGTTCTTGAATTTTATTAAAATTTGAAAAATATTCACATTCTGTGATTGTATTTTTATACCCTTCAGTTTGTCATTCCGTTTGTAATATGTCGAAATATAGGTTTAAGACCCCATAAAGTATATATAGTCGTGATCTTTATGCAATTTTAAGTCGATTATTGAACATCCAGATTATTGAACATCCTCCCGAGCAGTTTGGTATTGAAAATGCGCAAAATTGGTCTAGCGGTTAAAAAGTTATGAGTGAAAATGTGATATATACCTCAAAATTTTCCATTCAAATTTGAAAAATTTTTCTGTTAAGCTTTGTTGGTTTTTCGTTTCATTCCATAATATGTATTTTTTGTTTTTGTAAAACTCATACTTAATATTTTTGTTTTTCTAAAAATTTAAGTTGTGCAAAAAAAATTTAGTTCCTTATAGGAACGACGGGAACATATATATATATATATATATATATATATATATATATATATATATATATGCATTGCCCATACTTTGAAGACATCTGTATATACAGCCAAAAAAGTCCCTATAAAATGCGCTGTGTCCAGTAAAATGTCTTCAGAGTACACACTAGAATAATGAAAAGTTTAAGGACAGTCCCCAAAGTAACAAAATGTCTTCATAGAAACTTGTGGAACGAAAAGCCGTCCTCGCAACATGTGCTGTGCACATATATATATATATATATATATATATATATATATATCCAATATTCAATAGAGTATTATTGATTTTCTATTTCCCTCGTACCATAAATGAATATTTGCCAAAAACTATGCAAAAAAAAGTGTTTTATGTGCATATTATACTTTAATTTTTCAATTCAATATTCATTTAGATGTTAAAAAGCACAATATTGCAGTTTCTTCACGTGGATTTGTTAAATTTTTTTCTGAAAGAAAAAATTAACATAAATATATATTTGCAAATGCCTCAATACTCGAAAATTGCATAATTTAATGAAAACATACTATCTTACCATATAAAAACTTGTTTTTATAAAACCATATAGGGTTACATGTCGAAATATACATAGATCTAAATCGATTTAGCGATGTCCGTCTGCCATAATATATTTTCTCATATTTTCACACCAGTCGCTTATATTTTCACTTCAAATATTTTTCACCTCAAAATTGTTTTCACCAAAAAATTTGTTTTTACCACAAAAATAATTTTCACCCCAAAATTTTTTTCCACTAGAAAAGTTGTTTTGGCTTCCAAATAAATTTTTTTAAATCCATAATTTTATTTCTAATTTTTTTTAATTGTTTGTTACATACAACAAATAAATAAATCATAAATAATATTATTCTTTAGTAATTTTTGCGGTACTATTAGAGCAACCAAAAAAATTAATTTGTTAAAGATAGAATATGAGTTGTAACTATTTGTCAATAGATGGCCCATCAGAAGGTGCTTTCTCTCCATTAGGCATATTTTGTTGCAGAACTAGTCTCCATTAGCCATATTGTGCTACAATATGCAGTAGAGTATTATTGATTTTCTATTTTCTTCGTAACATAAATGAATATTTGCCAAAAACTATGAAAAATATATGTTTTATGTGCATATTATACCTTAATTTTTTAAATCAATATCCATTTAGATCAGAGATCCCCAACACACCGCACATGTGCGAATGCTCTCACACAAATGAAGAGAGCATGAGAAGATAATTTGTATTTTTATTATATAAAAACATTCAGTCTCATTTGAGCTTTCGTGTGCGCAGATTGTGTAGTTGCTTGCTGCTTTTATTCAGGGTTGCCATTTTTATCTTATAATATTTTTATGACCAGGTTGTGTCGTCGCTTGTACTAGACAACACTGAAAATGTTTAATGTAGAATGGGAGAATGCCTTTTTATTTGCCGAATATTACTTCGGCAAAGCTGAGTGCTTATTATGCCAACGCATTTATTTTTTTTTTGTTTTACAACTTGTCTTTTTTATAATTATGAATTATATGTACTCATATATTAAAAGCTTCTGTTTGAATTCTTTTGAAAACTAGTTTCGTTTCAGCGTTTTCTATTTTTTTAAATACAAATACATCGATACATCGAAGAAATTTACTCTGATTTGGTTTACAGAACAGTTTTTTTTTTTGTTTATTTTTGTAATCATAAAATTTTATAGAGAACTTTCCAAGCTTTCATTAAATTTTTATTTTACATTTACTGTTTGAGTACAAAATAAAATGGGGATTTGTGTAGATTTTTTCGAATTTGTTCGGAGACAGCGACATATATGTCTTGGTGCCCTGGTAAAGTGAGAAAAAAATAAATTACACTCAAAAACAAACAACTAACACAAACATAAATGTGAATGTATGTGTGTAGGGATCACTGATTTAGATGTTTATGAAAGAAAAAATATACATATATATACATATGCCAATCCCTCAAAAGTTATACAAATGGAATAAAAAAAACAATTTTCCTCTATAAAAATTTATTTGGCATTCAATACCTTTTCATAATAACGGTAGTTGGCTACCACAGCTTCTTTAAGACCGGTATAAAAATTTTAAAATGGCCATTCCATTAAAGGCAAGTGTCTTTTTGTATAACCGGGTTTATGGCGCTACTTTACCGGTTCAATTTTGAAGAGCGTGATAGACATCTACAGTTATAATAAAAAGGTATTGCTTGCCAACCATGGTTATTTTCCAACGAAAAACCAACAAAGCTTATCAAAGCTTTATTGGTTTTTCGTTTCATTCCATAAAATGTATTTTTGTTTTTGTAAAACTCCAAATTTTTTTTTTTGTTTTTCTACCAATTGAAGTTGTGGCAATCAATGACATTATTTTTTAAAGAAAAAAATATTAGTTGTAACTATTTGTAAAGAGGTGGCGCATGAGAAACTGTATTTTCTCCATTAGGCATATTGTCCTACATTAATTTTTTAAAGAAACAACATTCGTTGCAACTATTTGTCAAAACGTGACTCATCAGAAAGTGCATTCTCTTCATTAGGCATAGAGATAGTCCCCAAAAATGAGTATTTGCAAAAACTATGCTCTAAAATGTGTTTTTTGTGCCGTCAAGTGGTTAAAAAACTAGTGAAAATGTAAAAGTGCCTCTAAATTTTCCATACAAATTTAATACAATTTCACAGTAGCGACTGATACATAATATATTTTCTCATATTTTTCTCACCAGTCGCTTAGAAGTGAATATATTGTATTCACCTCAAAAATTTTTTTTCACCTCTAAATTTTTTTTTTTCACCTCTAAATTTTTTTTTTTCACCAAAAAAGTTCTTTTGACATCTAAAAAAGTTCTACACCTCAAAAAATTTTTCACCTACATAATTTTACTTCAAAAGTTTTTCATATTATTTGTATCAAAAACAGTAAAGAACATCTTTTTAGGATATTGGTGGAGGGTATTCAAAGATTCTGCACAGCCGAATTTAGCCTTTTTTACTTGTATTTTTTTTTGAGGAAATAGTTTAAAATCGAAAAATATAAAAAATTGAAAAAACTTTTGTAATAAACATTGCAGTTAAATTCAGTGTCTGGACCTTATGGAATCTTTCATAAACACGTTCTTAATATGAGACACTCGGAAGAAATATTGACAGGTTACATACTAACTAATTTTTGTTTGCTCTGTGACTAGTTATGTGTAAGATAATTCACTTACACCAATGCAGTGTTATGGTACCTTACACAAGGTCAGCGATACAGGTTGGTTGAAAAGTTCCTGCGCTCGAAATGAGAGAATACTGTTTTTGTTACGAAATATATTTTTTTATTCAATATAATCTCCTAGAAGCTCAATACACTTGTTCCAATGATCTTCCAATAATTTTATCCCATCCTTTTAATGGTTATCATTCGACGAAAAACTCTTTCCACGAAGGAATTGTTTGAGATTTCTGAAAAGATAGTAGTCACTGGGAGCCAAATCTGGTAAATACGGTGGATGTTCAAGCAATTCGTACTTTAATTCTTTGAATTTAGCCATCGTCAAAACACTTTTGTGAGCAGGTGCATTGTCTTGATGAAAAATGATTTTTTTCTTCTTTAAACCAGGTCTTTTCTCACGAATTTTTTCATCCAGCTGATCCAAAAGGCTGCAATAATATTCAGAGTTTATTGTTTTACCTTTTTGAAGATAATCAATAAACAAAATTCCTTTGCATCCCAAAAAACTGATTCCATAACCTGATCGTTGTGACTTCAACTGCTTTGGAGCTGAACAACCAGCTTCAGTCCACTCAATTTGGGATCATGGTGGTAGATCCAAGTCTCATCCATAGTTATAAAACGACGCAAGAAGTCGGTTTTATTTGGCTTAAAACGCTCCAAATTACGCTGAGAAATTTGTTTTCGATCCAGTTTTTGTTGAATTGTTAATGTGTGCGGCACTAACTTTGCAAACAGTTTTTTCATACGTAACTCTTCTTGTTAAATATGGAGTACTCGTTCGTCTGAGATGCCTATGGCATTAGCAATTTCACGCTTAGCCAAACTTGGATCTTCACTAACCATATTTTGTACCTGCTCAATGATTTCTGCTGTGGTTGCAGTTTTTGGTCGTCCTTCGCGTGGATCGTCTTCAAGGCTGGTACGACCACGTTTAAATTCACCAGCCCAAAATTCAACGGTGCGTTTTGAAGGTGAGGACTCCTTATACACTTCTAACAATTGTTCATAAATTTCCTTTGCTTCTAAACCCCCTAAACAATGAATCTAATGACTGCACGATATTCAATTTTTTCCATATATTAAAAGCTTCTGTTTGAATTCTTTTGAAAACTAGTTTCGTTTCAGCGTTTTCTATTTTTTTAAATACAAATACATCGATACATCGAAGAAATTTACTCTGATTTGGTTTACAGAACAGTTTTTTTTTTTGTTTATTTTTGTAATAATAAAATTTTATAGAGAACTTTCCAAGCTTTCATTAAATTTTTATTTTACATTTACTGTTTGAGTACAAAATAAAATGGGGATTTGTGTAGATTTTTTCGAATTTGTTCGGAGACAGCGACATATATGTCTTGGCAGCCCTGGTAAAGTGAGAAAAAAATAAATTACACTCAAAAACAAACAACTAACACAAACATAAATGTGAATGTATGAGTGTAGGGATCACTGATTTAGATGTTTATGAAAGAAAAAATATACATATATATACATATGCCAATCCCTCAAAAGTTATACAAATGGAATAAAAAAAACAATTTTCCTCTATAAAAATTTATTTGGCATTCAATACCTTTTCATAATAACGGTAGTTGGCTACCACAGCTTCTTTAAGACCGGTATAAAAATTTTAAAATGGCCATTCCATTAAAGGCAAGTGTCTTTTTGTATAACCGGGTTTATGGCGCTACTTTACCGGTTCAATTTTGAAGAGCGTGATAGACATCTACAGTTATAATAAAAAGGTATTGCTTGCCAACCATGGTTATTTTCCAACGAAAAACCAACAAAGCTTATCAAAGCTTTATTGGTTTTTCGTTTCATTCCATAAAATGTATTTTTGTTTTTGTAAAACTCCAAATTTTTTTTTTTTTTTTTCTACCAATTGAAGTTGTGGCAATCAATGACATTATTTTTTAAAGAAAAAAATATTAGTTGTAACTATTTGTAAAGAGGTGGCGCATGAGAAACTGTATTTTCTCCATTAGGCATATTGTCCTACATTAATTTTTTAAAGAAACAACATTCGTTGCAACTATTTGTCAAAACGTGACTCATCAGAAAGTGCATTCTCTTCATTAGGCATAGAGATAGTCCCCAAAAATGAGTATTTGCAAAAACTATGCTCTAAAATGTGTTTTTTGTGCCGTCAAGTGGTTAAAAAACTAGTGAAAATGTAAAAGTGCCTCTAAATTTTCCATACAAATTTAATACAATTTCACAGTAGCGACTGATACATAATATATTTTCTCATATTTTTCTCACCAGTCGCTTAGAAGTGAATATATTGTATTCACCTCAAAAATTTTTTTTCACCTCTAAATTTTTTTTTTTCACCTCTAAATTTTTTTTTTTCACCAAAAAAGTTCTTTTGACATCTAAAAAAGTTCTACACCTCAAAAAATTTTTCACCTACATAATTTTACTTCAAAAGTTTTTCATATTATTTGTATCAAAAACAGTAAAGAACATCTTTTTAGGATATTGGTGGAGGGTATTCAAAGATTCTGCACAGCCGAATTTAGCCTTTTTTACTTGTATTTTTTTTTGAGGAAATAGTTTAAAATCGAAAAATATAAAAAATTGAAAAAACTTTTGTAATAAACATTGCAGTTAAATTCAGTGTCTGGACCTTATGGAATCTTTCATAAACACGTTCTTAATATGAGACACTCGGAAGAAATATTGACAGGTTACATACTAACTAATTTTTGTTTGCTCTGTGACTAGTTATGTGTAAGATAATTCACTTACACCAATGCAGTGTTATGGTACCTTACACAAGGTCAGCGATACAGGTTGGTTGAAAAGTTCCTGCGCTCGAAATGAGAGAATACTGTTTTTGTTACGAAATATATTTTTTTATTCAATATAATCTCCTAGAAGCTCAATACACTTGTTCCAATGATCTTCCAATAATTTTATCCCATCCTTTTAATGGTTATCATTCGACGAAAAACTCTTTCCACGAAGGAATTGTTTGAGATTTCTGAAAAGATAGTAGTCACTGGGAGCCAAATCTGGTAAATACGGTGGATGTTCAAGCAATTCGTACTTTAATTCTTTGAATTTAGCCATCGTCAAAACACTTTTGTGAGCAGGTGCATTGTCTTGATGAAAAATGATTTTTTTCTTCTTTAAACCAGGTCTTTTCTCACGAATTTTTTCATCCAGCTGATCCAAAAGGCTGCAATAATATTCAGAGTTTATTGTTTTACCTTTTTGAAGATAATCAATAAACAAAATTCCTTTGCATCCCAAAAAACTGATGCCATAACCTGATCGTTGTGACTTCAACTGCTTTGGAGCTGAACAACCAGCTTCAGTCCACTCAATTTGGGATCATGGTGGTAGATCCAAGTCTCATCCATAGTTATAAAACGACGCAAGAAGTCGGTTTTATTTGGCTTAAAACGCTCCAAATTACGCTGAGAAATTTGTTTTCGATCCAGTTTTTGTTGAATTGTTAATGTGTGCGGCACTAACTTTGCAAACAGTTTTTTCATACGTAACTCTTCTTGTTAAATATGGAGTACTCGTTCGTCTGAGATGCCTATGGCATTAGCAATTTCACGCTTAGCCAAACTTGGATCTTCACTAACCATATTTTGTACCTGCTCAATGATTTCTGCTGTGGTTGCAGTTTTTGGTCGTCCTTCGCGTGGATCGTCTTCAAGGCTGGTACGACCACGTTTAAATTCACCAGCCCAAAATTCAACGGTGCGTTTTGAAGGTGAGGACTCCTTATACACTTCTAACAATTGTTCATAAATTTCCTTTGCTTCTAAACCCCCTAAACAATGAATCTAATGACTGCACGATATTCAATTTTTTCCATATTAAAAAAAAACAATGACACGTCAACTTCAAATGGCTTGTAAACAAAGAAAGAATTGACAGAATGACTTGCAACTTTGCATGTTCTCAGGACAGTTATACCAACTTGAGAAAAATAAAGTTTGGGGCTAGCAGTGCCATCTCTTGGTGAGCGCAGGAACTTTTCAACCAACCTGTATGTTGCAAGTAGCTTAAAAGGAAGAAATTGCCACCTCCTATGACAAGCCCATGTTAAAGTTACAGGTTACTTTCATATAAGATAACCAACCCGAGGACCGGTTTCTGCCACAAAGTTCCGGTTCCGTGACTAACTCTGTGACTGGTCCATTTCCCGTAGGGTACTTAGCAAGTCTAATCTTCTTAAATTCCTATGGAATGTTTATACATAATTCGAACAAACAAACTTAAAATCAAAGGTTAACGATTGAATGAGTATAGCACCAGTCGCGTTGATATTAGGACAGATAGCTTTGCTGAATGAGCAGTTGAATACAATTTTACAACTGGCAAATAAAATACAGAAAACTAGGCATATTTTATTAAAAAAAATCAGTACACTCAAAAATACAACGTTTAATTGATAATTAAATATTTTAAATCATGGATGGTAACCGAAACAAATGCGGTTATCGGTTGTTACCCTATTTTGTATTATTTCGGTAACGTTATTTTAAGGGTAACGCTATTTTCTATTGTTTCGGTAACGGTATTTTAAGGATAACGATTTTTTCAGTTATTTCGGTAACGGTATTTTAGGGGTAACGATAGTCAGTTGAAAGAGTGTTGAATCGATTACGGTATTTTAGCGGTATCGCCTGCCAACGCTGTTTTAAATACATATATTTTGATATAAAAATAAACTCATAATTCTGAAATCTTCCAGTTAAGGTTTTATGTGTTAGTATAGGAATCTCAGAATTTTTATATAAAAAAGAATTAATACAATTGTAAGCAAGATTTTTATTGTTTTAAAAGAAATATAATTTAAATAATTCCATTAAGGACCTGTGCGAGGTAGCTAAATAAATTTTTAACTAAATCCAAATTTACAAAATGTTCTTAAATTTCTTTAAAAATATTTGGAAAATTTTTCAAATTTATACAAATTTGGAATCCTGAATTTATTTAAGCTCACGCCCACACTAAATACAATATTGCAATATATTGCATTCATGCAAAAACCTTCTAAAAAGTGATGATACGAGTATCTAGAAATCAAAAACAAAAAAAACAGAAATCAAAACAAATATACGAGGGCTGATCAATAAGTCCGTGACTTTTTGAATGAAACACAGTTTTTTTTTTGCAAAAAAAAAGTTTATTTTTCAACATAATCTCTTTTAACCTCAACGTAGTTGATGGGAGCAGTGTTGCATTTCATATAACTTCGAGGGAAGTTCAAAAAGTCACCCCAACTAAAAATAAGCTGTTTAGTTTTTGGTTGTAGTGCTAACTAGGTATAATTCCAGTTGAAACGAAAATATTTATTTAAATTCAGTAGACTTAGCTTATAATAAAAAAAATTTGAAAACATTTTATTAATTAAACATTTGTTTTGATATCTTCTTCAAGGCAGTTACATTCAATTTTTTCACCTATTTTATCCTATTTTCCGTATTTAGAAATAAAACTCAAATAAATGTCAAACAAAAAACGGAAATGAAAAATCTAAATGAACTAAAAGAAAAAAACATAAAAAATTAATAAATAATGAAAGCAAGAAGTTCAAGCAAACTAAGAGGTGACAAATATCATAAAAAAAGTACGTTTTGATAAAAAAATAAATTAAAAAGATCTTTTTGTTATGCACCATTTTTAAAAATTCGATTTTCTTGTTGAAAAATTAATCGATACTAAGCTAATAACATTTTTAGTAGCTTTTAACCCAAATAATACAAAATAAAATAATAATAATACAAATAATAATACATAAATAAAATAATAATACAAAAAAGAAAAAAAATATAATATAAAAGAAAAACTGAAGAAAATTGAAAATGTTAACGCAACCGAAGTTGGATTTTGTAGGCTGCTGTAAAAAAGTACAGCAGCGTTATTGTAAATTATTTTAGTTTTTATCATATATATTATATTTTTTATTATATTTATTAAATTGAACATGCTAAAAAACAAACTGTAAAAATCATATGTTGAATTTATGCAATTTAAATAGACTTTAAATGCCCAAGATTGGCCACTTAAATGTGATTTAATTTTGAAGTTAAAAACTGACGTTTGTATTTAAATATAACTGAAAGTCCAAACGGCATTTTAATACGAAGTAAAAAACTTGACATTAGTAAAGGTAGCGCCGGAAGTCCATATACGAAAATAGCTTTCGTACAAAGGTGTCCCCAAATATTCAAATTTGAATACAAGTAGTTGTACATAAAGAGATACAATTCGAAAAAAACAAAGCTTTTTTTATAAAAAGAAAATTTTTAAATCAGTGTTCCCATAATAAACATTTAAAATTGAAATTAAAAAAAATCCGAAATAAAAGAACACAATTTAAATTTAAAAAATTAAAAATAAAATTCAATATTTAATATTTTTCAATATGTTTTTCACTTTCAATTGATATTTGATACATTACATTTGCAGTCATTCAAAAAAATTTTGAAATAAAAATTTACACGTGGCTATTACACGTTCCCATTATGTCCGTGCAGTTTATTTCTTTAAAATTCGATGTAGATCACGGTGCATCGCGGCTCAAAGTTGGTTACTTTTTTTAAATCGCAGACTTGTCGTTTTTTTAAATATTCGCGAATAAACGTTTTGCATTTTTGCAATATTTCTGTAACGAAACCGCTTATTTTCGAAATAATTATTCAAAAGTAAGATATCAAAGCTTTCATCTGATATACGATTTGTTAAAATATTTGCTTAAAAAGTTAAATCAGTTTAAACATAAGGTATTTATTCGCTAAAAGTATCTAACCTTTAGCAATGATAGAATTTTGAAAAACCAAAACAACACAAATATCACCGGAACGTGGAATATCCATGTTCAAATTTTCATTGAAATACAAAGAGTGACTCAGGCCTTTTTTTAATAGTATTTTTAAATAGTAATTTTTTATTTTAATTCATATTTAATGAATTTTAAATGGTGTTTTTTATTTGAAATAATGTTTTTTTTAATTTAAAATGTGACTTTTTTTACAACACAAAAATAATCAAAACGTACTTCAGCATTGACTTTAATGTCTGTACATCGCCAAACAAAATTGTAGACAGTTTTTATGTCGAAAAATCGTCGCATTAATTTTTAAGTTCAATATTAAATGTACACATTAGATCTCAGTCAAAGTGATCTCTAGCGCTGATCCTTAGAATTTTTTCCATTTAATAAAAAAAAATTAGTGTTGACTATTCGTTAGTAACATTAAAAATTATGATCTCGGGCCTGATAAAATCAAAAACATATAATTAAAACAAATAGATCAAATAATATACAAAATTTACATACAAAAACATAGGACACGATGTAATTTATAATCTAATATAATAAACAACACTCAAATATGTTGCGAAAGAAAAAATATTAGTATGCCATTGGGAATCTGGCATACTAATATTTTTTCGTTCAAAGAAATGGAAACATTAACATTTGGAATGGCAACCCTGTCAATTTGTGCTTCGAAAATCTAAGATGGTTGCAAAAGGGTATTTCTATAAATAGATGGAAAAAGCTCATTTGTACGGGTAACCATTCACTAACTGAAAAATGGAATTTCGCATAGTAATTTTCCTTAGAGTGTGTGATTTATAAGTCTGTTCAAAAACCATGAGTTATTTGTGGGTTGAGTGGTTTATAAGGAGGCTGAAGGTGACCTGGTCGCTCGGGTCGAAAGTGTGCACTCCCTCTAGCGCTGATCCTTACAATTTTTTCCATTTAATAAAAAAATTAGTGTTTACTATTCGTCAGTAACATTAAATTATGATTTCGAGCCTGATAAAATTAAAAATGTAAACATTTTCTTTGGATTTAAAAGCTCTCAATTTTGTTTTAAATGGTTCAAATAGTTTGAAACATTAAGGTTGGGAAATTACAAGCTTTTAAAAAAAATTAAAGGAAATATATTTTGCACCTTTGAAATTTCAAAGTTGTACTTGTTATTTTGATTTAAATAAACTAAAAATTGAGAAAAATTAAATATAATTATTAGAACCACGACTCTTCTAATATATTTTTGCGTGTACATTGCGAATATAACATCAAAATTAAACCCGAACTCGCGAATGTCACGAAGATTTCATACAAAAAATGTTTGATTTTCATCAAGAAATTTTGTTATATTTACCTCTGGAATGTCTTCTTATGTGAGACAGGATTTTTGTTAACAATTTAATTTTAATACGCTAAATAATAGCGAAAAACTAAAAAGTCAAGTTTTAAGTTCAGTTGTAAGGATAACTTTCATCCTTTCAAAAAGAAACAATATCATGTCTAATGAAAGCCCTTGGTAAGTAGATTGCAAAAGTACAAGTTGGATTTTACAATAACAACCTTTTCAAATAGGAAAATGTCACAAAAAAATTGAATTTTGTTGAATTTTCATAAAACGCGCATAATTAAAAAAAAAAACAAATTTGTTTTAAATTTTGTTTAAAATTTGTTTAAAAATTAAGATCACATTTAGGAAATCTGTTCATTTAGGGCGTTAGCAAGATGAATTTTTACTTACATCTTTTCAGAAAATTTTGATATTTTGGCTAAGATGTGTATTTTTATGTACAAATTTAAAAAAAAAATAAAAACTACTTTAAAGTAACTGAATTTTTTTAAATTTTAATCTGATATTCCTTTTATGCACATTAATTAAGACTATATTGGAAAATTTCGTTAAATTAAATCGTGTAGTTTAAAAATAAATCAATTTAAATCTTAAAATCAACCTTACTTTTTGTATAAATTACTCTAACAACAAATTACTAATTCTTAGAAGTTAACTTTTTGTACTACCTCTAAATGTAAACGAATTTAGCTGAAATTTGGCACAGAGTTTTCAAATAGGAGCAGTATTGTCGAGATTGCGAATTCAAAATTTAATGTGTTTTTGGACCACTCTAATATATGTATATATTTAGAAAATAGTTTAAATATCGCAAAATATAAAAATTTGTAAAAACGTTTGTAATAAACATTGCAGTTGAATTCAATGACTGGACTTAAGGGAATCTTTTTGAACCACGTTAATATGGGCCAGACATGTAACGTTTCGTTTTGCACTTTTTCTGATACTCATCACGTAGTGGCTAACATGAGACTAGTTATTTGTGAGATAATTCTAACCTGTTCTGTTGAGCATTTACTTACACCAATGCAGTGATATGGATATGTCGTAAGTAGCTTAAAATGTAGAAATTGCCACCTCCTATGACAAGCCCATGTTAACGTTACCGGTTACTTTTATATAATAGAACTAGGGTTGCCATCCGTCCTCTTTTCCCCGGACACCGTCCTCTTTTTTAGGTCGTCCGGGGCAGTCCTCCTTCTTTTTCAGCAAGTGTCCGGGGTTGTCCTACTTTTTGCATTTTTCTCCATATTTTTTTATTGCATTGAAACTTTTGAATTTTTGCCATTGCTGTATTGTCGCTGTTATTTCAAATGGCTTGGCATCACTTACTTTGCCAAAATATGAAGCTTAGCAGTGATCCCAACTTTTTGTGAGCGAAATGAGCAGAAAAATTTAAAAAACGCGTGAAAAGGTGTATATTTCGAGTAAAAAAGCACTATATGTTGTGCGTAAAGCACTACGTTGGCATCACTTCTTATCAGCTGTTGTGTGTGTTAAAGTTTGCTTTCCGAAAAAAGAAGTAAGTTATTAAATATAAATGCAATGTAAAAAAGTTCATTAATTTTTTAATTTTACAATGCCGAAACGCAAGTGTACGTTTAATGAGGAGTTAAAAAGGAAATTTCCCTACATGAAAAGGGAAAATGCAGATTGGATAGTCAATTGCACACTCTGCAATTCTACAATTTCTATTGCAAATAAAGGAGTATAAGACATCAACAATCATTTGGAAACGCAGAAACATAAAAAGGGTTTTACCAGCCAAGACTGTTCCAACAAAATTAACACAATTTTTCCGAAAACTACTGTCGACAATGAACTTCGAGCCGTTGAGGGTTGCATCGCTTATCACACTATTGTTCATAACATGTCTTTTTTATCTCTGGACTGCACAATTGGATTGAATAAATTACTTTTTAATGATTCTCAGAGAGTTAAAAATATATCTTGCAACCGTACTAAGGCTACAGCAATAGCTAAGAAGGTTCTTGCACCCCTTTCAACAGAAATGGTCAGGAAAAATATTGAACAAATTAAATTTGTGAGTGTATCATCCGACACGAGTAATTTCGGCGCTACTAAGCTATTACCAATTCTTATTCAATACTTCGATGCACAAAACAATGGAATCCAGACAAAGATATTGGATGTATTATAAATTAAAAATGAAACATCAGAGACTATAACGGATACTATTCTTATGGAATTGGAAAAATATTGTTTAAAATCAAAATGTGTTGCTTTTAGCGGTGACAATTGTAATACCAATTTTGGTGGCATGTACAGATACGGTCAAAATAACGTCTTCGCCAAACTAACAAGTGCTTTGCGTAAAAAATAATAGGTGTTGGTTGTCCAGCCCATATAATCAATAACGCAGTTCACAAGGGTTGCGACACATTGTCTTTTGATGTGGAATCTATTGTTTTGAAACTTTACAATCATTTCTCTATTTATACTGTAAGAACGGAAACATTGAAAGAATTTTGCGAACAGTCAGAAATAGAATATGCAAAGCTACTTAATCATAGCAAAACGAGATGGCTAAGTTTATACCCTGCAATTGAGCGCATACTTAAAGTATTTGAACCCTTGAAAAACTATTTTCTGGACATAGAAAGCACACCTAAAGTTATAAAAAACTTTTTTGAAAGTGATTTAAGCGAGGCATATTTGTTTACAATACATTCCTCGATGAATATAATTCAAACAAATATTAAAAAAATCGAAAGATCAGATATTTCCGTGCTTGAAGTAAAGAACATTTTAAAGGAAATATCAGAAAATTTAAAAGAAAGAATAGAAAATAATTTCATTCCAATAAAAGTTAAAGAAATTACTAAAAATATGACTGAAACAAAAAAATGTCTTCTACTGGAAGAAACTAAAATATTTTATAAGACTATTAAAGATTATATTGAATCGTGGACATTACCTCTCAAGGATTTGGAAGTATTTGACTGGTTATGTTTTGAAAATGCTGGTACTGGTAATTGGGCTGATGTACAAAAGTCTGTTGAATTTTCAAAAAAATTTAACATTACTTTTAATGATGAAAATTTATTTAATGAATTCCTTGTCCTGAAAAATTATCTAAAAAACTTAAATTCAATTAACGCGACTGATAACAAATTTTGGTGCGATTTTTTTATCAAAAATGATTTTTGCTATGAAATGAAAAAACTTGTTGAATTTTATTTTTGCTTGCCAGCACATAATGCCAACGTAGAACGTATATTTTCTTTAATCAAGGCGCAGTGGACGCCAGAAAGAAATAAATTGAATCCAGAAACAATTTCTGATATTATTAGAGTCAAATATAATTTTGATATGAATTATCAAGAGTTTTATGAATATTTGAAGAAATGTGACAGTAATATATTGACTCAAATTGGAAGCGTTGAAAAATATTCATGAAACTCTTGACAATTCGTATCAAAAAAGTATAGAAATGTACATTCTCGAAAATGTATGCAATGAATTTGTTAATCGTAATGTTTTTTTGTTTATTAATTTTTTTTTATAGAAATGTACATTCTCGAAAATGTATGCAATGAATTTGTTAATCGTAATGTTTTTTGTTTATTAATTTTTTATGTTTTTTGTAAAGTTTTTTCAATCAGGGCGCAGTGGACGCTAAAAAAAAATTAATCCAGAAACTATTTCTGATATTATTAGAGTGAAATATAAGTTTTGTCAAGATTTTATGAATGTTTGGAAGAAATGCGACAAAAATATATTGATTCACAGTGGAAGCGCTGAAAAATATTCATGAAACTCTTGAGAATTCGTTTCAAGAAATTATAAAAATGTACATTTCTGAAAATGTATGCAATGAATTTGTTAATCGTTATGTTTTTTTTTCTTTATTTATGTACTACTAATTTTAAGTTTAGACTGATTTTTTTATGTTTTTTTTGTGATTTTTAGTGGAATATAAATTGTTTTCACTATAAAAATAAATTTTATTTGTATTTTTTATCGCGGTGTTGGTTTTTTTAAAAATTAATTTATTAAAAAAAAATGTCCTCTTTTTGGAGACAAATGTCCTCCTTTTTTGAGGTTGACGTCCACTTTTTCTCAAAATGGAAATGGCAACCCTAAATAGAACCAACTCGAGGACCGCCTTTTGCGACAAAGTTCCGGTCACGTGACCAACTATGTGACTGCTCCATTTCCCGTAGGGTACAGATATCAAAGTTTCGCGTTTTTAATGTACATAAATATCTCTAAGACAATAATATTTAAGTATGCCTGAACGTATGCTAAATCTTAGTACTTATCCATTTGTAATATTTATCACCAAATATAACAAACAATATTTTGAACAAAGACAGAAAATTATCTTAGCCACATTCCTTAGCACTTATTCTTATGTTTCGTAATGAAGACATTTTTTTTAATTGTTTCCTTAAATTATTCAACAATTATTAAAATGACAAAGCATGTTCACTTTACTGCTATAAATTGTTCTTTTAGTGTGCTTTTAAATATTTTTATTTACCGAAACCATTAATATCACATGATGACATAACTAATTATTTAAACAATGCAATAGAGACTTCCTATTGCATCTAACTATTTTCTGATTTTACAATTCACCCTTAATTAGTCTTTACGTTTGGATGAAGAAGCTGAATGTTAATATTCGTCAAAAACTCATTTACATTTGTAATTTTAAACACACTACTCACCGTTTCTATTATATTCTCTTCTGTCTTTCAACATTTTTGGCATTTGAAAGATAAAATCTTATATATATAAAATCTTATATATATTTTATATATACACTCAGAATATTATGTAGTTAACTGTTTGTAGTTTAATAAAAAAGTTTTCCGTTCCATTTAAAAATAAAGGAAGATACATTTATTTTTCAAAGAAACATCTATATTAACTTTTTTATACATTTATTCGAAATAATTTACTATCATTTGCCGATTTTTTTCAGCTTCATTTATTTTTTTTATTTGTTTGAAATTTTATAAAAATTTACCCACAAAACGGAAACTTGTGGTTTATTTGTGTCCGTAACAGTTATTACAAATTTAAATTTTGTTTGCTGTCTGTTTCAAAAAAAAATATTCAAAAAATTTCAATTTGTTTTTTTATTTAAATTGGTTGTATATATACAAAATTTTTCAATACAATTTACAAGAACTTCATAAACACACATACATATACAAATACATTCACACAAAAAGTGTTTATAGCTTCATATGCATACATACATTTTGTATTGTACGAGTATATTAAAAAACAAAAAATACAAAAACGGAAATAATTTCAAATAAATGAAAAAAACATTTATTTTTTAAGGATTGGTGGGTAAAATTTTGACATTTATTTTAACTAATTATATCAGTTGTTTCTAACGGATGTGTCAGTTGATTTATCAACATTTAAAAATAAATAACAAATGGCATTTAATTTAAATGAAAATTAAGTTGACCGGTTTTTAAATGAAACATCATTTCTTTTAAATGATATTTTCAGTTATTTTAACTTACAAACTTTTTTAAGTGTATATATATATATATATATATATATATATATATATATATATATATATATATATATATATATGTATATATGTGCATAGCGCATGTTGCGGGGACGGGTTTTCGCTCCACAAGTTACTATGAAGACATTTTGTTACTTTGGGGACTGTCCTTAAACATTTCGTTATCCTACTGTTTACACTGAAGACATTTTACTGGACACAGCGCATTTTATAGTGACTTTTTTGGCTCTATATACATATGTCTTCAAAGTATGGGCAATGCATATATATATATATATATATGTGCACAGCTCATGTTGCGGGGACGGTTTTTTGTTCCACTAGTTACTATGAAGACATTTTGTTACTTTGAGGACCGTCCTTAAACTTTTAATTAATCTAATGTATACACTAAAGACCGTTTACTGGATACAGCGCATATTATAGGGACTTTTTTGGCTGTATATACAGATGTCTTCAAAGTATGCACAATGAATACATATATATATATATATATATATATATATGCATAGCGCATGTTGCGGGGACGGGTTTTCGTTCCACAAGTTACTATGAAGACATTTTGTTACTTTGGGGAACGAAAACCCGTCCCCGCAACATGCGCTATGCACATATATACATATGCATTTCACATGCTTTGAAGACATCTGTATATACAGCCAAAAAAGACCCCGTAATGAGAGCTGTATCCAGTAAAATGTCTTCAGTGTAAACAGGAGAATAATGAAAAGTTTGTGGACAGTCCCCAAAGTAACAAAATGTCTTCATAGTAACTTGTGGAACGAAAACCCGTCCCCGCAACATGCGCTATGCACATATATATATATATCAGCAAAATCTGGTAAAACAAGCTGTTTTTTATATATGTATACTAAACATAGTAAAAAACTTTATTTTCAGGGGGCATGCCGCTGCACATTTTCAAACTTGCACATTTGCATATATGCACATTTACATTTTAAGTTCCCAGCTCTAGCAGTTTTGAAAGGTTGTCAGGGGGAGGATTTTCCGCTTTTTTGTCCGTCTGTGCTGGATTTCCAAGAAGGCACGCTTTAGCTGTTATCTACAATGGAGAAGGAACCTGCATACCAAATTTCAACTTTCTAGTTTTAGCCGTTTGGGGAGGCTATTCAGGGGAGACCTTTACACTTTTTGCCAACTACCAAGTTATAGTGGTTAAGGCTGGCCGTCAAAAGGGAGTGTTTTACCCTTTTCTGCCCCTCCCCGTTGGATTTTTTAAAAATCACGTCTTAGCCGCTATCTGGAGAAGGATCCTGCATACCAAATTCCCAGGTCTAACGTTTTGAGCAGACGGTAGAGGGCGAGACTTTTCGTCCTTTAAACCCCCATTTTTACAACGGCATTAGTACATACTCCCAGGAAGGCATATTTCAAATTTTAGGTTTCCAGCTAAAGGGGTTTGGGCAGGCTGTGAAAGCGGAGTTTTCCCCCTTTTTGCCCTTCCCCGAAGCAATTTCCAGATGTCTACGCCGGAGGGGGAACCTACATACCAAACTTCAGCTTTCTACCTCCTGCGGTTTGGGCTGGGCGATGTTGAATGGCTGAGTGAGTCAGTCAGTAATGGTATTCCTTTATATACAAGGTGGCGCAAAAGTAATCCTCCTATCAGAAAATGCTATAAATTTTGCGATTGGCCAGAACGCGGAATATTGGTGACTATTTATTTGAGCAATAATGAAGATGATTTTTCATCAAAAATTATCATGAGTGATGAGGCCCATTTTCATCTTAGCGGGTACGTAAATAAGCAAAATTTATGCTTCTGGGGCACTGAAAATCCGCATGTAACCCACGAAGAGCCATTACACCCGCTCAAAGTCACTGTATGGTGTGCTGTTTTCGCTGGAGGAGTCATCGGACCTTTTTTCTTCGAAGACGTCGCGGGCCAAACGGTTACTGTGAATGGTGAGCGCTACAGAGCAATGATCAACGAGTTCTTTTTGCCGCAACTTGATGAATTGGGATTGGAAAACATGTGGTTCCAACAGGACGGTGCAACGCCACACACTGCACGTGCCACAACCGATATGCTGAAGGATGCATTTCCCGGGCGTCTAATCTCCCGTTTTGGCGATTCGCACTGGCCAGCAAGATTGCCTGATTTGACCGCTCGAGACTTCTTTTTGTGGGGCTTTTTGAAGTCGCGGGTTAATGTCAACAAGTCTCAGACTGTTGCAGCTCTTAAAGACAATATCCGTCAAGAATGTGAGGACCTCTCGCCGGAAGTTTTGGCCAAAGTGATGGAAAATGCCATAAAAAGGGCTCAAATGACAATCAACTGTGGCGGCGGCCATTTACATGAAATCATATTCTCGACTTGATGTAAAAAAAATTAAAAGACCAAATAAAAATAATCCACAAGAAGAATCAAAGTTTTTCATTTATTTTTTTTTTAATTACAGCCAAAAAACATCGGTAGGTTATTTTTGCGCCACCCTGTATGTTGAGAAGAAAAAATTTTTCTCTTTTCTTAAGATTTAAATATTTAAATGAATTTGTTTCGTTTTGAAGTGGAGTTTTAAATTTAAAGTTTACACATATAAAAATTTCAGGTTTCTGTCTAAATCAGTGTGGGCAGCCTGTTAAGGAGGAGACTGTTCACCTTTTTGCCCCGCCCCGTACGCATTTCCAAAAATTCGACCTAGGTGAAATTTCAATTTCCCAGCTCCAGCGGTTTTGGCAAAGGTAAGAATTTTTCCCTTTTCTGCCCCTCCCCATTGGATTTTCCAAAAATTACGTCTTAACTGTTATCTTACGTCTTAACTGTTATCAACTTCCTAGGTCCAAGGGTTTGTGCAGGCTGTTAAGGGGGAGACTTCACCAATGAGATAGCACATACTCCAAGAAAAGCATATTTCAATTTTCAGGTTTCTAGCTATAGGAGTTTGGGCAGACCGTGAAAGGGGTTTTTTCCCGTTTTACTCTTCTCCGAAGGAATTCCCAAGAATCCCGTATTAACGAATCTCTACGACGCAGGGGAACCTACATACCAAATTTCATCGTCCTACCACCTGCGGCTTGGGCTGGGCGAAGATGTATGATATAAATAAATATTTACATAATTACACTTTTGCCCATTTACACATTTAGCCATTTGCGCATTATCACATGTGCATATTTACACATTTGAATATTTGTAGATTTACATTACCAACAAATCATCGATTCATCACATTTGCACTATTGCAAATTTGCACATATGCGCATTTGCACTTTTGCAAATTTGCATAATTGCACATATGCACATTTTGAAATTTGCATATTTCCACTTTTGAAAATTTGCACATTTACATTGAAGGAGCAATCTGTGTACCAAATTTTAACTTGCCAGCTCAAGCAATTTTGGCAGGCCGTCAAGTGGGAGAATTTTCGCTTCTTTGCCCCTCCGCATTAGATTTTCCAAAAGTCACGTCTTATCTGTAATTCACACTGAAGAATGAACCTGCATACCAAGTTTTAGCTTTCTAGTTCAGCGGTTTTTTTTTTATCTCCCCGTAGGAAATTACAAAAGTCCTACCTGGGTGAATGTCTACACCTCAGGTGGAACCAATATACACAATTACAACCTTTCAGCTCTAACCGTTTTGGAAGGCTGTCGAGGGGGAGAATTTCACCCTTTTCTGCCCCTCCCTGTTTGATTTTTCAAGAATCACGTTTTATATATTATCTACACTGGAAAGGGAGCCATCATACAAAAATATCAACTTCCCATGTTCAATGGCTTGGGAAGGCCGACGAGGGGGAGAATTTCACTCTTTTCTGGCACGCCCCGTTGGATTTGTCAAAAATCACGCCTTCGCTGTTATCTACACTGGAGAAGGAGTCTGAGTAACAAAGTTCAACTTCCCAGGTCCAACGGTTTGGGAAGGCCGTAAAGGGGGAGACTTTTCGCCCTTTAAACCCTCATTTGTACCACATCCCTGGTAAAAATTTTCAAATGTACCTTATCAAGTTAGCACATACTCCCAGGAAGGCATATTTCAAATTTCAGGTTTCTAGCTAGGGGGTTTGGGCAGGCCGTGAAAGGGGAGTTTTGCCTCCTTTTTCCCCCTCTCCGAAGGAATTTCCAAACACCCCGTCTTAGCGGACGTCAGCCTCCTACCTCTTGCGGATTGGGTTGGGCGATGTTGAATATATATATATATATATATATATATATATATATGCATTACCTATACTTTGAAGACATCTGTATATACAGCCAAAAATGTCCCTATAAAATGCGCTGTGTCCAGTAAAATGTCTTCAGAGTAAACACTAGAATAACGAAAAGTTTAAGGACAGTCCCCAAAGTAACAAAATGTCTTCATAGTAACTTGTGGAACGAAAACCCGTCCCCGCAACATGTGCTGTGCACATATATATATATATATATATATATATATATATGCATTGCCCATACTTTGAAGACATCTGTATATACAGCCAAAAAAGTCCCTATAAAATGCGCTGTGTCCAGTAAAATGTCTTCAGAGTAAACACTAGAATAATGAAAAGTTTAAGGACAGTCCCCAAAGTAACAAAATGTCTTCATAGTAACTTGTGGAACGAAAACCCGTCCCCGCAATATGTGCTGTGCACATATATATATATATATATATATATAGAGCTAAGGAAGAAGTAGTTTTACACTACATCTACTGTACACGAAGTTGTGAAAATTTCGGGGAATCATTTATGATTTCAACATTGGCGTGTCATTGGGAGGAAGTAGTTTGCTTCGGTGCTATGAAAAATCAATGAGCAGATGGATTTTTTCATTAGTTTACGGAAGTTGTTAAATATAGGGACTACAAAATAAATATAGGGAGTGGCTTTTTTAGGTTATAAATGTGATTTTGGACACGCCATGAATTATTATCCCGACTAGGAAAAAGTGAATATCACTGGTATGCAAAATATGTTTTCAATAAGGCATTTAATCACTGTAGAAATTAACCATTTATGGACCAACTAAATAATTGTTTATTTTTTTTCTAGTAGAGGTTAATATCAACATTTTGGAAGTTGTTTAAAATGACTTCTTACAAATCGAAAAATTTACACTATTAACTTCTTTGGATGTTCTGAAAGAGAGATTCCTAAAGAATAACATCCATTTTATTTTGCTGGGTACTCTTAGTTTGTCGAAATATTTTTGGTGTCATTTCCAGTGTTTTGGTGTAATTATTTGCTTATGTGTTTCTATAACACCAATATTTTGGCTGTATTGCCAAAGTACTTTATCTAATTAGTTTTAAAAAAATTTGTCAATAGGTAAAAAATTAACAATTTTTGGCATCTATGTTTGGTGATTAAATTTGAATTGAAATAATTTTAAATAAATAATTATAAAAATGGTATATATGTAGAAAGAAAGAAAAATAAGTTTTTATAAAAGTTTATCAAAATGATTAGAATTCTGTTAAATTCTGGACAACATTTCAAATGTGAGGACGTTTCTTTCAGAAATTTCATGCACATTAAATATTTAATAAAAATTAAATAAAGTGAATTAAGCTTAGTTAATTTTGACAAACAATATCATTTATGTGACAATATCATTTGGTGATGGATACTGGATTGATTTAGTATTTTTCGCATAGGATCGGTCTTTAACGGAATCACAAAAGAAAAAGTTTAAGGGGGTCAAGTCCCAGCTATTCGGCCAATTGAAATCGCCAAGATGGTTGATAATACGATTACCGAACTTAGTGAGCAAAGGATTGATTGTTTGATGAGCTGCGTGACATGGTGCTAAAACCAAATATTATGTAGGTTCATATCTTCCATTTCACCCCAAAAAATCCGTAGTCATAGCTCCGTAGCGATCGCCGTTGACTGAGATGGCGTTTTCAGCAGCATTTTCGAGAAAAGGGCCAGTGACGTCACCACTCCAGAATCCACAACAAACTGTCACTCTCTGTGGATGCATTGGGAATTTGACATAGCCGAAGAAATGAAAATGCGCATTGTCAGAAAATATAATTTTTCGGCCAAATTCAAAGTTCGATTTTTTCCATATCTACTCTACATATGATGTTGGACAGCTATAGAGCTTGGCATCCCTATCACTATCATATGTTCCAGAATGCTGTGAATGAAATGAAAATTATATCGTATTGACACGTTTTTTAAATTAGAAAGTGTTCCGTATATTTTAAGGATATCTCTGTATATAAAGGAATAAGGTTACTGACTGACTGATTGATTCAATATCGCCCAGCCCAAATCGCTGGGGCTAGGATGCTGAAATTTGGTATGTATGTTCCCCTTCCGGCGTAGACATCTGCTTAGACGGGGTTTTTGGGAAATTCCTTCGGGGAGGGCAAAATAGGGAAAAACCCCTTTCACGGCCTGCCTAAGCCCTTTTGGCTAGAAAGCTAAAATTTTAAATACGTCTTCCTGGGAGTATGTGCTAACTCCTTGATAAAGTATTAAGAATTTTGGCCAGGATTGTGGTAAAGGGCGAAAACTAAATGTAAAAATTAATCTGAAAAAATAGAAAATTTAAAACTTTTTGGAGAATCTTTGTTTTCGTTTTACCTTTTTAAAAAAAATATATTAAAATATTTGTATAATTCTCCATTTTCAAATTCATCACAAATATCCCAATTATCATAATCTTCATTATCATCATTATCTTCATCATCATTATTATAATCTTCTTCATCACCATTGTTATAATCTTCTCCATCATTATCATCAGCACTATCTTCATCGTTATTATCATCAGCACCTTTATCACCATCTTCATTACCATCATCTTTATCATAATTTTCATTAGAATTATCTGGCAAAACTAACTCTAATTCCGAAGTTGATAAATTAGTTTTTTTTCTGCTTATATTGCTTGCTCATGCTAGATATAAATGGGTCTGAACTTAGCAGAAACCTATTGAAAATATATTCATATAATATATTCTATAATTTTTAAAATCTTTGTTTCTTACTTCTTGAGCTTCTTCTGATAATTCTCCTATTGGTAAAAGCAGTGATGCCAGACGAAATATTTGAAAATCCCTACGCTTCTCAAAAAAAATGCCTTTTTTTCCCTACGCCCAAAATTTTTTTCTCTACGCTATTAATTCATTGATTTTAATAAAAGAATTAAACTTTAAACAAAAGTAAATTTTATTTTCATTTTGCAAGGTTTGTACATTAATTCAACTAAAAAGAAATAACAAAAACATATATTTTAATTTCATTAATAAAAAAAAACAGCTACACAGATATTTCCAAAAAAAAAATATATATATACATATATATATATATATATAAATAAAGTAAAAACTAAAAAAAAAAAATAACATCTGTTACTAAAGAAAATATTCTTTCAGCATCCGCATTAGCATGTGGTAAAGCCAATAAAATTTTGACCAATTTTGCAAAGTTTGGAAATAATAAGGAATTATTAAATTTTTTGGACCCAATTAACCAGGATGAACAAGCTACCAAGTTTCGTGGTCGAAACCACGAAATTCTTAGCCGATTTACAGAAAAACTTAGCCTCTGGCAAGGGTTGTATCAAGTCAAGCATGTATGTGGTATTACCACACTTTCATATTTTCTTGATGATTACCAGATTGGTAAAGAATTTATTGTAGGGTTTCTCTTTCAAAATATTTGAAGATGGCATTTTGAAATTTAAATTTAGTTTTTTTTTCAAAGAATTTATGCTATTTAAAGTAAAAGGCCAAACAAATTTTCAAATTCCCTACATTTCGCCTTAAATTCAAAATCTGTTCTTTATTTTTCACGCTTCAAAATTTATGAAAAATTCCCTACGAAAAGGGAAAATTCCCTACATCACTGGGTAAAAGTGCTTGCTGTGTAATCTGCGGCCCGTGAATAAAAAATTTATGCAAAGTGGGAGGCATTCAAAACCATGTGTTACGGCAGAACTAATTGCCACAATATAGTTCTATGTTTTTTGTTAAGTGTACGAGTTGGCAACACTTAAGGTGCGGTCACATTAGGCAAATATTTGACGAAAACCGTCAAATATTTGTTTGCCGTAGTCTGACCACAAAATATTTTTGAGGGGCAAACAACAAAACAGCTGATTTTGGGAAAATAAAATTATTTGCCATCAAACAAAAATGTGCCTAATGTGAACATAGTGTGAACACTAAAGGGCAAATATTTTCCTCATTTTTGGGCAAACAATTATTTGATCTTACAAAATATTTGTAAGAGCAAACAATGTCAAATAACACCCGTTTCAACAGTTTTGTCAAATATTAATACTTAAATCATTAAAATCTAAGAAAAATCGTCTAAATATCTAAAATCTTAAAACTGAAATGATTTTATTTGTTTGAAACTTGTATATTTATTAGTGTTTCCAATTCGGTTAATAAATTACCCGATTCATCGATTATTTGGCTCTATTTTGGTTAATGTCAAAACAAATAATTTAAACTTAAAAAGAAGATAGTGTTGTCAAAAATATTTAAGAATTCGCTTATTCGCATCACTAGATGAAGATCAAAATGGATGAAGATCAAAATGGAATTTGCGTTTTAATAACTACAATATTCTTGGAAATTTTTCGACTTAATTGCTTTTTGTGCAAAAATCAAACTTGGATATTTTAAAAATAGAAACACGCAGATTTTCATACCTTTTTTTACTAAAAAACATCTTTAACTCTAAAGCCCAAAACAAATAGTGAAATTGCCAGTGAACAGTGGGAGTGCTGTTAAACTTAGTTCGTGATTTTCGCTAAACCTGTATAATATTTTTAATAACTTTTTATTAAATTTTGTTTGAAAGCTGCTTTTGTTTATTAAGAAAATTTTCTATATTCAATTTTACCCAGCGGCTTTAGACTGGCTACACTGAATTTATCAGTTTTAGGCTTTAGGGTTTATTTCCACTGATCATGTCTGACAATATTTTCTGCCAAAAATACCAAGATTCTATGGCAATATTTCTTCGGAATACTTTAAACTTAACTAGGTAATTTACAAAAAGCAGCTCTTTGTGTTTTTATTGATAAAATAAAAACATTTATATTGCATTAATCGATTAATTACAAATTTTCCGATTAATCGACCTGTATAACCGATTAATCAATTTTCTTCATTTTTCGAATAATGCCCTAACCGGTTAACCGGCAGTGTCGAATAATTGGAAACACTAATATTTATAAAAGTTTTAGAGGGGTTTAATTAAATTGTTTGAAACCTATCGGAACTTAAAAAAAAAATATTTTGATTTAAAAATAAGGGTTCTAAAGAACAAAGTGAGATGAATTTTAAAATGTTTGTAAGTTTTTTTATTAAAGTTAATTTTATTAAATCACTTTCATTCAAGTTCGGTTAACTTAATTTTTGACAGACCAATTTTCCGAATTTTAAAAAGTCTGTTTTTTTGCAAGTAACATCGTATGCTTTTGAGACAATCAACAAAATCAAATAGAAAATTTCTTATCAAATTGAAGAATATTATGACCAACTTAATTAGAAGCAAACTAAACAAAATCCAAACATTTTTGAAACATATGTTATTTTAAAAATCGTATGCAATTGTATGTACACTATAATAGAAACAAAGAAAAAATCATTTTATGTATATTACCCAGTTACTTAAAAATGTTTGCTAAGAAAATTTCAGCGTTTGATATACAACCTATTACTATGTAAAGATTTTTTGCTGTGTACAAGAATTTTCGAAAGATAATATTACATGATTTTGTAATAGCTGTTTTTATGCGTCGGTTTGTGTCATTCGCATATTAATTTGACTTAAGTAACGCTAAGCGTTGGCTTATGCCAAATTTATATGCTAACTTTAATAGCTTGCGGCATAAGCACATCCAATGTAGGATTCAGAAGTTAATTTATATTTCAAAATATATCGTTAAAAGTAAAATATTTGCGCTTTTACCGTTAAAAATAACATCTAGATGTCAACACTTAAATAAAACAAACAAATAATCATATGATTCGTCACTTTGTTTACAAAATAAAATATTAAATAAAAACTTCGGTGGAAGTTTACATTTTCAGCCACCCTCTAATAAGATATATAACCCTCTAATAAGATATATAACCCTTTTGGACGCGCTAGGTCCAAAAAACCGAAACATACCCAAAAGTTAAAGGAAATTTTCTCACGATTCCAAATATGGATTTTGTTCCAAAATCCAGCAAATAGAATTCGCGTTAGGTCCATTTAATTAAATTTTAGATGGTAGAAAAGGAAAAGTGAAGTTTTCGCTTTGAAATAAACTGAAATTTATTGTTCATATTAAACGGAATGGCACTTAGTAAAAATAATGAAAAGTTTTGAGAAATAATTGCGGGATTTAAAAAAAAAATCGTCTGCGGCGCTACGTGCCGCAATGTACCTAAAATTTAAATTTCGTGAAAAAATCGCGCGGTTTTTAAAAAAATTTTCATTTTTTTTTTGTAAAATGGGCGGTTTTCAGTTTCTGCTATCACCACCCTAAGGTAATCCCTGTAACGCCAACGATAGCAACTACAAAACACTAGTATTTTTTAACATCTAAAAACCTAACTCTAATTCTGTTTCACGGATTTTGAAGAAAATTTCCTTTAATTGAAGTTATCACACTTACCATTTTTGGTGTGTTTCGGTTTTTTGAACATATCGATATGTCCCCCTTAACACCAAAAAAATAATTTTTTCATTCCAGAGGGGGTCATATCTTTTTTCCGTAATTCTATTTCCCGGATCTTAAAGGAAATGCATGTTGGGAATCGTGAGAAAATTTTCTTTAATAAAAGCCGTCACTGTTACGATTTTTGGTGTGTTTTGTTGTTTTTTGAACCTAGCGGGTCACAGAGGCCCGACACACTTAACCCCATAGAGATTTTTTTTTAATTCCCGAGGGGGTGAGATTTTTATATTTTCTTGAGGGTGTCCGAAAAAGTAAACTTTTGCCAAAACTTCTTTTTAACGTTTTCCTCCTCTTCCATAAGTACCGATACTGCTTCAAAGCACAACTCAAAAAAACTTGTATCGTCCTTTATCAGATTTTAAGTTTTTATAGTTTTTAATTTTTGAGAAAATAAATCTATGTTTTATTATAGTTTGATCAAACAATTTTTATTGTCAAATATTTGTTCAAGTGTGACCATAGGGCAAACATGTTTTCCTCATTTTTGTTTTCCACTATTTGAAAGTTGTTTGATCAAACAAAAAGAGGCAAATAAATGTGTGTAGTGTGACCACAAAATAATCTCTATATTGCTTTGACAAAATTTTGGGCAAATATGTTCAAACATTTTTGCGGAAAATATTTGCCCAATGTGACCGTAGCTTTACTGTTAATTTCACGAAGAATGTGATTTGTTTTATGTAAACTTGGCAGCACTGTTTTATTCAGCTACCAATAGCTTATAAGAAAATTTATTAGAATTTTTTTTTTTTGCATAGTGCACGACACACAAGTCATCTCTTCCTTTCTTTTTTAAATAAAAATTAAAATAAATAAATAAATTGAATTTTAAAAATATAAATAAAAGTTTTTAATTACGCACAAAATAGTGCGTTGAACATTGGCGCCCGACGTGGGGCATTAAACTTTTTTGAGAAAGACTGTGCCTTTTTAGATTTTTTTGGAAATACGGCAGCCATCTTAAAGAAGACACATCTGTAAAAGAAGACATCTTTATTTAAAAGAAGACATCTTTATTTAAAGAAGACATCTTTATTTAAAAGAAGACATCTTTATTTGCCGTTTATTTTTTAGAAGAAATTTATTGTTGTTGTTGTTACTGTCCGGTGGCTATTGTTGGATCTAAAATTTAGTTGCAGTTTTGGTGGTTATCCCTGTGGTTGTTGGCAGCCAGGAAATCTAGCCGATATTTTTAATCTCAACTTGGAAGAACAACTGGTGCAATATGGAAAAAGACAAGGTTGTATTAATGAAATTTTAATAACAAAATATTGAAACAAGTTAAATTTTAAAGTATGACAAATTAAGTTATTTATTATCTTAAAAAAAAAAAAATGTTTTCGCAAGAATCCGCCATTTTAAATTTATTGAGGTTATGAATTTTTCAGTAAAGCACTTGTTTCTTTATTATAAATAATACATACATGCACACATACATACAAATCCATTACTCAATAACCCTTATCCAAACACAACACCAACCATCCCATTACCCTAACCAACACTGACCTTGGAAGAACAGGAAGTGTTTGAAAATTTTGAAGTGATAATTATTTTCTTAATAATTATTTTCTCGATAATTTGCTATTTATTATAGAAGCGATTTTCAAATAAAAGGGTGAATTAAATTCAAAAGAGTTTGTTAAAGAGTATTATTGCAGAATAATAACTTAGTTGTGGAAATTTAGTTGACAACTAATTTAGGATATATTCAATTTCAGAGTTGCGATTTAAGTTTGATAAGCTTCTTTTTATAAATCATGTCGGATCAGGAGAAATTAGCATCTTTGCAAAAGCAAAAAACTAGGGCAAAGGGAAATATTAATCGTATAAGGAAAATGTATCAGGATGGTTCGGGCTCGGTACAGCCGATTGATTTACAGCTACGATTAGAACTTTTAGATTCATATGTGAAACAATTAATGGAGTTTCAAAATGAGATTGAAAAATTAAATCCTGACGACAATAAGCGTGGTGAATTGGAGGAGTGTTCTATTAGTGCTAAATCGTTATTGCTAACGAAATTAGGTGGTGGTCGACGAATGAGTGCAGCTCTTGATTATACGATGAGTGCACCACATCATTCCGTGAATCGTCTTCCTCAATTGAAAATTCCAAAATTTGGTGAAAAATATTCAGAATATAAAAACTTTATAGCAACCTTTAACAATTCGGTCAATGACGATCCAACACTTTCGACAATTGATAAATTTAATTATTTAATAAATAGTCTTGAAAAGGATGCATTGCTTACAATCAAGGCGTTTCAGGTTACTGAGGAGAATTATGCTAGCGCTTTGAAAAGGTTGGCTGAGAGATATAATAACAATTGTTTAATATTTCAGGACCACATAGCTACATTATTTAATTTGCAGAAAATAACAAAGCCAAGCGCTTCTGATTTAAGACATACAGTCGACACTGTTTCAGCTGTCTTAGACTCTCTCTCACATATTGGGTCACAAAACGAGATCACACATGCTTTGATAATTCATTTAGTCTTGTCCAAAGTAGTTACTGAGTCGAAAGCTAAATGGGATGAGCAATTGGATTATAGTAAACTGCCGAATTGGACTGATTGTGCATCGATTTTGATAAGGCGCTGTCAGTTTTTAGAGGTTAATGAGCATAAGTCTGCTGAACCTGAACAAAATTTAAATAGACAGTATAGATCGAGGCCAAACAACCATAATCATAGGGAAAGAAGAAATCCTCAGTATTCTTTTGCGTGTGCTCAGTCTGAAGAATGCTCATTTTGTTCTGGCAAAGATCATTCAATTATTTCTTGCCAATTATTTTCGACTCTAGCGGTGACTCAAAGGTTTGATTTTACGAAGAAAAAGAATTTGTGTATTAATTGCTTAAAAGTTGGTCATTCCGTTAAAAAATGTCGTGCCAACCGGTGCAATCTTTGTCAACGTCCTCACCATGTTTTACTGCACAATCAGGACATGATAAAACAAACTAATTCAGCTGCTATGAATCAAAATAGTACAGCTCAATGGCCTACTGGTTCTAATGCTGCTGTAAATAACAGTTCAGCACAACGGTTTCAAATGCCTGCTACTGTAAATCGTAGTTCAGTCCAAAGTAATGAATATTCCTCGGCATCTACTGGAGCAATTAGTCGAATTCCGGCTCAAATTTCAAATTCACAATCGAACGGAATGAATATTCAAAATGTCACTGCAATGTTTGCACAAGGTAATAACCAACAGGTAATTTTAGCCACCGCTATTGTGAAAATTAAAGACAGATATGGTAAATATCATCTAGTGCGAGCAATGATAGATTCTTGCTCGCAGGTAAATTTAGTTACGGAAGAAGTAGCTCAACGTATTGCATTGAAACGCATTGAGAGCGATTTAAATTTGGTTGGTGTAGGAAGAAGAAGAGTTAGACAGAGTTTAGATACTTTTGTGAAATCGTGCGTGAATGAATTCGAATTTGGTGGTCAATTTTATATCACCAAATCAATAGTTGATGATCAACCCAGTGAAAGGATAAATAGGGAAAGTTTGAAGATTCCTGAAAATATAGTTCTGGCAGATCCTCATTTTAATAAACCTCAGAAGATTGATATATTAATAGGATGTGAGATATTTTATGACCTTTTGTCAGTTAGTCGAATAAGACTGGGACCATCATTGCCAAAACTACAGAAAACTGTTTTAGGTTGGATAGTAGTTGGTAAATGTCGATCGGAAGTGGTTCCACGGACAAAGGTGTGCTAATTTGTGTCGAATAGTGAACAGGGTAATCTAGATTCGCTCAATGATTTGGTTCAACGGTTTTGGGAACTAGAACAGGTTCCAATGTGTTGTAAAATGACAGATGAACAATTGCTTTGTGAGAATCATTTTGAGAAAACTACTTGTCGAGTTGAAGACGGTAGATTTGAGGTTCGGCTGCCCTTTAAAACAGACCCAATGGTTTTAGGAAGTTCATATGACATAGCAAAACGTCGTTTTCTCTCTCTCGAACGAAAGACCCTATTATGAAAGAAATGTATTCAACTTTCATGAAAGAATATTTAAATCTCGGTCATATGTCACTAAAAAATAATGGAATTCCAAGTTCGCCTCATTACTTCATTCCGCATCAGTGCGTAATAAGAGCTCATAGTACCACTACAAAATTGAGAGTTGTTTTCGATGCTTCGAGTAAAACATCAACTCAGAAATCACTAAATGATACTCTGATGGTAGGTCCTACTATACAAGAGGACTTGTTCTCAACTTTATTGAAATTCAGATTAAATAAATTTGCCATTACGGCTGATATAACAAAAATGTATAGACAAGTCAGAGTTCATAAAGACGATCGCAAGTTTCAATTGATTTTATGTCGTGAAAATCCAGATTTACCAATACAAATATATGAAATAAACACTGTAACTTATGGTACAGCTCCCGCGCCTTTTCTTGCGATTCGATGCCTTAAAGAAATTAGTGATATTTTCAAGGATGTTTATCCGTTGGGTTCTTATGTAATAGCCACTGACTTCTATGTTGATGATTTGCTCTCAGGAGCAGATGATATCGAAACATTGACACAAATTCTTAAAGAAGTCTCACAAATTTTAAGTTCTTGTGGATTTAGTTTGGCTAAGTGGTATACGAATTGTAGAGATTATGAAAATATTGAGCTCGTGAGGCAATTAGAGTTAAATGACTCAGATTCTACTAGAGCTCTTGGGATTATATGGAAACCAGAAGAAGATTATTTGTGTTTTCAATTGGAAAATAATTTTGGAAATCTTCCTGCAACTAAGCGGAATATATTATCAATATCTTCTCGTTTGTTTGATCCCCTTGGGCTACTAGCTCCTATTGTAATTAAGGCAAAAATTCTATTACAAGAGATATGGGAAATTAATCTGGATTTCGATAAATCAATTCCCCAGGACTTGGACACAACATGGCAAAACTTTAAAGCAATACTCTCCCAGATAGATTCAATTGTTATACCTAGGTGTGTTGGTACTACCTTAAATGATAGTTTTCAAATACATGGTTTCGCTGATGCTTCAATGCGAGCATATGGTTGTTGTATTTATGTGAGATATAAAGGTAAACAAGGTATAACAGCACGATTGCTGGTTGCAAAATCTAAAGTTGCACCTTCGAAGAAAGTTAAAACTTTACCACGTTTAGAATTGTGTGCTGCACATTTATTAACGAAATTATGGAACGTGATCAAGTCAAAACTCTCTGAATATTCAGTTGAAAAAGTAACTTTTTGGAGTGATTCAGAAATAGTTCTTCATTGGATTAAAACTCACCCTTCAGTATTACATACATTTGTTAGCAATCGTGTAGCAGAGATTCAGGAAAAATCTTCAGGCGCTAATTGGCGATATGTACCTACAGCTAATAACCCAGCTGATATAGTTTCACGTGGCTGTGATATTAAGGAAATTAAAGAATCAATTTGGTTTTCAGGCCCTGATTTTTTGAAATATAATTCTGAAGACTGGCCAAGGAACACACATGTAGAGTTATCTCCTGAATCTCTGGCACTAGAAAAGAAGAAAACAAAGGTTTCACTATTGAATACAAAATCAATAGTGCCGGAAAATCATTTAAACCGAGTATGGAGAATGGTTGAGAGTATATCGTCATGTAATAAGGTGATTCGAATAGTTGCATACATTTTAAGGTTCATAAGAGGCATGAGAAACAAATTACGTACTACAAATAAACTTGGTAAAAATAATTGTCCGTTGAGCGTTAAGGAATTAGATTTCTCTTTCTTGAAAATTGTTGAAATGATTCAGAATGTTGAGTTTAAGAACGAAATTCGTATTTTGTCTAGTTCTTCATTACCTAAGCAGAATATGTTACAAAAGTTAAATCCCTTTATTCAGAAATATGGTAATGACACTATAAATGTTACGTTGTTGCGTGTTGGGGGCCGGTTGACCAGATCGTCCCTTCCTTATGATTCTAAATATCCTCTTCTTTTGACAAGAGATTCACATTTTATTAAAGCGTATTTTTTCGACTTACATAAGTCTAATTGTCGCGCGGGACCTAAAGCATTGTTAGGGATTTCTCGCGAAAAAGTTTGTTTTGTTAATGCTCGTCAGTTGGCTCGAAAAACTATAAATAGTTGTCTGTCTTGTTTTTATTTTAAACCTAAATTAGCTTCTCAAATAATGAGCGATTTGCCACGGGATAGAATAACACGTTGTCGTCCATTTTGGGTGTGTGGTGTCGATTTGTGTGGCCCAGTATATACGTCATTGAGAATAAGAGGCAGGCCACCTGTAAAAACTTATATAGCAGTTTTTGTGTGCTTTGCTTCTAAAGCAGTGCATTTAGAAGCATTATCAGATTTACAAACTGATACGTTTTTGTCTACTTTAAATAGGTTCGTGGGCAGAAGGGGCCTTCCAAAAACAATTTGGTGCGACAACGCCACAAATTTCGTCGGGACCGCCAAACTATGGAGCGAGAAGGACAAAATACGGGTACAACAAGCAACAGCAGAACAGGAAATGGACTTTCACTTCATCCCTCCACGAGCGCCGCACTTCGGAGGACTTTGGGAAGCAGCAGTGAAGTCTGTGAAATCGTTACTTCTGCGAACAATAGGCAACGCGAACTTATCGTACGAAGAACTGACAACCGTACTGGTAGATGTCGAAGCCGTCCTCGATTCTCGGCCTATCGTGGCAATAACAGAAGATCCCAACGACGAAGAAGCTCTAACTCAAGGGCACTTGTTAATCGGGTGCTCGCTCAAAGCGCTGCCAGAAATCGAAGGACGAGGCAACAAGGCAGGCTCCTTGAAGCGGTTTCGGCTACTATCATCGCTCAAGGCACACTTTTGGGACGTGTGGCAGCGGGATTATGTCCGGGAGCTACAGCAACGAGCCAAATGGACCAGCCCGAACGACAACATAAAAATCGGAGATGTCGTTATCGTCCACTAAGACAACCTCCCACCTCAGAAGTGGCTAATAGGCAAATTAATAGAAGTAGAGGTCAGCAACGATGGCAAGGTTCGAGTAGCCGTCGTCAAAACAAAGGCCGGTACATATAAACGCCCGATTCACAAATTAGCTCCGCTGCCATTTAATAATTCGCAGGCTGATTCTAATCTACAGCCTTGCAAAGGGGGCGGTGTTACGGCAGAACTAATTGCCACAATATAGTTCTATGTTTTTTGTTAAGTGTACGAGTTGGCAACACTTAGTGTTAATTTCACGAAGAATGTGATTTGTTTTATGTAAACTTGGCAGCACTGTTTTATTCAGCTACCAATAGCTAATAAGAAAATTTATTAGAAATTTTTTTTTTTTGCATAGTGCACTACACACAAGTCAACTCTTCCTTTCTTTTTTAAATAAATATTAAAATAAATAAATAAATTGAATTTTAAAAATATAAATAAAAGTTTTTAATTACGCACAAAATAGTGCGTTGAACACCATGGATATTTTTCAACAAAATATCTAGCCGTATTGTGAGCAAATTTACGAAAATTTTCCAAATGAGTCTCATGACCACAAGAAACAACAATTAGTATTGTACATATTTTTTTTTTTAAATTCCAGCAGAAATTTCCGCGTTCTGAAAAAACGTCTGGCAGTGTTTCCGTCATTCAAATGATCAAATATGGATTTTGCCTGATCAACAATCAAACCAGTTCTTTCTCGAAACTCATTTTGGATACGACATATTTTTTCGTATAGACGAGAATAAATTAATTAATGTGAAATTTTATTTTTAAAACTTGTTTGTTTAAATTATTATTAAATAAAATTAATATAACATAAAGTACATGGTGGTAATAGCTTTTGGTTATGAAAATTTTAGTACGTGAGAATAATTTCGTGAGCGTGCGTAAACCATTTGTGATCGTGATTAAATTAAAATTTAATCACTTGAATTTAGCTAAAAGTATTAAAAATATGTTTACTTCCTGCAAATTGTGCGTGATACAATTTTTTGTACGTGAGCTTAAATGACCGAAATCACTCACGCACTTATCTCTAAAAAAACAAAATGGATCAACAAAAACAATAAAATACCAAAAACAAAGAGAATGACAATATTAAAACACAAAAATACATTTACTGGTCTTGTTCAATAAATGACAACTAGAGCTTTTACACAAAAATTAAAACACAAAATTTAAGCATTGTCTGGACTTTTTTTTTTTTAAATATAAGCTGATATTCTATACTTTTCTAAAATCCATAAAACTAATTCCATCTCTTACTAACTTAATACTTCTGGCCCATTAAATGCGTAAATTATTCCAATTTTGGACCTTTTTCAAAAAAATTATTAAAAATATTTACACATAATTTTAATAAACAAACATAATTTACTATACATATACTTTAATACCTGATGTTGAAGGTTCCATTATAAGAGATTTACTTACACTAATAATAATCGCTTGAAATGTAAAAATTATTAATTTTTTTACTTTTTTTAAAAACAGCAATAATTTGCTAACTTTGGCCGCTCAGTGAAAAGAAAGTAAATAACTTAGTTGATTGATTTTGACAGCTAGTGATGCAGAATTGTATCTACTTTTACCCTATACCAACATTTATTATAAAAACTTTATTCGCCACTTTGATACTTTGAAGTTAAAATTTAGTTCAGGTCCAGGTGAAATTTTTGGAAATTTCTACGGGGAGGGGCAAAAAGGTGAAATAACGGGCTGCCCACACGGATTTAGCTAAAAACCCGAAATTTGAAATATATATGTTAACTGGGATATGGTAAAATTTTTTATAAAAATTATGGATCGCAGATAATAACGAAACTACTGATTTTGCTAGAGATACAACGTGTAATGCTTAAGAAGTAACTTAACTCCAATATAGGATTTTTTTTTTGCAATTAATCTAACATATATATTTCCTCAAATTATTTTCCAAAAGAAGATTTTTCTCCAATTCTAGGGACCTTTTCTAATAGATAACGTCCATGTTCTATAAAAAACCTGTCAGAATATGAGGAATATTCAATAGAAAATGCCTCACTTCTGATGGCGTTTCCCTATCGTTACCCCTAAAATATCGTTACTGAAATATCTGCAAAAATCGTTATCCTTAAAATACCGTTACCCTTAAAATAACGTTACCGAAATAATAGAAAATAACTTTACCCTTAAAATACCGATAAATTTTTTTATTACGTTAAGTCGTATTGTTTACTTTGCGAACGCTTTTTGCATAGTTAACAATGTGGCAACACTTTTTTTAAGTAACGGCTACACAAGTTATGGTCTTGTTTACCAGGTGTCTTCAAATGCAATTAAATTTGCCATGATATTTGAAAATTACACAAAAAAAAACAATAAAATTATTTTCGTTGTTCTTTTGTGTGCATATTATATTAAATGTGATGACAAGGGGTTGGTTAAACTAAAGAAATAACATATAAGCATGTACTTGAAATTAGTTTAAATAATTTATTTTAATCATTTGAAAATAAAAGAATTTTTTAGTTTCTTGAAATTGTTTTATTTAGAAATTCTAAAATTTTCTCGCAAAATTATATGTTATATAAAATTCCACCGATCAGTTAAAAACATACAGATATGTGGATATTTTTTGCTCATATTAAAAATTTTAGTATGTTTTCTGTAAAATATAACTGATGAAAAATTGCCTAACCAGGATTACAGCATTCTCAAGACTTTTAAGAAAATGTGCCCAGAAATGTCTTATAAACTTCCTAGATTCCTATTACCAAAGTGTATCCCTATTGGGATACTTATAAAAATATTTAAAAACAAATATTTCAAATAGAAAATGATCCAAATTTTTTTTTTTAATTTGAGCGATAAATAAAAAAATTATAATCGTATGTACTGTTTTAAGACGAAAAAATCAAATTTAAATTTAAGAAAAATCTTAATAAGCTTGCATGAAATCAAGAATTGACAAGAAAATCACAAAATGACGGAGCTTTAAAGCACCTTGGCCAATAGTTGTAAAATTCTAAATACTCTATACTTGTACAACTCTACCTTATTCCCAATTCTAAATAAAACTACTTAAAAAATTGTAGGATCAATTTGGGGGTTTCCCTTATTATTAATCTTTAAAAAAATCTTTGTAGAATTTTAAAGATGACTGTTTAAAGTTATGCGCTCTTAAAAAAATTAAATTCTGTCTTCTAAATTTTTAACCCATTTTTTTAAATGAAAGCAAGGTGCTTTGATAAAATCATATGTGACCTTATCTAATAATATATATAAATACATATCTCAGTATGCATTAGCATATATAATAATATATTACATAATTTTTTAAAATTACCTTATTCAGTGAAAACTCCTAATAGTGGACACTCTCTATACCGGACACCTCCCTTTAATGGAACAAAACTCCGAAACGTAACACCAAACAATAATTTTCATGTGAATGAACCTTTCATAGGTGGACACTTCCTTATATGGACATGGACAAAGATTTTGTTTATATTTTGGTTGAAAACCCTCCATTATGTGGACATCTTCATAAAATCACAAATAATTTTTTGAATGTTTTTGTTTAATTTCGTTAACCTGTCATCGATTTTGCATATTTTTGGTTTGTTTTCAAATATTTTTAATTTAGTAACTCTGAAGCAACTACATATGTATGCATTTTTTTCTGCTGTGTGTGGGGGATTCACGAAATTTTATTTTTGTTGTCAATTAAATTTATTGGTTCTTGTGTCAAAAATGGCTTAAAAACGAAAGTGTTTAACATTAAAGTTAAAAATATTGAATCCTCAAAGAATGATATATGTTCGGTTCGGAAACTAGCAGAAAGGTTTGGACATTTAATTTATAGAGATTTAATTTATATTGATCTTCTTTCAAAGATTTGATATCAGAAAATCTCAAGTAGCCAACAAGAAAATTAAATGCGGAAGTGGCAGTCGCACAGTGCTTTGTCCCATATGCAAAATAAAAAAAATAAATTGCTTGTAATATTTAAGTTATAAACATTTTTGTAAAGCTAACAAAGTACCTTAAATGGATTTGCAAGTACAATTTATCATCTCGTCTTTTTGTTAACAGCAGAGGGCGCTAAAGTCAGAAAACTTTTGAGGCAAAACTCTTGATCGGAAAAACGACTTTTACTGTGTTACCAAAAAAATTTCCAAAAATTCACTTTTTGCTTTAATACTTAAGAGTTTTGTTACTATAAGTGGAAAAACACAAAAATTATTTTTGGTAAATATTTTTAATGAAAAAGTTGTTTGTGCCATCGAAAACTTTTGTATTATTTTTTTTGTGGAATTGCCAAAATGCTAAAGTCTGATAGAGTGAAATATTTTTTTTTTAGAATAAGTAACTTTTTAATTTGTGATTTTAGTACATTTTGAAGTACTTTAATAAAATTTTTAAAGAAGTTTTAGATTTTTCTGCCGGAAATGCAAAAATGGTATGTATTTTATAAGAAATATTTCCTAAGTTTTAGAAAAAGTTACAAAGACCTAAGTTCATGGTATTTCCAAAATTTAAAAAGTTAAGTTTTACCACTTTTTTTAATTACTTTAAAAAATTAATCAAATTTTGATGTAGTGTATATTTTAATTAAATAGCGAGAAAAAATTACCAAAAAATTAAAAAAAAAATTTTCTGCCGAAAATCCTATAATTTTACAAAGTTTCACGAAATTTAAAAAATAAGCGGTTTTTTATTTTTCAATTAGACACTTAGTTAGCAAGTCTAACCATTAGTAAGAAAAAAATTTAAGAATTTTGCCGGAAATTTAAAATTTTTTATTTTTTGAAAACATCTATATTTTTTAGTTTTACAAAGACAATATGGTTATATACTTACAATGCTCAATTCAATTTTTGTAAGTTGTGCAGTTTTATTGACTGAGTGTGCGTCGTATAAAATATTTTTCTTGAATAAAATAATATTGCGCCATAAAAAAAACTTTGAAAAATTGAGCAATAATATTGCGCTTCTGTGGGGCCCTTAAAATTGATAAATTGGTTAATGTCAAAAATGCAAAACCAAATTTATATCGTCAGCATATACAAAAATCCGTTACGAGAAAAACGATAATGACGGTTTACAAAGAGAAAATACGATATCAAAAATGTTTTTTTTTTTTCAAAAATGTTCAAACTAACAATATGCCTTGTTATTTGGTTCATCTCTCTCTCTCTCTATATATATATATATATATATATATATATATATATATATATATATATATATATATATATATATATGTGCATAGCGCATGCTGCGGGGACGGGATTTCGTTCCACAAGTTACTTTCGTTCCACAAGTTACATCCAGTAAAATGTCTTCAGTGTAAACAGTAGAATAATGAAAAGTTTAAGGACAGTCCCCAAAGTAACAAAATGTCTTCATAGTAACTTGTGGAACGAAAACCCGTCCCCGCAACATGCGCCGAGCACATATATATATATATATATATATATATTCTGGCGAAAATCCTATAATTTTACAAAGTTTCACAAAATTTAAAAAATAAGCGATTTTTTATTTTTCAGTTAGACACTTTGTTAGCAAGTCTAACCATTAGTAAGAAAAAAATTTAAGAATTTTGCCGGAAATTTAAAATTTTTTATTTTTTGAAAACATCTATATTTTTTAGTTTTACAAAGACAATTTGGTTATATACTCACAATGCTCAATTCAATTTTTGTAAGTTGTGCAGTTTTATTTACTGAGTGTGCGTCGTATAAAATATTTTTCTTGAATAAAATAATATTGCGCCATAAAAAAAACTTTGAAAAATTGAGCAATAATATTGCGCTTCTGTGGGGCCCTTAAAATTGATAAATTGGATAATGTCAAAAATGCAAAACCAAATTTATATCGTCAGCATATACAAAAATCCGTTACGAGAAAACGATAATGACGGTTTACAAAGAGAAAATACGATATCAAAAATGTTTTTTTTTTTCAAAAATGTTCAAACTAACAATATGCCTTGTTATTTGGTTCATCTCTCTCTCTCTCTCTCTCTCTATATATATATATATATATATATATATATATATATATATATATATATATGCATTGCCCATACTTTAAAGACATCTGTTACTATGAAGTTACTATGAAGACATTTTGTTACTTTGGGGACTGTCCTTAAACTTTTCGTTATTCTAGTGTTTACTCTGAAGACATTTTACTGGACACAGCGCATTTTATAGGGACATTTTTGGCTGTATATACAGATGTCTTCAAAGTATGGGTAATGCATATATATATATATATATATAAATATATATATTCATTATGCATACTTTGAAGACATCTGTATATACAGCCAAAAAAGTCCCCATAATATGCGCTGTATCCAGTAAAATGTCTTCAGTGTAAACAGTAGAACAAAGAAAAGTTTAAGGACAGTCTTCAAAGTATCAAAATGTCTTCATAGTAACTTGTGCAAAGAAAAACCATCCCCGCAACATGCGCCGTGCACATATATATATATATATATATATATATATATATATATATATATATATATGTGCACAGCGTTACTATGAAGACATTCCACAAGTTACTATGAAGACATTTTGGTACTTTGGGGACCGTCCTCAAACTTTTAATTATTCTACTGTTTACACTGAAGACATTTTACTGGATACGGCGCATATTATAGGGACTTTTTTGGCTGTATATACAGATGTCTTCAAAGTATGCGAAATGAATATATATATATATATATATATATATATCAGCAAAATCTGGTAAAACAAGCTGTTTTTTATATATGTATACTAAACATAGTAAAAAACTTTATTTTCAGGGGGCATGCCGCTGCACATTTTCAAACTTGCACATTTGCATATATGCACATTTACATTTTAAGTTCCCAGCTCTAGCAGTTTTGAAAGGTTGTCAGGGGGAGGATTTTCCGCTTTTTTGTCCGTCTGTGCTGGATTTCCAAGAAGGCACGCTTTAGCTGTTATCTACAATGGGGAAGGAACCTGCATACCAAATTTCAACTTTCTAGTTTTAGCCGTTTGGGGAGGCTATTCAGGGGAGACCTTTACACTTTTTGCCAACTACCAAGTTATAGTGGTTAAGGCTGGCCGTCAAGAGGGAGTGTTTTACCCTTTTCTGCCCCTCCCCGTTGGATTTTTTAAAAATCACGTCTTAGCCGCTATCTGGAGAAGGATCCTGCATACCAAATTCCCAGGTCTAACGTTTTGAGCAGACGGTAGAGTTCGAGACTTTTCGTCCTTTAAACCCCCATTTTTACAACGGCATTATTACATACTCCCAGGAAGTCATATTTCAAATTTTAGGTTTCCAGCTAAAGGGGTTTGGGCAGGCTGTGAATGCGGAGTTTTCCCCCTTTTTGCCCTTCCCCGAAGCAATTTCCAAAAACTCGTCTTAGCAGATGTCTACGCCGGAGGGGGAACCTACATACCAAACTTCAGCTTTCTACCTCCTGCGGTTTGGGCTGGGCGATGTTGAATGGCTGAGTGAGTCAGTCAGTAATGGTATTCCTTTATATACAAGGTGGCGCAAAAGTAATCCTCCTATCAGAAAATGCTATAAATTTTGCGATTGGCCCCTAATGTCAGTTCTGTTTTGACATTTGTGTAGTAAACACATGCGAAATACACGTTAATAAACAATGTTACGCTACACTGCTCCAGAACGCGGAATATTGGTGACTATTTATTTGAGCAATAATGAAGATGATTTTTCATCAAAAATTATCATGAGTGATGAGGCCCATTTTCATCTTAGCGGGTACGTAAATAAGCAAAATTTATGCTTCTGGGGCACTGAAAATCCGCGTGTAACCCACGAAGAGCCATTACACCCGCTCAAAGTCACTGTATGGTGTGCTGTTTTCGCTGGAGGAGTCATCGGACCTTTTTCCTTCGTAGACGTCGCGGGTCAAACGGTTACTGTGAATGGTGAGCGCTACAGAGCAATGATCAACGAGTTCTTTTTGCCGCAACTTGATGAATTGGGATTGGAAAACATGTGGTTCCAACAGGACGGTGCAACGCCACACACTGCACGTGCCACAACCGATATGCTGAAGGATGCATTTCCCGGGCGTCTAATCTCCCGTTTTGGCGATTCGCACTGGCCAGCAAGATCGCCTGATTTGACCGCTCCAGACTTCTTTTTGTGGGGCTTTTTGAAGTCGCGGGTTTATGTCAACAAGTCTCAGACTGTTGCAGCTCTTAAAGACAATATCCGTCAAGAATGTGAGGACCTCTCGCCGGAAGTTTTGGCCAAAGTGATGGAAAATGCCATAAAAAGGGCTCAAATGACAATCAACTGTGGCGGCGGCCATTTACATGAAATCATATTCTCGACTTGATGTAAAAAAAATTAAAAGACCAAATAAAAATAATCCACAAGAAGAATCAAAGTTTTTCATTTATTTTTTTTTTAATTACAGCCAAAAAACATCGGTAGGTTATTTTTGCGCCACCCTGTATGTTGAGAAGAAAAAATTTTTTTCTTTTCTTAAGATTTAAATATTTAAATGAATTTGTTTCGTTTTGAAGTGGAGTTTTAAATTTAAAGTTAACACATATATAAAATTTCAGGTTTCTGGATAAATCGGTGTGGGCAGCCTGTTAAGGAGGAGACTGTTCACCTTTTTGCCCCGCCCCGTACGCATTTCCAAAAATTCGACCTAGGTGAAATTTCAATTTCCCAGCTCCAGCGGTTTTGGCAAAGGTAAGAATTTTTCCCTTTTCTGCCCCTCCCCATTGGATTTTCCAAAAATTACGTCTTAACTGTTATCTTACGTCTTAACTGTTATCAACTTCCTAGGTCCAAGGGTTTGTGCAGGCTGTTAAGGGGGAGACTTCACCAATGAGATAGCACATACTCCAAGAAAAGCATATTTCAATTTTCAGGTTTCTAGCTATAGGAGTTTGGGCAGACCGTGAAAGGGGGTTTTTCCCGTTTTACTCTTCTCCGAAGGAATTCCCAAGAATCCCGTATTAACGAATCTCTACGACGCAGGGGAACCTACATACCAAATTTCATCGTCCTACCACCTGCGGCTTGGGCTGGGCGAAGATGTATGATATAAATAAATATTTACATAATTACACTTTTGCCCATTTGCACATTTACCCATTTGCGCATTATCACATGTGCATATTTACACATTTGAATATTTGTAGATTTACATTACCATCAAATCATCGATTCATCACATTTGCACTATTGCAAATTTGCACATATGCGCATTTGCACTTTTGCAAATTTGCATAATTGCACATATGCACATTTTGAAATTTGCATATTTCCACTTTTGAAAATTTGCACATTTACATTGAAGGAGCAATCTGTGTACCAAATTTTAACTTGCCAGCTCAAGCGGTTTTGGCAGGCCGTCAAGTGGGAGAATTTTCGCTTCTTTGCCCCTCCGCATTAGATTTTCCAAAAGTCACGTCTTATCTGTAATTCACACTGAAGAATGAACCTGCATACCAAGTTTTAGCTTTCTAGTTCAGCGGTTTTTTTTTTTATCTCCCCGTAGGAAATTACAAAAGTCCTACCTGGGTGAATGTCTACACCTCAGGTGGAACCAATATACACAATTACAACCTTTTAATACCCTAACCGAGCACTAGCAACGAAGGCCTTCAGCTCGTTGTAGCGAAAACAGACCAGAGCCTCTGGTGGGAATCGAACCCACGACCCCCGCACTGATAAGCTAGCACGCTACCAACTAGCCTACCGGGGCGCTTCCGTTTTGGAAGGCTGTCGAGGGGGAGAATTTCACCCTTTTCTGCCCCTCCCTGTTTGATTTTTCAAGAATCACGTTTTATATATTATCTACACTGGAAAGGGAGCCATCATACCAAATATCAACTTCCCATGTTCAATGGCTTGGGAAGGCCGACGAGGGGGAGAATTTCACTCTTTTCTGGCACGCCCCGTTGAATTTGTCAAAAATCACGCCTTCGCTGTTATCTACACTGGAGAAGGAGTCTGAGTAACAAAGTTCAACTTCCCAGGTCCAACGGTTTGGGAAGGCCGTAAAGGGGGAGACTTTTCGCCCTTTAAACCCTCATTTGTACCACATCCCTGGTAAAAATTCTCAAATGTACCTTATCAAGTTAGCACATACTCCCAGGAAGGCATATTTCAAATTTCAGGTTTCTAGCTAGGGGGTTTGGGCACGCCGTGAAAGGGGAGTTTTGCCTCCTTTTTCCCCCTCTCCGAAGGAATTTCCAAACACCCCGTCTTAGCGGACGTCAGCCTCCTACCTCTTGCGGATTGGGTTGGGCGATGTTGAATGAGTGAGTGAGTCAGTAACGTTATTCCTATATATATATATATATATATATATATATATATATATATATATATATATATATATATATATATATATATATAGCGCATTTTATAGGGACTTTTTTGGCTGTATATATAGATGTCTTCAAAGTGTGGGCAATGCATATATATATATATATATATATATGTATATATATATATATAGCATAAAAGTTATAACTGCCCAGCAAAATAAGAGCTAAGGAAGAAGTAGTTTTACACTACATCTACTGTATACGAAGTTGTGAAAATTTCGGTGAATCATTTATGATTTCAACATTGGCGTGTCATTGGGAGGAAGTAGTTTGCTTCGGTGCTATGAAAAATCAATGAGCAGATGGATTTTTTCATTAGTTTACGGAAGTTGTTAAATATAGGGACTACAAAATAAATATAGGGAGTGGCTTTTTTAGGTTATAAATGTGATTTTGGACACGCCATGAATTATTATCCCGACTAGGAAAAAGTGAATATCACTGGTATGCAAAATATGTTTTCAATAAGGCATTTAATCACTGTAGAAATTAACCATTTATGGACCAACTAAATAATTGTTTATTTTTTTTCTAGTAGAGGTTAATATCAACATTTTGGAAGTTGTTTAAAATGACTTCTTACAAATCGAAAAATTTACACTATTAACTTCTTTGGATGTTCTGAAAGAGAGATTCCTAAAGAATAACATCCATTTTATTTTGCTGGGTACTCTTAGTTTGTCGAAATATTTTTGGTGTTATTTCCAGTGTTTTGGTGTAATTATTTGCTTATGTGTTTCTATAACACCAATATTTTGGCTGTATTGCCAAAGTACTTTATCTAATTAGTTTTAAAAAAATTTGTCAATAGGTAAAAAATTAACAATTTTTGGCATCTATGTTTGGTGATTAAATTTGAATTGAAATAATTTTAAATAAATAATTATAAAAATGGTATATATGTAGAAAGAAAGAAAAATAAGTTTTTATAAAAGTTTATCAAAATGATTAGAATTCTGTTAAATTCTGGACAACATTTCAAATGTGAGGACGTTTCTTTCAGAAATTTCATGCACATTAAATATTTAATAAAAATTAAATAAAGTGAATTAAGCTTAGTTAATTTTGACAAACAATATCATTTATGTGACAATATCATTTGGTGATGGATACTGGATTGATTTAGTATTTTTCGCATAGGATCGGTCTTTAACGGAATCACAAAAGAAAAAGTTTAAGGGGGTCAAGTCCCAGCTATTCGGCCAATTGAAATCACCAAGATGGTTGATAATACGATTACCGAACTTAGTGAGCAAAGGATTGATTGTTTGATGAGCTGCGTGACATGGTGCTAAAACCAAATATTATGTAGGTTCATATCTTCCATTTCACCCCAAAAAATCCGTAGTCATAGCTCCGTAGCGATCGCCGTTGACTGAGATGGCGTTTTCAGCAGCATTTTCGAGAAAAGGGCCAGTGACGTCACCACTCCAGAATCCACAACAAACTGTCACTCTCTGTGGATGCATTGGGAATTTGACATAGCCGAAGAAATGAAAATGCGCATTGTCAGAAAATATAATTTTTCGGCCAAATTCAAAGTTCGATTTTTTCCATATCTACTCTACATATGATGTTGGACAGCTATAGAGCTTGGCATCCCTATCACTATCATATGTTCCAGAATGCTGTGAATGAAATTAAAATTATATCGTATTGACACGTTTTTTAAATTAGAAAGTGTTCCGTATATTTTAAGGATATCTCTGTATATAAAGGAATAAGGTTACTGACTGACTGATTGATTCAATATCGCCCAGCCCAAATCGCTGGGGCTAGGATGCTGAAATTTGGTATGTATGTTCCCCTTCCGGCGTAGACATTTGCTTAGACGGGGTTTTTGGGAAATTCCTTCGGGGAGGGCAAAATAGGGAAAAACTCCCCTTTCACGGCCTGCCTAAGCCCTTTTGGCTAGAAAGCTAAAATTTTAAATACGTCTTCCTGGGAGTATTTCCTAACTCCTTGATAAAGTATTAAGAATTTTGGCCAGGATTGTGGTAAAGGGCGAAAACTAAATGTAAAAATTAATCTGAAAAAATAAAAAATTTAAAACTTTTTGGAGAATCTTTGTTTTCGTTTTACCTTTAAAAAAAATATATTAAAATATTTGTATAATTCTCCATTTTAAAATTCATCACAAATATCCCAATTATCATAATCTTCATTATCATCATTATCTTCATCATCATTATTATAATCTTCTTCATCACCATTGTTATAATCTTCTCCATCATTATCATCAGCACTATCTTCATCGTTATTATCATCAGCACCTTTATCACCATCTTCATTACCATCATCTTTATCATAATTTTCATTAGAATTATCTGGCAAAACTAACTCTAATTCCGAAGTTGATAAATTAGTTTTTTTTCTGCTTATATTGCTTGCTCATGCTAGATATAAATGGGTCTGAACTTAGCAGAAACCTATTGAAAATATATTCATATAATATATTCTATAATTTTTAAAATCTTTGTTTCTTACTTCTTGAGCTTCTTCTGATAATTCTCCTATTGGTAAAAGCAGTGATGCCAGACGAAATATTTGAAAATCCCTACGCTTCTCAAAAAAATGCCTTTTTTTCCCTACGCCCAAAATTTTTATACCCTTCACCACAGGTGGAAGGGTATATATAAGTTTGTCATTCCGTTTGTAATTTCTACAATATTGATCTTAGACCCTATAAAGTATATATATTCTGGGTCCTTATGAAGAGCGAAGTTGATTTAACGATGTCCGTCTGTCCGTCTGTCCGTCTGTCCGTCTGTGTGTTGAAATGGGTTTTCCGAAGAACCCAGACGTGATGAGGACTTGATTCTTTTTTATTTCTGTTACATGTGATCCATTTCTGTTTGCTATTAAAAATCAGACAGATCGGTTAATAAATGCTGAGATATTAGCAAAAAACCAGGACCACCTCTAATTTTTCCAGTAAAATCCCTTTGTTTAATATGCATGTAGAATTTTGAGCATTTTTTACTAACTTTGTTGTTTTTTTTCTTTCATCTCCACCATTTATACACAAACAACACACATACAAAGATTTGTCATTTAAATAAAAATAAACAAATCCCTAATGACGAAGACTTTTATATATGTACATCTATTGACGATGATTTTGTGTGAGCTTCAATAGCTCAGTTGTCTAGACGCCATGTCACAAATACGTTTTTTCTCTAAGCACGCGGAGTTCGAGGTTCAAATCTCGATGAGGTCAATTCACTTTTTTTTTACATTTTTTTTTATTATTTTCTTAAGACTTTTTTTTTTTTGCTTATTTTTGGTTTTTTTTAACATTTAATAATTAATTTATATAAAATTTTATATTAATAATTAAATAATCCATAAATAGGCTAAAAACATCAACATTTTTATAAAAACCCTCTGATACAAACAAAATACAAACGTTTTTATACCTTTCACCACAGGTGAAAGGGTCGCGGGTTCGTTAAGATTTTTTTTTGTTTATTTTTTGTTTTTTTTTACATTTAATAATTAATTTAAATAAAATTTTATATTAATAATTAAATAATCCATAAATAGGCTAAAAACATCAAAATTTGTATAAAAACCCTCTGATACTAACAAAATACAAACGGTTTTATTTCTATTTTTTGCTCCGATTTAAAAGAATTTATAAAAAGATTTTTAAACCATTTTATTTCTCACATATTAAGAAAATTTTATACATAATTTACCTTTGAGTGAAACTATTTTAGGTCATAACTTATAATAATTTATAAAAAAAATTATAAACTATTTTCCTTCAAATTTTTAAAATTAAGCTAAAAAAATTACAAATATTTCTAATAAAAAAGCGAAATAAAATCCTAAATGCAAATTTGCCAGCTAAATCAAACTATTTTGTAGAAATAAAACACATGCAGTTCTAGTGATTTCTTTTAACGATTTGTTGAAATTCTTTTCTTTCACCTCTTAACCTTTTATACACAAACAACAAACACTATTCTAGAGCTGTATTATGACCTATGGATACGTCTTATATAGCAAAAGATCGAAAATCTTTAGTATAACATATTTGCTGAAAAACTCGGAAATATCGGTTCAGATACAAAAAAGTTATGCCCAAAACATACATTTTTTTAAAATACATATTTTCTGGAACCATAAATCTTCCCGAGTCCAAGTTTTATCTCCAAACTAAATGGTTAATTTCCTCTTAAAGGCGTCCGTATATAAATCTGTCCATTTCATATATGTCCATATATAAACTTCAGTTTTTTCCCAACCATGGTGAAGGGTATATAAGATTCGGCATAGCCGAATTTAGCCGCTCTTACTTGTTTTCTCTACGCTATTAATTCATTGATTTTAATAAAAGAATTAAACTTTAAACAAAAGTAAATTTTATTTTCATTTTGCAAGGTTTGTACATTAATTCAACTAAAAAGAAATAACAAAAACATATATTTTAATTTCATTAATAAAAAAAAAACAGCTACACAGATATTTCCAAAAAAAATAAAATATATATACATATATATATATATAAAAATAAAGTAAAAACTAAAAAAAAAATAACATCTGTTACTAAAGAAAATATTCTTTCAGCATCCGCATTAGCATGTGGTAAAGCCAATAAAATTTTGACCAATTTTGCAAAGTTTGGAAATAATAAGGAATTATTAAATTTTTTGGACCCAATTAACCAGGATGAACAAGCTACCAAATTTCGTGGTCGAAACCACGAAATTCTTAGCCGATTTACAGAAAAACTTAGCCTCTGGCAAGGGTTGTATCAAGTCAAGCATGTATGTGGTATTACCACACTTTCATATTTTCTTGATGATTACCAGATTGGTAAAGAATTTATTGTAGGGTTTCTCTTTCAAAATATTTGAAGATGGCATTTTGAAATTTAAATTTAGTTTTTTTTTTCAAAGAATTTATGCTATTTAAAGTAAAAGACCAAACAAATTTTCAAATTCCCTACATTTCGCCTTAAATTCAAAATCTGTTCTTTATTTTTCACGCTTCAAAATTTATGAAAAATTCCCTACGAAAAGGGAAAATTCCCTACATCACTGGGTAAAAGTGCTTGCTGTGTAATCTGCGGCCCGTGAATAAAAAATTTATGCAAAGTAGGAGGCATTCAAAACCATGTGTTACGGCAGAACTAATTGCCACAATATAGTTCTATGTTTTTTGTTAAGTGTACGAGTTGGCAACACTTAGTGTTAATTTCACGAAGAATGTGATTTGTTTTATGTAAACTTGGCAGCACTGTTTTATTCAGCTACCAATAGCTTATAAGAAAATTTATTAGAATTTTTTTTTTTTGCATAGTGCACGACACACAAGTCAACTCTTCCTTTCTTTTTTAAATAAAAATTAAAATAAATAAATAAATTGAATTTTAAAAATATAAATAAAAGTTTTTAATTACGCACAAAATAGTGCGTTGAACATTGGCGCCCGACGTGGGGCATTAAACTTTTTTGAGAAAGACTGTGCCTTTTTAGATTTTTTTGGAAATACGGCAGCCATCTTAAAGAAGACACATCTGTAAAAGAAGACATCTTTATTTAAAAGAAGACATCTTTATTTAAAGAAGACATCTTTATTTAAAAGAAGACATCTTTATTTGCCGTTTATTTTTTAGAAGAAATTTATTGTTGTTGTTGTTACTGTCCGGTGACTATTGTTGGATCTAAAATTTAGTTGCAGTTTTGGTGGTTATCCCTGTGGTTGTTGGCAGCCAGGAAATCTAGCCGATATTTTTAATCTCAACTTGGAAGAACAACTGGTGCAATATGGAAAAAGACAAGGTTGTATTAATGAAATTTTAATAACAAAATATTGAAACAAGTTAAATTTTAAAGTATGACAAATTAAGTTAATTATTATCTTAAAAAAAAAAATTGTTTTCGCAAGAATCCGCCATTTTAAATTTATTGAGGTTATGAATTTTTCAGTAAAGCACTTGTTTCTTTATTATAAATAATACATACATGCACACATACATACAAATCCATTACTCAATAACCCTTATCCAAACACAACACCAACCATCCCATTACCCTAACCGACACATCAATTCTAAACATCTATTATCCTAAATAATTCCAAAGATTCACGCTCATTACATTCACACATTGTAATTTGCTATTTGCAAATTTCTTATACCAAGTTTTCTTTTTCAGTTTTTTCAACAAACTCAACTTATCTTCGCCCTCTTGTGAAGATTAATTGATGTTCAGGGAAGCTGACCTTGGAAGAACAGGAAGTGTTTGAAAATTTTGAAGTGATAATTATTTTCTTAATAATTATTTTCTCGATAATTTGCTATTTATTATAGAAGCGATTTTCAAATAAAAGGGTGAATTAAATTCAAAAGAGTTTGTTAAAGAGTATTATTGCAGAATAATAACTTAGTTGTGGAAATTTAGTTGACAACTAATTTAGGATATATACAATTTCAGAGTTGCGATTTAAGTTTGATAAGCTTCTTTTTATAAATCATGTCGGATCAGGAGAAATTAGCATCTTTGCAAAAGCAAAAAACTAGGGCAAAGGGAAATATTAATCGTATAAGGAAAATGTATCAGGATGGTTCAGGCTCGGTACAGCCGATTGATTTACAGCTACGATTAGAACTTTTAGATTCATATGTGAAACAATTAATGGAGTTTCAAAATGAGATTGAAAAATTAATCCTGACGACAATAAGCGTAGTGAATTGGAGGAGTGTTGTATTAGTGCTAAATCGTTATTGCTAACGAAATTAGGTGGTGGTCGACGAATGAGTGCAGCTCTTGATTATACGATGAGTGCACCACATCATTCCGTGAATCGTCTTCCTCAATTGAAAATTCCAAAATTTGGTGGAAAATATTCAGAATATAAAAACTTTATAGCAACCTTTAACAATTCGGTCAATGACGATCCAACACTTTCGACAATTGATAAATTTAATTATTTAATAAATAGTCTTGAAAAGGATGCATTGCTTACAATCAAGGCGTTTCAGGTTACTGAGGAGAATTATGCTAGCGCTTTGAAAAGGTTGGCTGAGAGATATAATAACAATTGTTTAATATTTCAGGACCACATAGCTACATTATTTAATTTGCAGAAAATAACAAAGCCAAGCGCTTCTGATTTAAGACATACAGTCGACACTGTTTCAGCTGTCTTAGACTCTCTCTCACATATTGGGTCACAAAACGAGATCACACATGCTTTGATAATTCATTTAGTCTTGTCCAAAGTAGATACTGAGTCGAAAGCTAAATGGGATGAGCAATTGGATTATAGTAAACTGCCGAATTGGACTGATTGTGCATCGATTTTGATAAGGCGCTGTCAGTTTTTAGAGGTTAATGAGCATAAGTCTGCTGAACCTGAACAAAATTTAAATAGACAGTATAGATCGAAGCCAAACAACCATAATCATAGGGAAAGAAGAAATCCTCAGTATTCTTTTGCGTGTGCTCAGTCTGAAGAATGCTCATTTTGTTCTGGCAAAGATCATTTAATTATTTCTTGCCAATTATTTTCGACTCTAGCGGTGACTCAAAGGTTTGATTTTACGAAGAAAAAGAATTTGTGTATTAATTGTTTAAAAGTTGGTCATTCCGTTAAAAAATGTCGTGCCAACCGGTGCAATCTTTGTCAACGTCCTCACCATGTTTTACTGCACAATCAGGACATGATAAAACAAACTAATTCAGCTGCTATGAATCAAAATAGTACAGCTCAATGGCCTACTGGTTCTAATGCTGCTGTAAATAACAGTTCAGCACAACGGTTTCAAATGCCTGCTACTGTAAATCGTAGTTCAGTCCAAAGTAATGAATATTCCTCGGCATCTACTGGAGCAATTAGTCGAATTCCGGCTCAAATTTCAAATTCACAATCGAACGGAATGAATATTCAAAATGTCACTGCAATGTTTGCACAAGGTAATAACCAACAGGTAATTTTAGCCACCGCTATTGTGAAAATTAAAGACAGATATGGTAAATATCATCTAGTGCGAGCAATGATAGATTCTTGCTCGCAGGTTAATTTAGTTACGGAAGAAGTAGCTCAACGTATTGCATTGAAACGCATTGAGAGCGATTTAAATTTGGTTGGTGTAGGAAGAAGAAGAGTTAGACAGAGTTTAGATACTTTTGTGAAATCGTGTGTGAATGAATTCGAATTTGGTGGTCAATTTTATATCACCAAATCAATAGTTGATGATCAACCAGTGAAAGGATTAATAGGGAAAGTTTGAAGATTCCTGAAAATATAGTTCTGGCAGATCCTCATTTTAATAAACCTCAGAAGATTGATATATTAATAGGATGTGAGATATTTTATGACCTTTTGTCAGTTGGTCGAATAAGACTGGGACCATCATTGCCAAAACTACAGAAAACTGTTTTAGGTTGGATAGTAGTTGGTAAATGACGATCGGAAGTGGTTCCACGGACAAAGGTGTGCTAATTTGTGTCGAATAGCGAACAGGGTAATCTAGATTCGCTCAATGATTTGGTTCAACGGTTTTGGGAACTAGAACAGGTTCCAATGTGTTGTAAAATGACAGATGAACAATTGCTTTGTGAGAATCATTTTGAGAAAACTACTTGTCGTGTTGAAGACGGTAGATTTGAGGTTCGGCTGCCCTTTAAAACAGACCCAATGGTTTTAGGAAGTTCATATGACATAGCAAAACGTCGTTTTCTCTCTCTCGAACGAAAGACCCTATTATGAAAGAAATGTATTCAACTTTCATGAAAGAATATTTAAATCTCGGTCATATGTCACTAAAAAATAATGGAATTCCAAGTTCGCCTCATTACTTCATTCCGCATCAGTGCGTAATAAGAGCTCATAGTACCACTACAAAATTGAGAGTTGTTTTCGATGCTTCGAGTAAAACATCAACTCAGAAATCACTAAATGATACTCTGATGGTAGGTCCTACTATACAAGAGGACTTGTTCTCAACTTTATTGAAATTCATATTAAATAAATTTGCCATTACGGCTGATATAACAAAAATGTATAGACAAGTCAGAGTTCATAAAGACGATCGCAAGTTTCAATTGATTTTATGGCGTGAAAATCCAGATTTACCAATACAAATATATGAAATAAACACTGTAACTTATGGTACAGCTCCCGCGCCTTTTCTTGCGATTCGATGCCTTAAAGAAATTAGTGATATTTTCAAGGATGTTTATCCGTTGGGTTCTAATGTAATAGCCACTGACTTCTATGTTGATGATTTGCTCTCAGGAGCAGATGATATCGAAACATTGACATAAATTCGTAAAGAAGTCTCACAAATTTTAAGTTCTTGTGGATTTAGTTTGGCTAAGTGGTATACGAATTGTAGAGATTATGAAAATATTGAGCTCGTGAGGCAATTAGAGTTAAATGACTCAGATTCTACTAGAGCTCTTGGGATTATATGGAAACCAGAAGAAGATTATTTGTGTTTTCAATTGGAAAATAATTTTGGAAATCTTCCTGCAACTAAGCGGAATATATTATCAATATCTTCTCGTTTGTTTGATCCCCTTGGGCTACTAACTCCTATTGTAATTAAGGCAAAAATTCTATTACAAGAGATATGGGAAATTAATCTAGATTTGGATGAATCAATTCCCCAGGACTTGGACACAACATGGCAAAACTTTAAAGCAATACTCTCCCAGATAGATTCAATTGTTATACCTAGGTGTGTTGGTACTACCTTAAATGATAGTTTTCAAATACATGGTTTCGCTGATGCTTCAATGCGAGCATATGGTTGTTGTATTTATGTGAGATATAAAGGTAAACAAGGTATAACAGCACGATTGCTGGTTGCAAAATCTAAAGTTGCACCTTCGAAGAAAGTTAAAACTTTACCACGTTTAGAATTGTGTGCTGCACATTTATTAACGAAATTATGGAACGTGATAAAGTCAAAACTCTCTGAATATTCAGTTGAAAAAGTAACTTTTTGGAGTGATTCAGAAATAGTTCTTCATTGGATTAAAACTCACCCTTCAGTATTACATACATTTGTTAGCAATCGTGTAGCAGAGATTCAGGAAAAATCTTCAGGCGCTAATTGGCGATATGTACCTACAGCTAATAACCCAGCTGATATAGTTTCACGTGGCTGTGATATTAAGGAAATTAAAGAATCAATTTGGTTTTCAGGCCCTGATTTTTTGAAATATAATTCTGAAGACTGGCCAAGGAACACACATGTAGAGTTATCTCCTGAATCTCTGGCACTAGAAAAGAAGAAAACAAAGGTTTCACTATTGAATACAAAATCAATAGTGCCGGAAAATCATTTAAACCGAGTATGGAGAATGGTTGAGAGTATATCGTCATGTAAAAAGGTGATTCGGATAGTTGCATACATTTTAAGGTTCATAAGAGGCATGAGAAACAAATTACGTACTACAAATAAACTTGGTAAAAATAATTGTCCGTTGAGCGTTAAGGAATTAGATTTCTCTTTCTTGAAAATTGTTGAAATGATTCAGAATGTTGAGTTTAAGAACGAAATTCGTATTTTGTCTAGTTCTTCATTACCTAAGCAGAATATGTTACAAAAGTTAAATCCCTTTATTCAGAAATATGGTAATGACACTATAAATGTTACGTTGTTGCGTGTTGGGGGCCGGTTGACCAGATCGTCCCTTCCTTATGATTCTAAATATCCTCTTCTTTTGACAAGAGATTCACATTTTATTAAAGCGTATTTTTTCGACTTACATAAGTCTAATTGTCACGCGGGACCTAAAGCATTGTTAGGGATTTCTCGCGAAAAAGTTTGTTTTGTTAATGCTCGTCAGTTGGCTCGAAAAACTATAAATAGTTGTCTGTCTTGTTTTTATTTTAAACCTAAATTAGCTTCTCAAATAATGAGCGATTTGCCACGGGATAGAATAACACGTTGTCGTCCATTTTGGGTGTGTGGTGTCGATTTGTGTGGCCCAGTATATACGTCATTGAGAATAAGAGGCAGGCCACCTGTAAAAACTTATATAGCAGTTTTTGTGTGCTTTGCTTCTAAAGCAGTGCATTTAGAAGCATTATCAGATTTACAAACTGATACGTTTTTGTCTACTTTAAATAGGTTCGTGGGCAGAAGGGGCCTTCCAAAAACAATTTGGTGCGACAACGCCACAAATTTCGTCGGGACCGCCAAACTATGGAGCGAGAAGGACAAAATACGGGTACAACAAGCAACAGCAGAACAGGGAATGGACTTTCACTTCATCCCTCCACGAGCACCGCACTTCGGAGGACTTTGGGAAGCAGCAGTGAAGTCTGTGAAATCGTTACTTCTGCGAACAATAGGCAACGCGAACTTATCGTACGAAGAACTGACAACCGTACTGGTAGATGTCGAAGCCGTCCTCGATTCTCGGCCTATCGTGGCAATAACAGAAGATCCCAACGACGAAGAAGCTCTAACTAAAGGGCACTTGTTAATCGGGTGCTCGCTCAAAGCGCTGCCAGAAATCGAAGGACGAGGCAACAAGGCAGGCTCCTTGAAGCGGTTTCGGCTACTATCATCGCTCAAGGCACACTTTTGGGACGTGTGGCAGCGGGATTATGTCCGGGAGCTACAGCAACGAGCCAAATGGACCAGCCCGAACGACAACATAAAAATCGGAGATGTCGTTATCGTCCACGAAGACAACCTCCCACCTCAGAAGTGGCTAATAGGCAAATTAATAGAAGTAGAGGTCAGCAACGATGGCAAGGTTCGAGTAGCCGTCGTCAAAACAAAGGCCGGTACATATAAACGCCCGATTCACAAATTAGCTCCGCTGCCATTTAATGATTCGCAGGCTGATTCTAATCTACAGCCTTGCAAAGGGGGCGGTGTTACGGCAGAACTAATTGCCACAATATAGTTCTATGTTTTTTGTTAAGTGTACGAGTTGGCAACACTTAGTGTTAATTTCACGAAGAATGTGATTTGTTTTATGTAAACTTGGCAGCACTGTTTTATTCAGCTACCAATAGCTAATAAGAAAATTTATTAGAAATTTTTTTTTTTTTGCATAGTGCACGACACACAAGTCAACTCTTCCTTTCTTTTTTAAATAAAAATTAAAATAAATAAATAAATTGAATTTTAAAAATATAAATAAAAGTTTTTAATTACGCACAAAATAGTGCGTTGAACACCATGGATATTTTTCAACAAAATATCTAGCCGTATTGTGAGCAAATTTACGAAAATTTTCCAAATGAGTCTCATGACCACAAGAAACAACAATTAGTATTGTACATATTTTTTTTTTTAAATTCCAGCAGAAATTTCCGCGTTCTGAAAAAACGTCTGGCAGTGTTTCCGTCATTCAAATGATCAAATATGGATTTTGCCTGATCAACAATCAAACCAGTTCTTTCTCGAAACTCATTTTGGATACGACATATTTTTTCGTATAGACGAGAATAAATTAATTAATGTGTAATTTTATTTTTAAAACTTGTTTGTTTAAATTATTATTAAATAAAATTAATATAACATAAAGTACATGGTGGTAATAGCTTTTGGTTATGAAAATTTTAGTACGTGAGAATAATTTCGTGAGCGTGCGTAAACCATTTGTGATCGTGATTAAATTAAAATTTAATCACTTGAATTTAGCTAAAAGTATTAAAAATATGTTTACTTCCTGCAAATTGTGCGTGATACAATTTTTTGTACGTGAGCTTAAATGACCGAAATCACTCACGCACTTATCTCTAAAAAAAAAAAAATGGATCAACAAAAACAATAAAATACCAAAAACAAAGAGAATGACAATATTAAAACACAAAAATACATTTACTGGTCTTGTTCAATAAATGACAACTAGAGTTTTTACACAAAAATTAAAACACAAAATTTAAGCATTGTCTGGACTTTTTTTTTTTTTAAATATAAGCTGATATTCTATACTTTTCTAAAATCCATAAAACTAATTCCATCTCTTACTAACTTAATACTTCTGGCCCATTAAATGCGTAAATTATTCCAATTTTGGACCTTTTTCAAAAAAATTATTAAAAATATTTACACATAATTTTAATAAACAAACATAATTTACTATACATATACTTTAATACCTGATGTTGAAGGTTCCATTATAAGAGATTTACTTACACTAATAATAATCGCTTGAAATGTAAAAATTATTAATTTTTTTACTTTTTTTAAAAACAGCAATAATTTGCTAACTTTGGCCGCTCAGTGAAAAGAAAGTAAATAACTTAGTTGATTGATTTTGACAGCTAGTGATGCAGAATTGTATCTACTTTTACCCTATACCAACATTTATTATAAAAACTTTATTCGCCACTTTGATACTTTGAAGTTAAAATTTGGTTCAGGTCCAGGTGAAATTTTTGGAAATTTCTACGGGGAGGGGCAAAAAGGTGAAATAACGGGCTGCCCACACGGATTTAGCTAAAAACCCGAAATTTGAAATATATATGTTAACTGGGATATGGTAAAATTTTTTATAAAAATTATGGATCGCAGATAATAACGAAACTACTGATTTTGCTAGAGATACAACGTGTAATGCTTAAGAAGTAACTTAACTCCAATATAGGATTTTTTTTTTGCAATTAATCTAACATATATATTTCCTCAAATTATTTTCCAAAAGAAGATTTTTCTCCAATTCTAGGGACCTTTTCTAATAGATAACGTCCATGTTCTATAAAAAACCTGTCAGAATATGAGGAATATTCAATAGAAAATGCCTCACTTCTGATGGCGTTTCCCTATCGTTACCCCTAAAATATCGTTACTGAAATATCTGCAAAAATCGTTATCCTTAAAATACCGTTATCCTTAAAATAACGTTACCGAAATAATAGAAAATAACTTTACCCTTAAAATACCGATAAATTTTTTTATTACGTTAAGTCGTATTGTTAACTTTGCGAACGCTTTTTGCATAGTTAACAATGTGGCAACACTTTTTTTAAGTAACGGCTACACAAGTTATGGTCTTGTTTACCAGAGGGTCAATTCTCGTTCTGTGAAACGGTGAAATGAAAAGTTTTTTCACGTTTTCATAGTACTTTTGATTCGCGTTCTGTGAAAAAATGTAAAGAAATATCAAAACGTTTTCATATGAAAAAAAAAGTGGAACGAAACAAGATTTTTTCACGATTGCACAGCACTGGCGATTCTTGTTTTGTGTAACAGTGCAAACAACTGTCAAAATATTTTCATATGAAAAAATTGTTTACACAGACTATTTATAAGTGAAATAAACATGGAGAAGATTGTAAGAGGAAACCATGCCAGCGAAAGCCAAAAGGAGTATTTAATTAATTATTAAGAAAAGCATTTGGACATTGCAAACGATGAGTAAGTAGCTTAATAACCAAAATCACACTTATAAATCCCATATTTACAGATTTGTAACTGCAGATGGTGCCAAATTTAGAGACGAAAAGTGTAACGAATTAGCGGCGACCCTTAACAGTTTTAGTGGGACCCAAAAGGACAGTGAAAAATGGCAAAAGTATGGCATATTTATTTATAGTTTATTTATATTCTTTATGAAATTTTTTTTTCTTTAAGTAATATTAGACCATACGCGCACCAAATATAGTTCACTTAAAGTAAGCCGATATAGAACCATGTCGGTTGTCATCTCGAATGGATTGTGGTCAGCACGAAGTATGCGTCTCAGCGCTCTCAAAAAATTCCTATAAATTATTAAATTATTTACTGAAATGAAATGCTTGTAACATCATTGCCTTACCTTTGTTCATCCGGAATTCTTTGAGTAATATCCAATAAAACAATTAATCCAGATATTTTTATATAATTATTTAAAATAAATTTTACGAACTTAATTCACTTTTGTTTGCGTTTTTCTCTGTTGACATTTGCTTTAAATTTTGGATAACACAGTTACAAAATTTTCATGGGTACAGTGCGAATGAAACATTTTTTTCATAATACATACGAGAATCGCAATTTATGTATTTGTGAAAAGTTCGAGTGAAAAGTGCTTATGAAAACGAAAATGAAAAGTTTTTTTTCATTTCACATTATCACAGAACGAGAATTGACCCTCAGGTGTCTTCAAATGCAATTAAATTTGCCATGATATTTGAAAATTACACAAAAAAAAAACAATAAAATTATTTTCGTTGTTCTTTTGTGTGCATATTATATTAAATGTGATGACAAGGGGTTGGTTAAACTAAAGAAATAACATATAAGCATGTACTTGAAATTAGTTTAAATAATTTATTTTAATCATTTGAAAATAAAAGAATTTTTTAGTTTCTTGAAATTGTTTTATTTAGAAATTCTAAAATTTTCTCGCAAAATTATATGTTATATAAAATTCCACCGATCAGTTAAAAACATACAGATATGTGGATATTTTTTGCTCATATTAAAAATTTTAGTATGTTTTCTGTAAAATATAACTGATGAAAAATTGCCTAACCAGGATTACAGCATTCTCAAGACTTTTAAAAAAATGTTCCCAGAAATGTCTTATAAACTTCCTAGATTCCTATTACCAAAGTGTATCCCTATTGGGATACTTATAAAAATATTTAAAAACAAATATTTCAAATAGAAAATGATCCAAAATTTTTTTTTTAATTTGAGCGATAAATAAAAAAATTATAATCGTATGTACTGTTTTAAGACGAAAAAATCAAATTTAAATTTAAGAAAAATCTTAATAAGCTTGCATGAAATCAAGAATTGACAAGAAAATCACAAAAGGACGGAGCTTTAAAGCACCTTGGCCAATAGTTGTAAAATTCTAAATACTCTATACTTGTACAACTCTACCTTATTCCCAATTCTAAATAAAACTATTTAAAAAATTGTAGGATCAATTTGCGGGTTTCCCTTATTTTTAATCTTTAAAAAAATCTTTGTAGAATTTTAAAGATGACTGTTTAAAGTTATGCGCTCTTAAAAAAATTAAATTCTATGTCTTCTAAATTTTTAACCCATTTTTTTAAATGAAAGCAAGGTGCTTTGATAAAATCATATGTGACCTTATCTAATAATATATATAAATACATATCTCAGTATGCATTAGCATATATAATAATATATTACATAATTTTTTAAAATTACCTTATTCAGTGAAAACTCCTAATAGTGGACACTCTCTATACCGGACACCTCCCTTTAATGGAACAAAACTCCGAAACGTAACACCAAACAATAATTTTCATGTGAATGAACCTTTCATAGGTGGACACTTCCTTATATGGACATGGACAAAGATTTTGTTTATATTTTGGTTGAAAACCCTCCATTATGTGGACATCTTCATAAAATCACAAATAATTTTTTGAATGTTTTTGTTTAATTTCGTTAACCTGTCATCGATTTTGCATATTTTTGGTTTGTTTTCAAATATTTTTAATTTAGTAACTCTGAAGCAACTACATATGTATGCATTTTTTTCTGCTGTGTGTGTGGGATTCACGAAATTTTATTTTTGTTGTCAATTAAATTTATTGGTTCTTGTGTCAAAAATGGCTTAAAAACGAAAGTGTTTAACATTAAAGTTAAAAATATTGAATCCTCAAAGAAAGATAAATGTTCGGTTCGGAAACTAGCAGAAAGGTTTGGACATTTAATTTATAGAGATTTAATTTATATTGATCTTCTTTCAAAGATTTGATATCGGAAAATCTCAAGTAGCCAACAAGAAAATTTAATGCGGAAGTGGCAGTCGCACAGTGCTTTGTCCCATATGCAAAATAAAAAAAAATGAATTGCTTGTAATATTTAAGTTATAAACATTTTTGTAAAGCTAACAAAGTACCTTAAATGGATTTGCAAGTACAATTTATCATCTCGTCTTTTTCTTAACAGCAGAGGGCGCTAAAGTCAGAAAACTTTTGAGGCAAAACTCTTGATCGGAAAAACGACTTTTACTGTGTTACCAAAAAAATTGCCAAAAATTCACTTTTTGCTTTAATACTTAAGAGTTTTGTTACTATATGTGGAAAAACACAAAAATTATTTTTGTTTATATTTTTAATGAAAAAGTTGTTTGTGCCATCGAAAACTTTTGTATTTTTTTTTGTGGAATTGCCAAAATGCTAAAGTCTGATAGAGTGAAATATTTTTTTTTTAGAATAAGTAACTTTTTAATTTGTGATTTTAGTACATTTTGAAGTACTTTAATAAAATTTTTAAAGAAGTTTTAGATTTTTCTGCCGGAAATGCAAAAATGGTATGTATTTTATAAGAAATATTTCCTAAGTTTTAGAAAAAGTTACAAAGACCTAAGTTCATGGTATTTCCAAAATTTAAAAAGTTAAGTTTTACCACTTTTTTTAATTACTTTAAAAAATTAATCAAATTTTGATGTAGTGTATAATTTTAATTAAATAGCGAGAAAAAATTACCAAAAAATTAAAAAAAAAAAATTCTGGCGAAAATCCTATAATTTTACAAAGTTTCACAAAATTTAAAAAATAAGCGATTTTTTATTTTTCAATTAGACACTTTGTTAGCAAGTCTAACCATTAGTAAGAAAAAAATTTAAGAATTTTGCCGGAAATTTAAAATTTTTTATTTTTTGAAAACATCTATATTTTTTAGTTTTACAAAGACAATATGATTATATACTTACAATGCTCAATTCAATTTTTGTAAGTTGTGAAGTTTTATTGACTGAGTGTGCGTCGTATAAAATATTTCTCTTGAATAAAATAATATTGCGCCATAAAAAAAACTTTGAAAAATTGAGCAATAATAATGCGCTTCTGTGGGGCCCTTAAAATTGATAAATTGGTTAATGTCAAAAATGCAAAACCAAATTTATATCGTCAGCATATACAAAAATCCGTTACGAGAAAAACGATAATGACGGTTTACAAAGAGAAAATACGATATCAAAAATGTTTTTTTTTTTTTCAAAAATGTTCAAACTAACAATATGCCTTGTTATTTAGTTGATCTCTCTCTCTCTCTCTCTATATATATATATATATATACAGATGTCTTCAAAGTATGGGCAATGAATATATATATATATATATTAGACCGTACCTCAAAAAAAAAGTTCACCGTACACCCTCTAATATAAAGAATTTTAACAAGAAAATTTCGAATATATTTTTTTTTTTTTTTTTGGCCGAACGTAGGGGTCGCCATTTTATATTTTTCGTTATATCTTCGCCATTTACCGTCCGATCTTAAAGTGTTGTATATCAATGTTTTTTGTCTCGCGGAGGCCAATGTTTTTCTCGAAGGAGCCATTGTCCTCAAGTAACCCGTTCTAGTATTAACCCACCAGATCTCAGTTGCTACCACCTGAATGTACTACCCTAATATTTTAAAATGAAAGCTCGCAAAAAAGCAATAAACTTTTGCAAGAAAAGAATTAAAATAATTCCAGCGGAACTATTATTTTATTTATTTTTTTAATTTTTTATGTTGCAGAATGTAGGGCATTTTTATTTTTTTGTCATATCTTCTGTATTTACAGTCGGATCTTAAAGGGTTATATATCAATGTTTTTGTCGCAATGATACCAAGCACCCTTTTATACTACTTAAGGGGTAACACCTATGTAAAAAGCCTATAAATAAAAACTTCCTTTTCTCTAGATAATTTAGTTGCTCATCGGTGACCGCCATAGAAGATTCATGTACAGCTTATCCGTGCCATTCTCAAAACACCGATCGTTTTGTTCATGTAGTACATGAATCTTCTTTTTTCTAAACTTGACAGCCGCCAAAAATACAGCCAACTTGAATCACGTCAAAATATGATTGATTAAACTTTGTGTTATTTTATAAGTGATCCACGGCACTCAGCATAATTTAACCAATTTTAGGTGGATCGCTCTGAAACATACACTTTATATAGAAAACTAAATTATATAGAGAAAAGCGTATGAGTTTTTGGGTATATAATTTTTGACAAAACATATGCATTATAAATTTCAGAGAAATCCACCAAAAATTGATTAAGTAATGCTGCGTGCCGTGGACCTCTATTGTAAATATACTATCATTTTGTAAAACTTTGTGTAAAACAAATATTTTTTTGTACTGCTTCATAAATCTTGTGAAAACTAATCTTTGTTAACACATCTCCGTAAATAAAAAAATAAAAAATGAAGTTTTTATATATAGGCTTTTTACATAGGTGTTACCCCTTAAGTAGTATAAATGGGTGCTTGAGGTCAATGATTTTTGATGCAACAAATTGGTATCATTGCGACAAAAACATTGATATATAACCCTTTAAGATCCGACTGTAAATACAGAAGATATGACAAAAAAATAAAAATGCCCTACATTCGGCAACATAAAAAATTAAAAAAAAAAATAAAATAATAGTTCCGCTGGAATTATTGGAATTCTTTACTAGCAAAAGTATATTGCTTTTTTGCGAGCTTTCATTTTAAAATATTAGGGTAGTACATTAAGGTGGTAGCAACTGAGATCTGGTGGGTTAATACTAGAACGGGTTACTTAAGGTCAATGGCTCCTTCGAGGAAAACATCGGCCTCCGCGAGACAAAAAACATTGATATACAACACTTTATGATCGGACGGTAAATAACGAAGATATAACGAAAAATATAAAATGGCGACCCCTATGTTCGGCCAAAAAAAAAAAAAAACTTTTTCGAAATTTTCTTGTTAAAATACTTTATATTTGAGGGTGTACGGTGAACTTTTTTTTTTTGCCTATAAGGTGGTACGGTCTAATATATATATATGCATTGCCCATACTTTGAAGACATCATGTATATACATATATATATATATATATATATATATATATTCATTATGCATATATATATATATATGCATATATATATATATATATATATATATATATATATATATATATATATATATGCATTGCCCATACTTTGAAGACATCTGTATATACAGCCAAAAAAGTCCCTATAAAATGCGCTGTGTCCAGTAAAATGTCTTCAGAGTAAACACTAGAATAACGAAAAGTTTAAGGACAGTCCCCAAAGTAACAAAATGTCTTCATAGTAACTTGTGGAACGAAAACCCGTCCCCGCAACATGTGCTGTGCATATATATATATATATATATATATATATATAAATATCAGCAAAATCTGGTAAAACAAGCTGTTTTTTATATATGTATACTAAACATAGTAAAAAATTTTATTTTCGAAATAATTTCGGGGTGGCCAGGGTCCCCCCTGGGCATGCCGCTGCACATTTTCACACTTGCACATTTGCATATATGCACATTTCCATTTTAAGTTCCCAGCTCTAGCAGTTTTGAAAGGTTGTCAGGGGGAGGATTTTCCGCTTTTTTGTCCGTCTGTGCTGGATTTCCAAGAAGGCACGCTTTAGCTGTTATCTACAATGGAGAAGGAACCTGCATACCAAATTTCAACTTTCTAGTTTTAGCCGTTTGGGGAGGCTATTCAGGGAAACCTTTACACTTTTTGCCAACTACCAAGTTATAGTGGTTAAGGCTGGCCGTCAAGAGGGAGTGTTTTACCCTTTTCTGCCCCTCCCCGTTGAATTTTTTAAAAATCACGTCTTAGCCGCTATCTGGAGAAGGATCCTGCATACCAAATTCCCAGGTCTAACGTTTTGAGCAGACGGTAGAGGGCGAGACTTTTCGTCCTTTAAACCCCCATTTTTACAACGGCATTAGTACATACTCCCAGGAAGGCATATTTCAAATTTTAGGTTTCCAGCTAAAGGGGTTTGGGCAGGCTGTGAAAGCGGAGTTTTCCCCCTTTTTGCCCTTTACCGAAGCAATTTCCAAAAACTCGTCTTAGCAGATGTCTACGCCGGAGGGGGAACCTACATACCAAACTGAGTGGCGCAAAAGTAATCCTCCTATCAGAAAATGCTATAAATTTTGCGATTGGCCCCTAATGTCAGTTCTGTTTTGACATTTGTGTAGTAAACACATGCGAAATACACGTTAATAAACAATGTTACGCTACACTGCTCCAGATGATTTTTCATCAAAAATAATCATGAGTGATGAGGCCCATTTCCATCTTAGCGGGTACGTAAATAAGTAAAATTTATGCTTCTGGGGCACTGAAAATCCGCGTGTAACCCACGAAGAGCCATTACACCCGCTCAAAGTCACTGTATGGTGTGCTGTTTTCGCTGGAGGAGTCATCGGACCTTTTTTGTTCGAAGACGTCGCGGGCCAAACGGTTACTGTGAATGGTGAGCGCTACAGGGCAATGATCAACGAGTTCTTTTTGCCGCAACTTGATGAATTGGGATTGGAAAACATGTGGTTCCAATAGGACGGTACAACGCCACACACTGCACGTGCCACAACCGATATGCTGAAGGATGCATTTCCCGGGCGCCTAATCTCCCGTTTTGGCGATTTGCACTGGCCTGAAAGATCACCTGATTTGACCGCTCCAGACTTCTTTTTGTGGGGCTTTTTGAAGTCGCGGGTTTATGTCAACAAGCCTCAGACTCTTGCAGCTCTTAAAGACAATACCCGTCAAGAATGTGAGGACCTATCGCCGGAAGTTTTGGCCAAAGTGATGGAAAATGCCATAAAAAGGGCTCAAATGACAATCAACTGTGGCGGCGGCCATTTACATGACATCATATTCTCGACTTGATGTAAAAAAAATTATAAGAGGTTACAGATCTAGTACCCTTTCGAACCATTTTCAAATACACTAAAACAAAAATCTTTGTATATTAAGGGGACCAAGGTTATATGGCAATTTTTAAAGGGCGAATTTCAAGAGTGTCAGGGTCCAATTTATTTCCTTTCTATATAAAACTAATAAATATGAAGTTTGGAGGCAATCGGATAATGGAAAGTCTAGGCGGAAATCGATTGAAAATTTCAAGAGTGTTCATATGGGAAAAATATGATTTTTTTAATTTGTTAGGAAAATTTCGTTCTATATTTTATTTTTTTCAACCACTTGTGTTATGAATCGATTTCAGTATAAAATTATCTTTTCAAAAAGCAACATAACTTCAATATCGGGTAAGAACTCGCCAAGAAATAGCAAATGTCCCAGACCGATTTTGTTCCAAAAAACACTAGGTAATGAAATTTGAATTTGATTAAAGCCACAATTGTTTTTACTCTCTATACTTATAAATACTCAGATATTAAATATTGTTTTATAACCTTTTTATCCCTTCTTGTGAACAAGAAAAGTGTGATTTTCATAAAAAATTATGTCAATTTTTTTTTAAGTACTTTGAATTAAAAATTAATCAATTTTGTAATTTTAAATGTTATATTTCATCTTATTATCTTCGAATATTTTAGAAGTGATGCTTAAAATATAATAGGCAAATGTGCAGATGTTCCATGCTAAAAATTTGGAATAAATTGAAAAACGTTAACCCATTCCTTGCCATGGCCAAACTTTGAATTTTGCATATTTAAAAAAATTAATAAATAAATAAAATTACTTATTCTAGAAACCATTAAAAAAGTCTGATATGTTTGTCGAAAATCAACCCTTTTGTGCCTCTGGGGTCAAATTGATCTGTAGTGAAATATCGTAAAAGTAATTATAGTTACTAGCGCAGATGTCTCACTATTTGCTCGCAAATACATTAAAATATTAATATTTTAAAAAAATTTTTTTGAATTTATTGACAATTTAGTATATATAATATGTATTCCAGTAATACAATTAAAAGTGTTTTTTATTAAAAAAATATATCACTTCGAAGAGTTATGAACACGATTTATTTTCAACATTTTAAATTAAAACAACTATTTTCCAATGTTATTAAAATTTTTTTATTATAAAACTATTTTATTATTAAAATTTTTATTATATTAAACTATAACTCATCTTTGTTAAATTAAAGTAGACTTTGTATATGAAGGATATTGTTTCTTGTATGATTCCACTATGTGGAGTAAAAACTGCTTCTTTTCTTCATTATTTGTTAAAACTTTGTTGAAATTATTGATGAAATTAACGCCTATTTCGGCAGCATCGTTTACTACAAGTAGATCCATGCAGAATTACAAACTCTTCTTAAAATCTTCATCAGATTCCAATGTCAATGGTTTATTTTTACCATGGTAACATATATTACTAAAATTCTTTTTTTAAAATGGATAATTTTGAACTCACATAACGGTTAGTTTTTGAAAAATATTTCTGGATTTTCTAATGGTTTCATCTTGTTTACTAGAACAATTCATTATTTTTAGATATTTATCTTTTTTAAATGTGCAAAAATTCAGAGTTTGGCCTTGGCAAGGAATAGGTTAACGTTGTTCGATTTATTCCAAATTTTTAGCATGGAAGATCTGCACATTTGGCTATTATATTTTAAGCATCACTTCAAAAATTCAACAGTTCTTTATTAGATTGGTGTCATATGTGGCCCCATGTCCACACAGTTGTAACGATGAGATCTCCTCCGTTAGCTGTGATAAGCTCGCGGGGGTAGAGATCGTCACAGAAATTTATCTGATCCAGTGACCCAGAGTAAAAGACGTGATTTTATACAAAGGTAAATTCGTTTATTGTGGTTAGTACTACAGGATTGATAAAGAGAGAGAGAGAGAGAATGAAGAGGCGACCGGGGTCGGCACGCTTCCTCTGTGGCACTACGTCTAGGTGAGGGCAGCGACCTGGGACGGCGGGCTCCCTCTGGTATCTTCAAAAGGTAGGACAACTGATGAACTACTTCTAGGTGAGGGCAGCGACCGGGGACGGCACGCTCCTTCTGGTATCTTCAAAAGGTAGGACCGCGACCGGGGACGGCACGCTTCTTCTGATGAACTACTTTTAGGTGAGGGCAGTGTGGTGTATGCATACTGTAGAGTATTCAAATAGTGCTTGTATACTGAGCATGGGGTGACTTAGCACAATTAAATTGAAACCATTTAGATTGACATTGAAGTACATACATATGTTAACAACGGGACATTGAAGAACCCAAAATGCAAACTAAATAAAAGGTTTCTTATTTCATTACTTTGTTTATTCTTTTCAATTGTTTATAGTACATTTTATGATAACACCAAAAACAATAAATGAAATAATGTTAACATATTGACCACCCAAAAGAATACTTGACACACATGCATGATATTTGAAACATATGTGTCACAGACATGTCTAACACAATCGGTGTGGTCTAAGTCACTCAAATGCTGTTGCTGCACTTAGTTTAATATGAATTAAATTTTAGTATATAAGTAAAATGTACCATTATAAGTGGTTAGTCCATAATACGCAGTTTTAAGAAGCAGTCTTTTGAAGTAATCTTTAAGAATTAGTCTTTAATATTCAATATTTAGTTTTGCTCATGAGTGAATTTTAAAATTGATAAATACATAATAAAGTATCAAAAGGAAAATGTTGTTGTTTCTCATGACATAACATCACAGCAGCGACCTGGTACGGCACGCTCCCTCTGCTATCTTCGAAAGACGAGGACAGCGACCGGGGATGGCACGCTTCCTCTGAGGAACTACGTCTAGGTGAGGGCAGCGACCTGGGACGCCACGCTCCCTCTGGTATCTTCACAGGGAAGGACAGCGACCGGGGACGGCACGCTTCGTCTGATAAACTACGTTTAGGTGAGGGCAGCGACCTAGGATGGCACGCTCCCTCTTGTATCTTCAAAGGGGAGGACAGCGACCTGGGACGGCGCGCTTCCTCTGAATAACTACGTCAAGGTGAGGGCAGCGACTTGGGGCGACACGCTCCCTCTTGTGTCTTCCAATGAGAGGACAGCGACCGGGGACGGCACGCTCCCTCTGGTATCTTCGAAAGGCAGGACAGCGACCTGGGACGGGAAGCTTCCTCCTGTGAACTTCGTAAGACCTACGTTGATTAAGTGAGAGTGAGGGAAGTGAGAGAGAGAGGGGGAGAGAGAAAGAGAGATAAAGAGAGAGAGAGGATGAAGGAGCGACCTGGGATGGCACGCTTCTCTGGTATCTTCGAAAGGCAGGACAGCGAACGGGGACGGCACGCTTCTTCTGATGAACTACGTCTAGGTGAGGGCAGCGACCTGGTACGGCACGCTCCCTCTGGTGCCTTCCAAGGGGAGGACAGCGACCGGGGACGGCACGCTTCCTCTGGTATCTTCGAAAGGCAGGACAGCGACCCGAGACGGCACGCTCCCTCTGGTATCTTCAAAGGGGAGGACAGCGACCTGGGACGGCACGCTTCCTCTGATGAACTACGTCAAGGTGAGGGCAGCGACCTGGGATGACGCGCTCCCTCTGGTGTCTTTCAAGGGGGAGACAGAGATCGGGGACGGCACGTTCCTCTGGTATCTTCGAAAGGCAGTGCAGCGACTGGGGACGGCACGCTTCTTCTGATGAACTACGTCTAGGTGAGGGCAGCGACCTGGTACGGCACGCTCCCTCTGGTGTCTTCCAAGGGGAGGACAGCGATCGGGGACGGCAAGCTCCTCTGGTATCTTCGAAAGGCAGGACAGCGATCGGGGACGGCACGCTCCTCTGGTATCTTCGAAAGGCAGGACAGCGACCGGGGACGGCATGCTTCTTCTGATGAACTACGTCTAGGTGAGGGCAGCGACCTGGTACGGCACGCTCCCTCTGGTGTCTTCCAAGGGGAGGACAGCGACCGGGGACGTCACGCTTCTTCTGATGAACTACGTCAAGGTGAGGGCAGCGACCTGCGACGACACGCTCCCTCTGGTGTCTTCGAAGGTGAGGGCAGCGACCTGGGACGGCAAGCTTCCTCCGGTGAACTTCGTAAGACCTACGTTGATTAAGTGAGAGGGAGGGAAGTGAGAGAGAGAGAGAGAGATAAAGAGAGAGAGTGGATGAAGGAGCGACCTGAGACGGCACGCTCCTCTCGTATCTTCGAAAGGCTGGACAGCGACCGGGGACGGTACGCTTCTTCTGATGAACTACGTCTAGGTGAGGGCAGCGACCTGGTACGGCACGCTCGCCCTGGTGTCTTCCAAGGGGAGGACAGCGACCGGGGACGGCACGCTTCTTCTGATGAACTACGTCGAGGTGAGGGCAGCGACCTGCGACACGCTCCCTCTGGTGTCTTCCAAGGGGAGGACAGCGACCGGGGACGGCACGTTACCTCTGGTATCTTCGAAAGGCAGGACAGCGACCGGGGACGGCACGCTTCTTCTGATGAACTACGTCTTGGTGAGGGCAGTGACCTGGTACGGCACGCTCCCTCTGGTGTCTTCCAAGGGAAGGACAGCGACCAGGGACGGCACGCTTCCTCTGGTATCTTCGAAAGGCAGGACAGCGACCGGGGACGGCACACTCCCTCTGGTATCTTAAAAGGGGCGGACAGCGACCTGGGACGGCACGCTTGCTCTGATGAACTACGTCGAGGTGAGGGCAGCGACCTGGGACACGCTCCCTCTGGTGTCTTCCAAGGGGAGGACAGCGACCGGGGACGGCACGTTTCCTCTGGTATCTTCGAAAGGCAGGACACCGACCGGGGACGGCACACTTCTTCTGATGAACTACGTCTTGGTGAGGGCAGTGACCTGGTACGGCACGCTCCCTCTGGTGTCTTCCAAGGGAAGGACAGCGACCAGGGACGGCACGCTTCCTCTGGTATCTTCGAAAGGCAGGACAGCGACCGGGGGCGGCACACTCCCTCTGGTATCTTAAAAGGGGAGGACAGCGACCAGGGACGGCACGCTTCCTCTGGTATCTTCGAAAGGCCGGACAGCGACCTGGGGCGGCTTGCATCCTCTGATGAACTACGTCAAGGTGAGGGCAGCGACCTGGGACGACACGCTCCCTCTGGTGTCTTCCAAGGGGAGGACAGCGACCGGGGACGGCACGCTTCTTCTGATAAACTACGTCTAGGTGAGGGCAGCGAACTGGTACGGCACGCTCCCTCTGGTGTCTTCCAAGGGGAGGACAGCGATCGGGGACGGCACGCTCCTCTGGTATCTTCGAAAGGCAGGACAGCGATCGAGGACGGCACGCTCCTCTGGTATCTTCGAAATTCAGGACAGCGACCGGGGATGGCACGCTTCTTCTGATGAACTACGTCTAGGTGAGGGCAGCGAACAGGTACAGCACGCTCCCTCTGGTGTCTTCCAAGGGGAGGACAGCGATTGGGGACGGCACGCTCCTCTGGTATCTTCGAAAGGCAGGACAGCGATCGGGGACGGCACGCTCCTCTGGTATCTTCGAAATGCAGGACAGCGACTGGGGACGGCACGCTTCTTCTGATGAACTACGTCTAGGTGAGGGCAGCGACCTGGTACGGCACGCTCCCTCTGGTGTCTTCCAAGGGGAGGACAGCGATCGGGGACGGCAAGCTCCTCTGGTATCTTCGAAAGGCAGGACAGCGATCGGGGACGGCACGCTCCTCTGGTATCTTCGAAAGGCAGGACAGCGACCGGGGACGGCATGCTTCTTCTGATGAACTACGTCTAGGTGAGGGCAGCGACCTGGTACGGCACGCTCCCTCTGGTGTCTTCCAAGGGGAGGACAGCGACCGGGGACGTCACGCTTCTTCTGATGAACTACGTCAAGGTGAGGGCAGCGACCTGCGACGACACGCTCCCTCTGGTGTCTTCGAAGGTGAGGGCAGCGACCTGGGACGGCAAGCTTCCTCCGGTGAACTTCGTAAGACCTACGTTGATTAAGTGAGAGGGAGGGAAGTGAGAGAGAGAGAGAGAGAGATAAAGAGAGAGAGTGGATGAAGGAGCGACCTGAGACGGCACGCTCCTCTCGTATCTTCGAAAGGCTGGACAGCGACCGGGGACGGTACGCTTCTTCTGATGAACTACGTCTAGGTGAGGGCAGCGACCTGGTACGGCACGCTCGCCCTGGTGTCTTCCAAGGGGAGGACAGCGACCGGGGACGGCACGCTTCTTCTGATGAACTACGTCGAGGTGAGGGCAGCGACCTGCGACACGCTCCCTCTGGTGTCTTCCAAGGGGAGGACAGCGACCGGGGACGGCACGTTACCTCTGGTATCTTCGAAAGGCAGGACAGCGACCGGGGACGGCACGCTTCTTCTGATGAACTACGTCTTGGTGAGGGCAGTGACCTGGTACGGCACGCTCCCTCTGGTGTCTTCCAAGGGAAGGACAGCGACCAGGGACGGCACGCTTCCTCTGGTATCTTCGAAAGGCAGGACAGCGACCGGGGACGGCACACTCCCTCTGGTATCTTAAAAGGGGCGGACAGCGACCTGGGACGGCACGCTTGCTCTGATGAACTACGTCGAGGTGAGGGCAGCGACCTGGGACACGCTCCCTCTGGTGTCTTGCAAGGGGAGGACAGCGACCGGGGACGGCACGTTTCCTCTGGTATCTTCGAAAGGCAGGACACCGACCGGGGACGGCACGCTTCTTCTGATGAACTACGTCTTGGTGAGGGCAGTGACCTGGTACGGCACGCTCCCTCTGGTGTCTTCCAAGGGAAGGACAGCGACCAGGGACGGCACGCTTCCTCTGGTATCTTCGAAAGGCAGGACAGCGACCGGGGACGGCACACTCCCTCTGGTATCTTAAAAGGGGAGGACAGCGACCAGGGACGGCACGCTTCCTCTGGTATCTTCGAAAGGCCGGACAGCGACCTGGGGCGGCTCGCATCCTCTGATGAACTACGTCAAGGTGAGGGCAGCGACCTGGGACGACACGCTCCCTCTGGTGTCTTCCAAGGGGAGGACAGCGACCGGGGACGGCACGCTTCTTCTGATAAACTACGTCTAGGTGAGGGCAGCGAACTGGTACGGCACGCTCCCTCTGGTGTCTTCCAAGGGGAGGACAGCGATCGGGGACGGCACGCTCCTCTGGTATCTTCGAAAGGCAGGACAGCGATCGAGGACGGCACGCTCCTCTGGTATCTTCGAAATTCAGGACAGCGACCGGGGATGGCACGCTTCTTCTGATGAACTACGTCTAGGTGAGGGCAGCGAACAGGTACAGCACGCTCCCTCTGGTGTCTTCCAAGGGGAGGACAGCGATTGGGGACGGCACGCTCCTCTGGTATCTTCGAAAGGCAGGACAGCGATCGGGGACGGCACGCTCCTCTGGTATCTTCGAAATGCAGGACAGCGACTGGGGACGGCACGCTTCTTCTGATGAACTACGTCTAGGTGAGGGCAGCGACCTGGTACGGCACGCTCCCTCTGGTGTCTTCCAAGCGGAGGACAGCGACCGAGGACGGGACGCTTCTTCTGATGAACTACGTCAAGGTGAGGGCAGCGACCTGGGATGACACGCTCCCTCTGGTGTCTTCCAAGGGGGAGACAGCAACCAGGGACGGCACGCTTCCTCTGGTATCTTCGAAAGGCAGGACAGCGACCGGGGACGGCACGCTCCCTCTGGTATCTTCAAAGGGGAGGACAGCGACCTGGGACAACAGGCTTCCTCTGATGAACCACGTCAACCTGACGGCAGCGACCTGGGACGACACGCTCCCTCTGGTGTCTTCCAAGGGAAGGACAGCGACCAGGGACGGCACGCTTCCTCTGGTATCTTCGAAAGGCAGGACAGCGACCGGGGACGGCACGCTTCCTCTGGTATCTTCGAAAGGAAGGACAGCGACCGGGGACGGCACGCTTCTTCTGATGAACTACGGCTAGGTGAGGGCAGCGACCTGGTACCGCACGCTCCCTCTGGTGTCTTCCAAGGGGAGGACAGCGACCGTGGACGGCACGCTCCCTCTGGTATCTTCGAAAGGCAGGACAACGACCTGGGACGGCAAGCTTCCACCGGTGAAGTTCGTAGGACCTACGTTGATTAAGTGAGAGGGAGGGAAAGTGAGAGAGAGATAAAGAGAGAGAGGATGAAGGAGCGACCTGTGACGGCACGCTCCTCTGGTACCTTAAAAGGGGAGGACAGCGACCGGGGACGGCACTCTTCCTCTGATGCACTTCGTCTAGGTGAGGGCAGCGAGCTGGGACGGCACGCTCCCTCTGGTATCTTCACAGGGAAGGACAGCAACTGGGGACGGCACGCTTCTTCTGATGAACTACGTCTAGGTGAGGGCAGCGACCTGGGACGGCACGCTCCGTCTGGTATCTTCAAAAGGTAGGACACCGACCGGGGACAGCACGCTTCTCTGATGAGCAACGTCTAGGTGAGGGCAGTTACATGGGATGGCACGCTCCCTCTGGTATCTTCACAGGGAAGAACAGCGACTGGGGGCGGCACGCTTCTTCTGATGAGCAACGTCTAGTTGAAGGCAGCGACCTGCGACGGCACGCTCCCTCTGGTATCTTCACAGGGGAGGACAGCGGCTGGGGACGGCGCACTTCCTTTTGTGAACTTCGTGTGACCTACGTTGTTTAAGTGAGAGGGAGATAAAGAGAGAGTGGGAGAGAGAGAGAGAGGTAAAGAGAGAGAGAGAGAGGATGAAGGAGCTACCTGGGACGTCACGCTCCTCTGGTATCTTCAAAGGGGAAGACAGCGACCTGGGACGGCACGCTCTCTCTGGTATCTTCACAGGGAAGGACAGCGACCGGGGACGGCACGCTTCCTCTGATAAACTACGTCTAGGTGAGGGCAGCGACCTGGCACGTCACGCTCCCTCTGGTATCTTCAAAAGGTAGGACAGCGACCGGGGACGGCTTCAAGGATGTTGACAGGACCTTCAAGGATATGCGCAGGATCTTTAAGGATATCGGCAGGACCTTCAAGGATATCAGCAGGATCTTCAAGGATATCGGCAGGACCTTCAAGGATATCCGCAGGACCTTCAAGGATATCCGCAGGATCTTCAAGGATATCGGCAGGACCTTCGAGGATGTTCGCAGGACCTTCAAGAATGTTGACAGGACCTTCAAGGATATCCGCAGGATCTTTAAGGATATCGGCAGGACCTTCAAGGATATCAGCAGGACCTTCAAGGATGTTAGCAGGACCTTCAAGGATATCCACAGGACCTTCAAGGATGTTCGCAGGATACTTACAAGTTGTCCAAGGATCCTCGCAGGATTGGAATTTAGTATTTATTGCTGAAATTACCTCGTGTTCTCGTTCACGGCTGCTGATGAACTACGTCTAGGTGAGGGCAGCGACCTGGTACGGCACGCTCCCTCTGGTGTCTTCCAAGGGGAGGACAGCGACCGGGGACGTCACGCTTCTTCTGATGAACTACGTCAAGGTGAGGGCAGCGACCTGCGACGACACGCTCCCTCTGGTGTCTTCGAAGGTGAGGGCAGCGACCTGGGACGGCAAGCTTCCTCCGGTGAACTTCGTAAGACCTACGTTGATTAAGTGAGAGGGAGGGAAGTGAGAGAGAGAGAGAGAGAGATAAAGAGAGAGAGTGGATGAAGGAGCGACCTGAGACGGCACGCTCCTCTCGTATCTTCGAAAGGCTGGACAGCGACCGGGGACGGTACGCTTCTTCTGATGAACTACGTCTAGGTGAGGGCAGCGACCTGGTACGGCACGCTCGCCCTGGTGTCTTCCAAGGGGAGGACAGCGACCGGGGACGGCACGCTTCTTCTGATGAACTACGTCGAGGTGAGGGCAGCGACCTGCGACACGCTCCCTCTGGTGTCTTCCAAGGGGAGGACAGCGACCGGGGACGGCACGTTACCTCTGGTATCTTCGAAAGGCAGGACAGCGACCGGGGACGGCACGCTTCTTCTGATGAACTACGTCTTGGTGAGGGCAGTGACCTGGTACGGCACGCTCCCTCTGGTGTCTTCCAAGGGAAGGACAGCGACCAGGGACGGCACGCTTCCTCTGGTATCTTCGAAAGGCAGGACAGCGACCGGGGACGGCACACTCCCTCTGGTATCTTAAAAGGGGCGGACAGCGACCTGGGACGGCACGCTTGCTCTGATGAACTACGTCGAGGTGAGGGCAGCGACCTGGGACACGCTCCCTCTGGTGTCTTGCAAGGGGAGGACAGCGACCGGGGACGGCACGTTTCCTCTGGTATCTTCGAAAGGCAGGACACCGACCGGGGACGGCACGCTTCTTCTGATGAACTACGTCTTGGTGAGGGCAGTGACCTGGTACGGCACGCTCCCTCTGGTGTCTTCCAAGGGAAGGACAGCGACCAGGGACGGCACGCTTCCTCTGGTATCTTCGAAAGGCAGGACAGCGACCGGGGACGGCACACTCCCTCTGGTATCTTAAAAGGGGAGGACAGCGACCAGGGACGGCACGCTTCCTCTGGTATCTTCGAAAGGCCGGACAGCGACCTGGGGCGGCTCGCATCCTCTGATGAACTACGTCAAGGTGAGGGCAGCGACCTGGGACGACACGCTCCCTCTGGTGTCTTCCAAGGGGAGGACAGCGACCGGGGACGGCACGCTTCTTCTGATAAACTACGTCTAGGTGAGGGCAGCGAACTGGTACGGCACGCTCCCTCTGGTGTCTTCCAAGGGGAGGACAGCGATCGGGGACGGCACGCTCCTCTGGTATCTTCGAAAGGCAGGACAGCGATCGAGGACGGCACGCTCCTCTGGTATCTTCGAAATTCAGGACAGCGACCGGGGATGGCACGCTTCTTCTGATGAACTACGTCTAGGTGAGGGCAGCGAACAGGTACAGCACGCTCCCTCTGGTGTCTTCCAAGGGGAGGACAGCGATTGGGGACGGCACGCTCCTCTGGTATCTTCGAAAGGCAGGACAGCGATCGGGGACGGCACGCTCCTCTGGTATCTTCGAAATGCAGGACAGCGACTGGGGACGGCACGCTTCTTCTGATGAACTACGTCTAGGTGAGGGCAGCGACCTGGTACGGCACGCTCCCTCTGGTGTCTTCCAAGCGGAGGACAGCGACCGAGGACGGGACGCTTCTTCTGATGAACTACGTCAAGGTGAGGGCAGCGACCTGGGATGACACGCTCCCTCTGGTGTCTTCCAAGGGGGAGACAGCAACCAGGGACGGCACGCTTCCTCTGGTATCTTCGAAAGGCAGGACAGCGACCGGGGACGGCACGCTCCCTCTGGTATCTTCAAAGGGGAGGACAGCGACCTGGGACAACAGGCTTCCTCTGATGAACCACGTCAACCTGACGGCAGCGACCTGGGACGACACGCTCCCTCTGGTGTCTTCCAAGGGAAGGACAGCGACCAGGGACGGCACGCTTCCTCTGGTATCTTCGAAAGGCAGGACAGCGACCGGGGACGGCACGCTTCCTCTGGTATCTTCGAAAGGAAGGACAGCGACCGGGGACGGCACGCTTCTTCTGATGAACTACGGCTAGGTGAGGGCAGCGACCTGGTACCGCACGCTCCCTCTGGTGTCTTCCAAGGGGAGGACAGCGACCGTGGACGGCACGCTCCCTCTGGTATCTTCGAAAGGCAGGACAACGACCTGGGACGGCAAGCTTCCACCGGTGAAGTTCGTAGGACCTACGTTGATTAAGTGAGAGGGAGGGAAAGTGAGAGAGAGATAAAGAGAGAGAGGATGAAGGAGCGACCTGTGACGGCACGCTCCTCTGGTACCTTAAAAGGGGAGGACAGCGACCGGGGACGGCACTCTTCCTCTGATGCACTTCGTCTAGGTGAGGGCAGCGAGCTGGGACGGCACGCTCCCTCTGGTATCTTCACAGGGAAGGACAGCAACTGGGGACGGCACGCTTCTTCTGATGAACTACGTCTAGGTGAGGGCAGCGACCTGGGACGGCACGCTCCGTCTGGTATCTTCAAAAGGTAGGACACCGACCGGGGACAGCACGCTTCTCTGATGAGCAACGTCTAGGTGAGGGCAGTTACATGGGATGGCACGCTCCCTCTGGTATCTTCACAGGGAAGAACAGCGACTGGGGGCGGCACGCTTCTTCTGATGAGCAACGTCTAGTTGAAGGCAGCGACCTGCGACGGCACGCTCCCTCTGGTATCTTCACAGGGGAGGACAGCGGCTGGGGACGGCGCACTTCCTTTTGTGAACTTCGTGTGACCTACGTTGTTTAAGTGAGAGGGAGATAAAGAGAGAGTGGGAGAGAGAGAGAGAGGTAAAGAGAGAGAGAGAGAGGATGAAGGAGCTACCTGGGACGTCACGCTCCTCTGGTATCTTCAAAGGGGAAGACAGCGACCTGGGACGGCACGCTCTCTCTGGTATCTTCACAGGGAAGGACAGCGACCGGGGACGGCACGCTTCCTCTGATAAACTACGTCTAGGTGAGGGCAGCGACCTGGCACGTCACGCTCCCTCTGGTATCTTCAAAAGGTAGGACAGCGACCGGGGACGGCTTCAAGGATGTTGACAGGACCTTCAAGGATATGCGCAGGATCTTTAAGGATATCGGCAGGACCTTCAAGGATATCAGCAGGATCTTCAAGGATATCGGCAGGACCTTCAAGGATATCCGCAGGACCTTCAAGGATATCCGCAGGATCTTCAAGGATATCGGCAGGACCTTCGAGGATGTTCGCAGGACCTTCAAGAATGTTGACAGGACCTTCAAGGATATCCGCAGGATCTTTAAGGATATCGGCAGGACCTTCAAGGATATCAGCAGGACCTTCAAGGATGTTAGCAGGACCTTCAAGGATATCCACAGGACCTTCAAGGATGTTCGCAGGATACTTACAAGTTGTCCAAGGATCCTCGCAGGATTGGAATTTAGTATTTATTGCTGAAATTACCTCGTGTTCTCGTTCACGGCTGCTGACGACTGACCTAGATTTGTTCAATGTTGCTCTTGATATACCCCTAATGGCAGCTATTTGTAGTTGTCGTCAGTGTAATAACAAAGTCTGTAGACAGAAACGAGCGACGCAACTTCTGTCGTTACACATGACCCTCCCCTGGGGGGGTGGGCCGGTTAGCTTCCTTTGGTTCTGGAACGGGTGTCTGGTATATTTTGGTACCCCATCAATGGATACAACGGTTCTAAAACGATGACGTGGTGGTGTTGGGCTTAATTGCGATGGTGGTATGGGCGATGAAGGAAACGTTGGGGCCGGCTCCAAGGGAACTGGAACGATATACATGACTCTGGTGATGGCAACGCTGGATATGGCTCTGTTGGTGAAAACAACGATGGAGGTGATAGAAAATGGTATTCATTGGTGACAGTTTCTTCACATCATAAGCTGAGAAACAGATGGCTCTTCTGTGAAGGATTTAAGCTCACTTAGGTGGGCTGTTTTCATAACGTTATTTGCCTGAGCAAGAAGTTGTACAATCACAGGGGATGGGAAGTTTACGACATCGTAGGGCCCAGTATATTTCGGGGCTAACTTGGCGGCGAAACCGCCGGCCGCTTTCCACAATTGGTGTTGTTTGACAAGAACTGAATCTCCGATTTTGGGCTTCCAAGGTCGTCGACGCAAGTTGAAATGACGCAGTTCATCCTGGGCTGCTTTGCCCAGCTGGTGGTGGACCATCTTAAAAATTTCCTGGAGCTGACTGGCCCTTTCCTCTGGCTTCCTTGGGTTTGCTCATGTACTAGTAACGACTTCATCATACAGTGCCCGTGGTAACCTAGGTTCGCGACCCTGTACGAGATAAGCCGGGCTGTATCCGGTAGATTCGGAATTGCTTATGTTGCCAGGGTTTCCTCCGGTAAGTGATCATCCCATCGATTATGCTGGTTTTGCGCTAGTTGAGCGATTATTGTTTTGACCGTGCGATTGGCTCTTTCAGTAGGATTTTCCTATGGACAACAAGGGGCGGTAAATTGGTGTCGAACTCCAATTTATTCTAGGTAACTCCGTAGTACGAGACTAGTGAATTGTGAACCATTACCTGTAATGAGCACTTTTGGAGTTCCAAACCTGGCTAGAATTCTCTCTCTAAAGGCCTTGACGACGCCTTGTGCCGTGCCCTTGCGAAGCGGTACGGAGAAGCGATCGAAGAAGACTCAGAACATACTGTTAATATGTTTGGAGCGAGGAAGTGGTCCGACAAAATCTATGCATACGGTAGCCCATGGTTCTTCTGGGATCGTTACTAGCATTTCGCCCACTGGTGCCACCTGACTCGGCTTATACATCTGGCAGGATTCACAACTTCTAACGAACCGGGCGATATCGCGGAACATTCCCGGCCAGTAGTAACGGTTGCTGACCCGATTGGCGATCTTGCGAACACCCAGATGTCCAGCGGCGGGTTGGCAATGGTTTCCTTGCAGCACCCTTTGTCGCAGTGGAGTGGCGACACATAGCTTCCAGGGGGTGCAGTCTTCATCGTTTGGATGCCTAGGAATGAGCCTGAAAAGTTGAGTGCCCACTATTTAATAGGCCGGATACTTCAGGGGGTTACACTGGACTTCCTCCTTCTTCCGCCGTAACCAGTTACAAGTTGAAGACGTGGCTTCAGATCCCTCTACGGCTCATTGCAACGTCTCTAGGGGCTGGCGAGATAGTGCATCGAACCACGTTATTCTTACCCTTGCGATACTGGACTGTGAAAGTATATTGCTGTAATTCGACTGCCCATCGGGCCAACCGGCCAGTGGGATTGTCGATCGAGTTGAGCCATTTCGAAGACAGGTGGTCAGTGATGACATGGAACCGGTAACCTTCTAGGTACGGTCGCATTTTCCGTATTCCCCAATAAAACCGTTCCCCGTCTTCCAAACCTTGGGTCAACACGGCACACAAACCATAATCGCTAGCGTCTGTTTGTAATTTAAAAGTCTTCAAGATATCGGGACAGGCCAGCACTGGGGCCTCGGTTAGCTTGGCTTTTAGCAGTTCGAACGCGGTCTGTTGTTCCTCCGTCGACTTCCATTGCCTGCCCTTCTTTAAGAGGGAAGTGAAGGGTTGTGCGATGGCCGCGAAATCGGGTACAAAGCAGCTTCCTTGTCGGGATCGGTTTGTATGCCTTTTCCGCTGACCACATGACCGAGGTACTTGGTTTCCGTTTTGAGAAACTCGCACTTGTCAGAGTTAATCTTAAGGTTGGCGGCTCGGAGTCGTCGGAAGACTTCCCCTATGTTTGATAAATGTTCCTCTAGCGTTTTTCCCGTGACAATGATATCGTCCAAGTATGCAAATGCGAATAGTTCAAGCTCCGGCCCGTTGACGCTGTCGAGAGCTCGCTGAAACATCGCCGGGGCGGAGTGCAGCCCGAATGGCATCACCCGCCATTGATACAATCCCCGGCCAGCGACGGTGAAGGCGGTGTAAATCTTACTGCTCTCTTCTAATGGGATTTGCCAGTATCCATCTTTCAAGTCCAGGCTGCTCACATACCGTGCATCTCTCAACCGATCCAATATTGTCGCTATTCGTGGGAGTGGATAAGCATCAGACTCCGATTTGCTGCTTTGGTGTCGAAAATCTATGCACAGCCGCCAAGTGCTATTTTTCTTCGGAGCTAGAGTTATCGGCGAGCTGTACGCACATCTAGATGGCTCAATACAGCCATTCGCGAGTAGTTCGTTTACTTTGGCATCGATTATAGCCTGCATGGCCGGGTTGCGCGGTGCATACCTGATCTTTAATGGCCAATCGTCCGTCATTACGATTCGGTGTCGAGCGGCGGTAGATTATCCGTGCAAATCGCGAAACTTTCGTAGCTCTTCTTCCAGGAAAGTCTTGATCTTGCCTAGGTCTTCGGTACTATGATCACTTACCGGTATATGTCCGTTCGCGATCTCGCCGGCCTCTTTGAGTGCTATTGGGTTCGGAGGCTCCTCCGGTAGTGGGCCCTTCTCGGATTCAGGTGGTCAAGACGTAAGGTGTCGATTTATCTCGGTGCCTTCTGCTGGGGTGGCAACCACGGCTGTGTTGTCCAATAACCAGGTCTTCGGTGGCATCAGGCATGACAAGGAGTTTGATGACCAAGTTTTGGTTTCCCAAAGTAATTTCATGGTCAATGGCATGTGTGATTCGTCGTTGGGATCCGTCAGCTAGCGTAACTACAGATTCATAGTTACGTAGTGTTGTGGTATCCCGCAGTGTGCTGACTAGGTTTTGACTAACGAAGCAGATCGTGGCCCCCGTATCGATGGTTGCAGCTATTACGCGGCCCTCCAAAATGACTTTCGCCACGAGCTTCGTAGGGGTGTGGTGTATGGAGGTATTTAGGTGCGAGGGGTGTTGGTCTGTGGGCCCGTACCCCCTTGCCCGGTACGGCCCCAACGGTCGTTTCCCGAGCGGCGGCAGGACTGGATCGTTCGCACGTCTAGTCGACCGCATTCCCAGCAAAACAGGACGCTTGGATTCTTACATTGGGCGGCAAAGTGTCCACCTTGACCGCAATTTCGGCACGCATTGCGAGGATTAGCGATGCCCCCACGCGTGGTCTGGGTATTCTCCTCCGACACTATTAGGCGGTGTTGCTCCCGGGGAGGCTGCGTTGTTGACGGGATACACTCGAGGTCGGCGGCCAATTCTAACAGCTCATCCAAGGTGTCTAATTCTTTTCTGCGGATGTACCAAAGATATTCGGGGAGGGCGATACGGAAAATACGTTCTAACTTCTGTGCGTCGGAGTAGCGGTGCGGTGTCCTTCTAGGGGACTTACTCTTCCCACCAGAGATGGAAAGTTCGTGTTTTGTCTGTATGGGTAACAGCCTTTGCAGAACCTCGGACTTATGTTCCCCGCCCAGAAATTGAGCGAAACGTTTGCGCAGCTCCTCTACATTGCGGAACTTTCGAGGTTGAATTCTTTGAGGTATGCCACCAGCTCCTCCTTCTTTAGGGTATACGCCCATGATGTACGTAACATGACTAGTCTTCGTTGAGTTTTCTCTTTCAGATGATGTTGGTCTCCCTTTCTGCTCGGCTGTGACTCAATTCACTTGCCTCTCTCGGCCTCTTGTAACGCTGTAAAATAAAGCCTTAAACTCTCAAGTCCCTGCTCGGGCGCCACTGTAACGACAAGATCTCCTCCGTTAGCTGGGGTAAGCTCACGGGGGTAGGGATCGTCACAGAAATTTATCTGATCCAGTGACCGAGAGTAAAAGACGTGATTTTATACAAAGGTAAATTCATTTATTGTGGTTAGTACTACAGAATTGATAAAGAGCGAGAGAGAGAGAGAAAGAGAGGGATAAAGAGAGAGAGAATGAAGAGGCGACCGGGGACGGCACGCTTCCTCTAATGCACTACGTCTAGGTGAGGGCAGCGACCTGGGACGGCACGCTCCTGTGGTATCTTCAAAAGGTAGGACAGCGACCGAGGACGGCACGCTTCCTCTGATGAGCAACGTCTAGGTGAGGACAGCGACCTGGGGCGGCACGCTCCCTCTGGTATCTTCAAAGGGGAGGACAGCGACCTGGGACGGCACGCCTCCTATGATGAACTACGTCTAGGTGAGGGCAGCGACCTGGGACGGCACGCTGCCTCTGGTATCTTCGAAAGGGGAGGACAGCGACCGGGGACGGCACGCTTCCTCTGAGGAACTACGTCTAGGTGAGGGCAGCGACCTGGGACGGCACGCTCCCTTTAGTATCTTCAAAAGGTAGGACAGCGACCGAGGACGGCATGCTTCCTCTGATGAGCAACGTCTAGGTGAAGGCAGTGACCTGGGACGGCACCCTCCTCTGGTATCTTCAAAGGGGAGAACAGCGACCGGGGACGGCACGCTTCCTCTGATGCACTACGTCTAGGTGAGGGCAGCGACCTTGGACGGCACGCTCCCTCTGTTATCTTCAAAAGGAAGACAGCGACCGCGGACGGCACGCTTCCTCTGATGAGCAACGTCTAGGTGAGGGCAGCGACCTGGGACGGCACGCTCCCTCTGGTATCTTCACGGGGAAGAACAGCGACCGGGGACGGCACGCTTCCTCTGATGAACTACGTCTAGGTGAGGGCAGCGACCTGGAACGGCACGCTCCCTCTGGTATCTTCACAGGGAAGAACAGCGACTGGCGACTGCACGCTTCCTCTGATGAACTACGTCTAGGTGAGGGCAGCGACCTGGGACGGCACGCTCCCTGTGGTATCTTCGAAAGGGGAGGACAGCGACCGGGGATGGCACGCTTCTTCTGGTGAACTTCTTATGACCTACGTTAATTAAGTGAGAGGGAGAGAAAGAGAGAGAGAGATAAACATATAGAGAGAGAGGATGAAGGAGCGACCTGGGATGGCACGCTTCCTCTTATGAACCGTACGAGGATCTCCATAGGACCTCCTAGGATATTCGCAGGCCTTCAAGGATATAAGCAGGACTTTCTAGGATAGTAGCCGGACCTTCAAGGATAGCTTCAGGGTCTTCAAGGATATCAGCAGGACCTTCAAGGATATCCGCAGGATCTTCAAGGATATCGGCAGGACCTTCAATGTTATCAGCAGGACCTTCAAGGATATCGGCAGGATCTTAAAGGATATCGGCAGGACCTTCAAGGATATCAGCAGGACTTTCAAGGATGTTCGCAGGACCTTCAAGGCTGTTGACAGGACCTTCAAGGATACCCGCAGAATTTTCAAGGATATCGGCAGGACCTTCAAGGATGTTCGCAGGACCTTCAACGATGTTGACAGGAATTCAAGGATATCCTAAGGATCTTCAAGGATATCGGCAGGACCTTCAAGGATATCAGCAGGACCTTCAAGGATGTTCGCAGAACCTTCAAGGATATCCAGAGGGCCGTCAAAGATGTTCGCAGGATACTTACAAGTTGTCCAAGGATGCTCGCAGGATAAGAATTTAATATTTAGTGTTGAAATTACCTTGTTCTCTCGTTCACGACTGCTGACGACTGACCCAGATTTGTTCAATGTTGCTCCTTATATACCCCTAGTGGCAGCTATTTGTAGTTGTCGCCAGTGTAATAACAAAGTGTGTAGACAGAAACGAGCGACGCGACTTTTGTCGTTATACAGTTTAATGAAGTTATATTATCATTTTCCAAACCGCTATGCTATTAAAATAATATATAACATATAAAAGGACAAAATTGATTAATTATGGATACAAAGTATTTAAAAAAAGTAAATTTACTTAATTTTTTATAAAAATCACACTTCTCTAAATCCACAAAAAATAAGAGCTCGTCACCGACAAATCCTTGGAGGGATTTACCTCAAAATTGGCATACTTTATTTCTAGGATGTTTCTAACAAGCAAAATCCATTTTTTGAAAATTTGTTTAAGAAAATTTTTAAAAATCTAAAATGGAGTTTTGAAAACTATGCTAACAAATTTATGCGTATATTGCTCTACAGGTTAACAGTCAGATAATATAAACAATATCTCAAATGTGAGTATTTATAAGTATAGAGAGCAAAACAATTATGGCCTTAATCAATTTCTAAAAGTTTAAAAAAGTGCCATTAAATATATTGGTTTGGTGCATTTGCTATTTCTTGGCGAGTTCTTAACCGATTTAGAAGTTATTTAGCTTTTTCAAAATAAAATTTTACACTGAAATCGATTCATGATACAAGTGGTTAAAAAAATAAAATATAGAACGAAATTTTCCTAAGAACTGAGAAAAGTCATATTTTTCCGCCTCGGATTTCCGTTATCCGATTGCCCCAAAACGTCATATTTTTTTGGTTTACAGGTTGGTTGAAAAGTTCCTGCGCTCACCAAGAGATGGCACTGCTAGCTCCAAACTTTTTTTTCTCAAGTTGGTATAACTGTCCTGAGAACACATGCAAGTTATTCTGTCAATTCTTTCTTTGTTTACAAGCCATTTGAAATTGACGTGTCATTGATTTTTATTTTTAATATGGAAAAAATTGAATACCGTGCAGTCATTAGATTCTTTGTTTTGAAAGATTTAAAAGCAAAGGAAATTTATGAACAATTGTTAGAAGTGTATAAGGAGTCTTCACCTTCAAAACGCATCGTTAAATTTTGGGTTGGTGAATTTAAACGTGGTCGTACCAGCCTTAAAGACGATCCAAGCGAAGGATGACCAAAAATTAATTGATTATCTTCAGAAAGGTAAAACAATCAACTCTGAATATTATTGCAGCCTTTTGGTGAGAAAAACCCTGGTTTAAAGAAGAAAAAAATCATTTTTCATCAAGACAACGCACCTGAGGGTCAATTCTCGTTCTGTGATAATGTGAAGTGAAAAAAAACTTTTCATTTTCGTTTTCATAAGCACTTTTCACTCGAACTTTTCACAAATACATAAATTGCTATTCTCGTATGTATTATGAAAAAAATGTTTCATTCGCACTGTACCCATGAAAATTTTGTAACTGTGTTATCCAAAATTTAAAGCAAATGTCAAAACAGAGAAAAACGTAAACAAAAGTGAATTAAGTTCGTAAAATTTATTTTAAATAATTATATAAAAATATCTGGATTAATTGTATTATTATATATTATTCAAAGAATTCCGGATGAACAAAGGTAAGACAATGATGTTACAAGCATTTCATTGCAGTAAATAATTTAATAATTTATAGGAATTTTTTGAGAGAGACGCATACTTCGTGCTGACCACAATCCATTCGAGATGACAACCGACAAGCACTTCATGGATTTATATCGGCTTACTTTAAGTGAAATATATTTGGTGCGCGTATGAAGTCTAATACTACTTAAAGAAAAAAAATTCATAAAGAATATAAATAAACTATAAATAAATATGCCATACTTTTGCCATTTTTCACTGTCCTTTTGGGTCCCACTAAAACTGTTAAGACTCGCCGCTAATTCGTTACACTTTTCGTCTCTAAATTTGGCACCATCTGCAGTTACAAATCTGTAAATATGGGATTAATAAAAGTGTGATTATGGTTATTAAGCTACTTACTTATCGTTTGCAATGTCCACATGCTTTTCTTAATAATTAATAAAAAACTCCTTTTGGCTTTCGCTGGCACGCTTTCCTCTTACAATCTTCTCCATGTTTATTTCACTTATAAATAGTCTGTGTAAACAATTTTTTCATATGAAAATATTTTGACAGTTGTTTGCACTGTTACACAAAACAAGAATCGCCAGTGCTATGCAATCGTGAAAAAATCTTGTTTCGTTCCACTTTTTTTTTCATATGAAAACGTTTTGATATTTCTTTTCATTTTTTCACAGAACGCGAATCAAAAGTGCTATGAAAACGTGAAAAAACTTTTCATTTCACCTTTTCACAGAACGAGAATTAACCCTCTGCTCACAAAAGTGTTTTGACGATGGCTAAATTCAAAGAATTAAAGTACGAATTGCTTGAACATCCACCGTATTCACCAGATTTGGCTCCCAGTGACTACTATCTCTTCAGAAATCTCAAACAATTCCTTCGTTGAAAGCATTTTTCGTCGAATGAAGAGGCCATAGCAGCCGTAGACGGTTATTTTGCAGATCTTCCGGAAAACCATTATAAGGATGGGATAAATTATTGGAAGATCATTGGAACAAGTGTATTAAGCTTCTAGGAGATTATAGTGAATAAAAAAATATATTTCGTAACAAAAACAGTATTCTTTCATATCGAGCGCAGGAACTTTTCAACCAACCTTTATATAGAAAGGAAACAAATGGAACACTGACACTCTTTAAAATCGCATTTTCATTTTAATTTCACTTCGATTCTTAGTTACAGTTTTACAAAATATTTAATTACGTGGGCGGATCAATAAATCCGTGACTTTTCTAACTTGCCTCATAGTTATATGAAATGCAACACTGCTCCCATCAAGTACTAACTGTATAGACAGACAACTGTCGAGGTCAATAATATAGGCATTTGTTTGATCAATAATTTCATCGTTAGATATAAATCTCTTTCCACCGAGCCATTTCTTTAGGTCTGGAAATAGAAAAAAGTCACTGGGGGCTAAATCCGGAGAATAAGCCGAATGATCGGGCAATTCGTAGTCAACTTCATGGATTTTTGCCATGGAAACTAAGCTGTCACACGATTCCGTTGGTGGTCGATTGCGAGCAAACACGGCAGTCATCTTGCGGAAAGCTTTCTAAACCCAAGCGATCGTTCAAAATTGAAACCACTGAGCCATGTGAGATGCCTATGTCTTCCACAATCAATTGCACATTCAATCTCCGATCTGCCAACACCATATCGTTAATTTTTTTTAATTGTTTTGGGCGTAGAGACCTCAACTGGGCGTCCAGAACGTTCGGCATCTTCCGTGCTTGTAAGGCCATAAGGAAATTCAGTAAGCCGTAGTTTGATTGAGGTTTTTTTTTCGCAAAAAAAGTTAATGAGCACTCAAAATTCACTTTTTTCCATTTTTAAAAAAATCTACGAGGTTGTATGTTTTGAACAGCTGTTAAACGCAAAATAAATGAAGGAACTTTCTCAAAATTCTTCTAGTTTACTAAAAGGTGGTACTTGATGGTAGTAGTGTTGCATTTCGTATAACTGCGAGGGAAGATCGAAAATTCATGGACTTATTGATCCGCCCTCGTACCTGTATTATTTGCTTGCAAGTGGTGTCTTTTGTCTATGGAAGTAAGTACTTTTATGGTTAGTTATTTGCTGTTGACCTCTTTTTTTGTTGGTTTTTCATTATTTATTCTATTAAGTTTTTTTTCGCTATTAATGGTTTGGTGTATGTTCACAGTAAAATTTTCGATGTTAGAATTTATAATGTTTTTTTTTCAATTTGTTTATTGATTCTTCGGCTACCGTTTAAGTTTCAATATATTAAGTTGTGCTCATTCTATTTATACTGTACAATACCAAAACTAACATTACCATGTTTGTGAAGTTAGACTTTTATTGGTACACCAATCAATAATAATATTCATTACGTTTAATGAAAAATACTTTCATTTCGTATAAATGAGAGATACGAATCTTATTATACATACACCCAGAGAAAATATTGGTTGCAATTCGATCAAACCCATTAACATTTACTTGTGAGGATTTAATTTTATTTGGAATAACCCAAAATTCATTAATAAAGCAAAAATGTTGTATTGTGAATTAAAAAAGGGAAAAGAAACTAAAATCAATCCTTTTATTCAATTATTGGTATTTCCAATCATCTTTAAAAATAAAATTCGTTTAGAATTTGTGTTCGGTGGAAGCAACCATTTATTTAGTGAATATATTAAAAATTTGCTACAATCTATCAAATTGATTAAAAAAATTGTGGATATTTAAAAGTGGTTACTACAAGTACAGTTATTCTGATCAAATATATCATTTAATTAGGGTTTCAGTAGAAGCAACCGAATTGTGGATTGTATTGATAATAGACGTCACTAATGATTGGTATTGATAAACAAATGTTGTACTAATATTTGTTTTCCTTACAAATTCTTTAAATTCAAAATTAGCCATCAAAATTTATAAGTGTTTGTGGTGTGGTGAGTAGAGAGGTAGCTCAGTACTCCGAGTTAAAATCCCGGAAAAGGCAAACATTTAAAAAATTATTTTTTTAATTAAAATAAAATATTCAAAAGTTGAAATGGCAAATATATCAAAGAAAATTAAAATTAGTCGTGGTGCAGTAAGCATTAGTGTGAACCCTGAATCTGATTGCCCAGGTTCGATACCGGACCGGAACGTAATAATATTTCTGTGGAATATAAATACTAAATTGTACAACTGAATATTGGCTTTCACAACTAAACATATAATTTAATATGAAAACAGTTGTCGTAACCGCCAGAATTCTATTGGTATAAATTGTGTGGCCACAACTGATACTGTTTTCTGGGTGTATATTTAAATTCAGCGCTGTGTGTTTATGTATAGTTTTTAAACCGTAAAATACATATATTTTGAATATATTGCTGATATATGGTTTTATAATGTTGATACTCCACTCAGTATCAATCCATAGATTATTACTATTAATCCCACCACTTATCCAACATAACTAATAAACAAGGATAGACACCATCACCGCAAAAAAAAACGTAACCGCTAAAAAACATATTCAAATTCAAAAATTTAACCTATTGAAATGTAGTAACTGTTTTGTTTCACTTTAACCATAATAAAATTATACTGTTACCAACAACGTAACTAATATTATTTTCGAGCGTCATCCTTGGTGGATGAAGTAACCACTAACAAGTCGTAACTTCTAATATAGAGATCCAAATTAAAAATCATTACTGATTGAACCTTTTTCAACAAAATTAACCGTATCTGAATTAAGGAACGAAACCCGATATTGATTTCGGTTTTCATCCTTGCTAATAACAGTTTCAGTTACCCATTCAGAACCTACACGCTGAAAAACGCCGTGCTGGAAATATAATATTGCTGGTAATATACTGATACAGTAGAATCGTAATCGCAAGGGACCAGGAGTTTTTTACGAATTAAAGGGGTTTACGATTTATTGAGATTTCGATTTATAGTGGTAAATTAAAAGAAATACGAATTAAATGGTTTTTTATTTTAGTTATAGTTGAATATTTTCTTATACATATACACACATTTACATACTTATTGTTCTTATTTTATTAAGAAATAATAAATAAAACTTGCTTACCACTTTCACTTTGCATAAAAATAATTCATTTGTACATATATGTAAATACGAGTATAAAAAAATAATTGCATTTTTCATTTAAAAAAAAAATAAAAAATTATGCTTACAAAAATGTGTTGTTTTGTGTTGTTTAAGGCTTTTCTCGTGTATTTTGTGCAGATAATTTTTCTAAAGGAATCAAAAACTTTATTATTGACATCAAAAACTTTATTATTGACATCATGATTTGAAAAATAGAAAAGCAATTGCTGAAAGTTAGATTTTGCTTTCGACATATGGTTTTTTCATAGTCACTATCACCGTCATAACTTTCATTGTCATCAATTACGCAGTGCAGTGGCATGCCCAGGAATTTATAAACCTAAAATTGTTTACCTTTTTGAAGCATTTAAAACAAAATTTACAGCTCTTAAATTCATAAACAATTTTTATTTAAAACTTATTTATTACATTGACTGAGATGTATACGTTTGAAATTAAGTACATTTTAATGGATTTTGTGTTGTAAAGCTTCGCTCCGCTTTTTGATAATTTTGATAAAAATCTTTTATGCTACAAAATTCTTTTGACGAAACGTCAAATACTCGGCTTGGAGCAATATATTATAAATTCTTTACCACACTATCATGACCGGAATATATATTTATCAGGCGAAAATTTTAAACCAAAAATCGCGCGATTTTTGCCAAAAAGTTTTCATTTTGTTTCGTATATTAATAGTTTTCGCCGCAGGCGAAAATTTTGTTTTTCATACATTAAGAACAAATATAATTCATAACATGTTTCAAAATTGCCAAGCTCTATGACGCAATGTCATAGAAAACCATTCGTTCTAAAATTTTATAAGATCGTCGGATGCTGCAAAAAGGGCATATCAGAAATTGATGGCTCTGCCATCGTTACCACCAAAATTTGGGAGTACACACTCATAGACAGAGAGCAGAAATTTACTTAATTTTTGAACTATTTTGAAAGGCAGTGGTTGCGCATCACTAAAATATTTGATTTATATAAAATGATTTTTATTATAATTCTTTAAAATATTTCAATTTAGTTTGCCCCAAGTAACTTTAATGTTTATAAGGAATACATGCAAAAAAAAAATGCGGATAATTCTGTGCATAAACAACATATTTTGCTTTGCATATTTTGTGGTCATTTTTCATTTCATCATATTAGGGTTAATTTTTTATTTCTCCAAATTGGTGTTATTTTACATAATGAATGCCCCAAACTTAATTTTCGGTCTAATTTTCATTTGGGTGGGGTAATTTTTCATAATATTTTTAGTGTTAATTTGCATTATGAAATTTTGCCCAAATTTTACTCAAATTTAAAGACCATTTCAAAACGATTAAATTATTTCAAAAACTTTTGGAATGACTCCAAATGTAATTTATAAAGCATCAATTGAAATTTAAAAACACCAAATTAAATTAAATAAATATTTGTTTAATTTCAATAATTTTTTAACTGCGTTTGGTATTTTTTAATTTTAGTTGATCTCTTTAAATAACGATTGCGAATTTTTAAATTTTATTTGTAGTTTTTTCAATTTAAATTTTATTTTTTAATTCGTTTTTTTTTTTTTAATTTCAATTTTTTATATCTCTTATCTATAACTGTTTGTTTTCATATATGGACTTCACCGGAACACGAAATATAGCAATTATATTGTATGCCCTGCTCTACATTTACTAACAAACACATAATTTATTTGTTAGCTTTTGTTGTTTTTAATATTTTATTAAATTACAAATAAAAAAATCAAATATTTTCGTTTACATTTAAAGGAGAAAAGCCAAAAATTGCCAAGAATTGACAGCATTTTTATAAATTCTTATTTTTTAATTACGATTACTAATTCGAAATATTTTCAATTTTAAATACATATGTTTTGATATAAAAATAAATTTTGGGATTCCAGTTAATACTTAATGTGGCATTTGAATCTCAGATTTTTAATTAAAAAAGAAATACAATTGGGAACACTAATTTTTTTGTTTCCAAAGAAAATATACAAACTAAATAATTGCACTTAGGACCTGTGAGAGGTAGCTAAAAAATATCTAAGCTAAATACAAACTGACAAAATATTTAAAAATTTCTTTACAAATTATTTAAACAATTTTGAAAATTTCCTAGAAATTTGGATACCTGAATTTAGTTTATATTTTATTTAGCCAGCTCACACAAAATACAACATTTTAAAACAATAAACTACATAATTTTGTTGTTTTGCTGATTTTTAAACCCAATACTGAGTAATAACAGATAGTCGACGTGTAAATCAACCTTTAATTACTCCTTTTTTAGAAACTGTTCGAAAAAAGATAAAAGGCGTCAAATAAAATAAAAAGGCAATTGAAAAGTTTCTAAAACCTTAGGTGTATTTTTGGTTGTGTTTAGACAAATAATATTACGAGTAAGGAAATAATAATAGAGGAAAGATAAGTATAGAGATTTCATCGAAAGAAGCGCCAAATAAAATTTTTTACATATTACAAGTTTCGGTAACTGAGAGAAAATGTTTCAAAGCAAATTCTTCTCAAAATCTGGTAAAACCCAATTGAACTTGCAAAAAAATCAATTGGTCTTGCAAAGAAAGGAAAAAAAATTCAAGCTATTTTGTATATATGTATACTAAACATAGTACAAAAATTTGTACTTTGGATATAATTTCCGGGGTGGCCCGGACCCTCGGCCACGCCACTGATGCAGTGCAAAAACTAATATCGGAATGGTATAAAACCAAAAGCAAATGAAAGTTGACACTTTCCATAACAAAACCCTCAAGGGTTTTTTTAGTTTAGTGCGATGTTTCTTTTACACGCTTTTGAAGTTGGTGATTTTGGAATGCTGTCTAACAAGAAAAAATCATAAAATAATGCTTATTTATTTTTCTTATCCTAGAAAGTTATGGTATCTTACTAGGTCGAGGAATCCATTTTTGTTATTTATTTTTACCTAAAACTCACGCTAGATGGCGCTGTCATACAAATTTTGCCATTTCTTGTAGATTGTCATAGACAAAAACGATGATTTTACTTTTATTATTATTTATTGATATTACAAAGAACATTTTATTATTCTCAGTACGATACTACTACAAAAATGGCATACCATATATATATATATATATACAGTGGGGAGCAGAGCTGAGTACATGCTGGTATTTCTTGCACTTCTAAAGAGATAAAAATAGTAATAATAAAGAGATTTGTTTTATTTTTTATTTTTTTTTATTTCTTTTTCAATTCTTAATAATACTGTATAAAAAAACAAAACAAAAAGCAACAAATTCAATGAAAACACAGAATAAAACTAAAATAACTCTCATGTACTCAATTTTGCACCCGCCGTGATCTTAACTATTTTATTTGAAAAAAAATAAAAAATTACCGTTATTTGGATTTTGTTTATGATTGATTGTTGTTTTTAAAGTTTTACTTTATGTAAATTCTAGTATACAATTAACTGCGTAAGCTCAAAACGAGGTGATTTTTAAATATATAAAAATAATTTTATAATTATTTAAAATTATGAGAAAGCTACCGCGAGCAGTTGAGAATCTTATATTAACCATGACAACAAATGGGTCCTCATCACGAATAATAGCTAAAGAACTCAAACTAAGTCAATCAGTGGTCATAAGAGTCCTGAAAAGACGAAACATTGCTTCCCAATACCAGTATAGAGGTCGTCAAAAACTTTTAACGGATGGGGACGCGCGTCTTATGATGAGAAAAATGAAAGCAGACAAGTGTTTAACGCCACAAGAAGCTGCCAAGGCAATAAATAAAAATGTTAGCCGGTGGACAGCAAGACGAGCACTCCACAACATTGGCTACATTTCAGCTGTTAAGAAACCCAAACCAGCATTGTCGAAGAAGAATGTTGCGGCAAGGTTAAAATTCGCCAAAGAACATAAAAATTGGACTGCTGAGGACTGGAAACGTGTGATCTGGTCAGATGAATCAAAATTCAACCGATTTCAGTCCGACGGTAAGCAGTATTATTGGCGCCGACCTAATGAGACCCTCCAAAGGCACCATGTTAAACAAACCGTAAAACATGGTGGTGGCAACATTATGGTGTGGGGTTGCTTTACGTGGTGGCATGTTGGACCATTGCAAAAAATTGATGGTATCATGAGAAAAGAAGATTATTTAAATATTTTGCAGACCCATCTTCCCGATTTTGTAGACATGAGCGCATATCCTGAAGAAGAAGTTATATTTCAACAGGATGGAGACCCCAAACATACCTCCAAAATCGTTAAGGAATGGTTGACTGGACAAAATTTTCAATTAATGCAGTGGCCACCGCAAAGTCCCGACCTCAATCCGATTGAGAATTTGTGGTCAATCGTGAAACGACGGTTGGGACAGTATCGAACAGCTCCATCAAACTTAAACGAGTTATGGCAACGTGTGGAGCTGGAGTGGCAGCGTATTCCAGATGAAATCATTCAGAAGTTGGTTGAAAGTATGCCAAAACGTATAAAAAGTGTTATAAATAATAATGGACTATGGACTAAGTACTAAAAATATAATTTTTTTATAATTGTTGTTGGAAGGTGCAAAATTGAGTACATAAGAGTTATTTTAGTTTTATTTTGTATTTTCTCTATATTTGTTGCTTTCTATTTTGTTTTGAAAACAGTCTTGTTAAGAATTAAAAAATAAATAAAATAAAAGAAAAAAATTAAAATCGCTTTATTATTACTATTTGTATCCCCTTAGAACTGGAAGAAATACAAACATGTACCTCTGCTCCCCACTGTATATATATATGCACAGCGCATGTTGCGAGGACGGTTTTTCGTTCCACAAGTTACTATGAAGACATTTTGTTACTTTGGGGACCGTCCTCATACTTTTAATTAATCTACTGTTTACACTGAAGACATTTTACTGGATACAAAGCATATTATAGGGACTTTTTTGGCTGTATATACAGATGTCTTCAAAGTATGCAAAATGAATATATATATATATATATATATATATATATATATATATATATATATGCATTGCCCATACTTTGAAGACATCTGTATATACAGCCAAAAAAGTCCCTATAAAATGCGCTGTGTCCAGTAAAATGTCTTGAGAGTAAACACTAGAATAACGAAAAGTTTAAGGACAGTCCCCAAAGTAACAAAATGTCTTCATAGTAACTTGTGGAACGAAAACCCGTCCCCGCAACATGTGCTGTGCACATATATATATATATATATATATATATATATATATGTGCACAGCTCATGTTGCGGGGACGGTTTTTCGTTCCTCAAGTTACTACGAAGACATTTTGTTACTTTGAGGACCGTCCTCAAACTTCTCATTTATCTACTGTATAAACTGAAGACATTTTACTGGATACAAAGCATATTATAGGGACGTTTTTGGCTGTATATACTGATGTCTTCAAAGAATGCAAAATGTATATATATATATATATATATATATATATATATATATATATATATATATATATATGCATTGCCCATACTTTGAAGACATCTGTATATACAGCCAAAAAAGTCCCTATAAAATGCGCTGTGTCCAGTAAAATGTCTTCAGAGTAAACACTAGAATAACGAAAACTTTAAGGACAGTCCCCAAAGTAACAAAATGTCTTCATAGTAACTTGTGGAACGAAAACCCGTCCCCGCAATATGTGCTGTGCACATATATATATATATATATATATATATATATATATATATTCATGCGCTGAATCCAGTAAATTGTCTTCAGTGTAAACAGTAGAATAATGAAAAGTTTAAGGACAGTCCCCAAAGTAACAAAATGTCTTCATAGTAACTTGTAGAACGAAAACCCGTCCCCGCAACATGCGCCATGCACATATATATATATATATAAAGCCCGGAAATATACGGAGTTTCCCGATAATTAGCCGGAGCCCTCAATTTTTACCATGCCCCAGACCAAAGTTCTGAGATGTACCTCAATAATAAGTTATCTCATACTCCAGTTAACACATATATCAAATTTCAGGTTTTTCTCTTTGAACCATCAGTTTTACCATGTACCTGGCTAAAATTCTAAAATGTAGCCGATCAATGAGTTAGCACATACTCCAGTTCACATATTTAAAATTTCATGTTTCGGTGTGGGCAGCCCGTTAAGGAGGAGACTGTTCACCTTTTTGCCCCTCCCCGTACACATTTCCAAAAATCCGATCTAGGTAAATGTCTATACTGCAGGAGGAACATTTGAACCAAATTTCAGCTTACCAATTCCAGCGGTTTTGGCAAGACGTCAAGGGTGAGAATTTTTTACTTTTTCCCCCTTTCCCGTTGACTTTATCTACAATGGAGATGGAGCCTTCATACTAAATTTCAACTTCATAAGTCCAACGGTTTGTGCAGGCTGTTAAAGGGAAGACTTCATCGATGAGTTAGCACATACTCCAAGAATAACATATTTCAAATATCAGGGTTCCTGCTACAGTGGTTTGGGCAGGCCGTGAAAGGGGATTTTACTCTTTTGCTCTTCCCCGTTTTAGCGAATGTCTACGCCGCAGGGGGAACCTACATACCAATTTTTAGCGTCCTACCTCCTGCAATTTGGGCTGGGAGATTTTGAATGAAATAAATATTTACATTTTTACACATTTTCTTATTTACACTTTTGCACATGTGCATATTTACACATATGCACATTTACATTACCATCAAACCATCGATGCGTCAAACGATAAATCTTTCAAACCAACAAACCATTATATGTTCATTTTTGCACTCTTGCAAATTTGCATATTTTTACATTTAAACTTTTGCAAATTTGCACTTTTACACATTTGCAAATTTGCATTTTTGTAAATTTTTAAATTTGCACATATGCACATTTGTAAATTTGCACTTTTACAAATTTGCACATATGCACTTTTACAAATTTCTCATATGCACATTTACATTGGAGGAGGAATGTATGTACCAAACTTTAACTTCCCAGCTCCTGCGGTTTTTGTAGGCCGTCTAGGGGGAGAATTTTCGCTTTTATGCCCCTCCGCGTTAGATTTTCCAAAAATTAGTCTTTTCTGTTACCTACACTAAAGAAGGAACCTGCATACCAAATTTTAACTTTGTAGTTTCAGCGGTTTGGTCAGGCCGTTGGGGGGAAACTTTTCCCCTTATTGCACTTCCCAGTAGAAATTTCCGAAAATCCAACTTGGGTGGATGTCTATGCTGGAGTGGGAACCTATATACTATATTTTAACTTCCCAGCTCTAGCAGTTTTGACAAGTCGTCAAGGGGGAGAACTTTCTCCTTTTTTGGCCTCCCCGTTGGATTTTCCAAAATTGACATCTTAGCTGTTATCTAAACTGGAAAAAGAGCCTGCATACCAAATTTCAACTTCCAAAGTCCAGCGGTTTCGTCAACCTGTTAAAGGGTATACATTTCATCCTTTTAAACCCCATGTTTACAACGTCACTTGCTAAAATTTAGCTTATCAGTGAGTTAGTCCAGTCTCCAGGTAATACATGTTTAAAATTTCATTTATTTTGCTATTTCGGTGTGGGCTGGCCGTTAAGGGGGATTATTCCTCTTTTTGCCCCTCCCCGTAGGAATTAACAAAAATCCTATCTGGGTGGATGTCAACACCTCACACAATTTCAACTTCCAGCTCTAAAGGTTTTGGCAGGCCTTTGAGGGAGAGAATATTGCCCTTTTCTGCCCCTCCCCGTTTGAATTTTTAAAAAACACGTCTTATCTGTTATCTACACTGGATAAGGAGCCTGCATACCAAATTCCATGTCCAACGGCTTGGGAAGGCCGTTAAGGGAAAACTTTTCGCCCTTTAAATCTCAATTTTTATCACATCACTGGTCAAAATCCTGAAATGTACCTTATCAAGGAGTTAGCACATACTCCCAGGAAGACTTATTTCCAATTTCAAGTTTCTAGTTAAAGGGGCTTAGGCAGGCCTTGAAAGGGGAGTTTTCCCCGCTTTTTGCCGGAGGCGGAACTTTTGGACATTTGCAAATTTGCACATTTACACTTTTGCAAATTCGCACATTTGCACTTTTGCAAATTTGCACTTTTGCGAATTTGCACATTTGCAAATTTGCACTTGAAAATTTGTACTTTTGAAAATTTGCACATTTACATTGAGGAAGAATCTATGTACCAAATTTTAACTTCCAAGCTCAAGGGGAAGAATTTTCGATTTTTTGCCCCTCCGCGTTAGAGTTTCCAAAAGTCACTTCTTATATGTTAACTACACTGAAGAAGGAATCTGCATACCAAATTTAAACTTTCAAGTTTCAGCGGTTTGGGCAGGCCGTTCGGGGGTAGACTTTTTCAGTTATTGCACCTCCCAATAGGAATTTACCAAAATATACACAATTTCAGCATTACAGGTCTAACGGTTTTGGCAGGCCGTCGAGGGGGAGAATTTGAGTCTTTTCTGCCCCTCCCCGTTTGATTTTACAAAAATCACGTCTTATCTGTTATCTACACTGGAGAAGGCGCTTGCATACCAAATATCAACTTCCCATGTCCAACGATTTTGGCCGTCTTAGCGGATGTCTACGCTGGAGGAGGAACCTACTTACCAAATTTCAGCCTCATTTGCCAATATAAAATAATTCGTTTATTGAATCAACAACCCAGCAAAAATAAATGGAAGTGATTCTAAGGAATTAATTTTTCATTGATTCTAAAGTATCGTTTAGTTCAGATTTTTCTCTTCTAAGGCAGTTCTTTTTCACAACTTATAAAAATGTGATTTTTAATGAAACTAAACACTTTTCAAATCTATGACGCTACAAAAAGTAAAAAAAATTATTGTAGTACAAATTGCAAGAATTTCGAATAGAGATAAATAAGGCCCGATTGCTGAATTTCCCTCTAAAATTTAACGAACATTAAAACCCAAACTTTATAAAGGAAACAACAACAAATGTGTCAGTTAAATTCCCAGATAGAAGCTAACGGGAGGTTGTGAAAATGAGGCTAAGGCCCGATTAATGATGTCCTGTATAAATCTAAATTACAAATTCAAAATTTATTTGGGAAGAACAAAAGATTTAATTTTTCACTAAACCATGCAATGAAAAAGAATCAAAAGAAAACTTCCACCCTATGACACCCCTATGTAAAAATCATTGGTTCCGATCCAAATTTTCACAACACCGGAATCAAAATCACTGCTTCTTTTTCTCTTCTTTTGCTATTTTTTTTTGCTGGGAAATGCTTTAAATTCATCTCTTTAGTTTCTATGTTGTACATGTTTCTGGTATTTATCAAGCAAACCAGTTAATTTTTTTAAAACACTCTTGCTATTAATGATTTCAATATTTAATTTACACCAAATTTGGATCAATTTATCTGTTACGTGAGGAGTAAAAGTTTTATACGAGAACATTTTATTTTCAAATTTAGCACGATCACTTAAAAAAAAAAATAATATTTTAAAATGTCACATTTTGTAGGCAAACTAAGATCATTTAAATCACTTGATAAACCAAAAACAACAATATCTTGATGAAGCATGTTAGTCAATCTAGAGTCAAAACTTGTTGATGTTGTTGCTTCCATTTGCGAAGACACCGCAGACGATGTTGATGGTTCTTGATTATCCATAATAACTTTAACATTATCACTGCACTCTTTGATTGTATATTGGTATTGTGATAACCGAGTTTTTATTCAAGTATTTTGGCAAACTGCGTGCGCATTGCACGATTAAGGAAGAAGCAAAAGCAAGCTTGGTAACGTTTAGTGTTGGTAAACGTCTTTATTTTGTAACGTCATTATTCAGTGTTACAAGGTTGTTCAATTGAACAATGCTGAAAGGTGATAAAAATACCATTCAAACAAGCCCAGATTGAGAAATCTACTATAATTCTATCCGATTTTATGACGAATTGAATTAAATTGTTCTATGTATATATGGAAAAATTTCTATTTTAAAATTTTGGGGGGCTCCAAATCCGACTTAGAGCTATGGTCTCTTGAGCAAAATTTCTCAGAATCACATACAGATTACGTTTTTGCTATACGCTTCATCAAAAAAAAATCGTTCCATACAATTTGACCCGCCCTAATATATATATATATATGTGCACAGCGCATGTTGCGGGGACGGTTTTTCGTTCCACAAGTTACTATGAAGACATTTTGATACTATGGGTACTGTCCTCAAACTTTACATTAATCTACTATATACACTGAAAGGATTTGTAATACTATTAATATTGATCCCCCTGGAATAAACAATATTTTTCGAATACAAAATTTTACAAACTATCGTAATAAACCCGATCCTCCCGTATTAATTCGGCTTAATACACCATATGAAAAAAATTTCTTCCTAAAAAGTGTGCCGAGTTTAAACGATTAAAGAATCCACAATTTTGCCTTAGACATGTTGGTTACCAAGCCTAACAAATTCTAATTACGAAATTTTTAAAACTGTGCTTAGATTGAGCAGAGATGGACGTATTAAAAGTGCCTATACAGTAAGAGGAATTGCTCATATAAAATGGCTAAATTGTGACGACCGAGTTCGTATTGATAACCTTGATGTCCTTAATGATTTTTTTTCTTGTCCGCAATAATGCTCAATGATGAAATAAAATTATTGTTAATTCTTTCCTAAAGTTGCCATATCTAGTATCTAATATATAGTAGATTTATTTATTAAATCTTATTTTTATTTTCTTAATTTATTTTTATTAATATTCCCAATTTCAAATTACATTTTAAATATGACAGTCTTATTAAATTTAAACTACATTAAAAATATCTTAGATAAAACTATGCTAAACCTTATAAATTGCGTTGCTTTTCATCGGTATGGTTATCAACCGTCAGTTGGACACCAGAGTCAGTGTGAGTAGTATGGTTTGTATCCTAGCTAAATCTTATAGCGGTTTAAAAGTTTGCCACATCAACGCTCAAAGTTTGAACAATAAAATGGATTGGTTTCGATTTATTTTTGAGAATTCTGGTATTGACGCCATATGTGTATCAGAAAAGTGGTTCCATCCGTTAGTGCATGACAATTTATTCAACATTAATGGTTATCAATTGTTTCGCTCGGATAGAAAACCCCTGAGTGACACTAGAACTGGTGCCAGTGGAGTTGCCATATTCCGTAGAAAGGGTATAATTAGTAAGATTACTTGGAAGCATAAATATGAAGAACATATGGAGTATTTGTTTCTAGATCTAACATGCCATAGAAACAAAATGCTTCTGGGATGTGTCTATAAGCCTTTTAAAAATATTGGAATGGACATTCTTTTTAAAAAACTTGAAATTGATACTGTTAAATATACTGACATCATAGCTGGAGATTTTAATAGTAACATCCCATTTGAAACTGACCTTATGGATCCAATCAGTTGTATAGGCATTTCACCTGCTAATTTTATTTTGCCTACTTTTTTACAAATACCAGCAGTACTTTATTGGACGTTTTTCTAGTGAACAATAAAGACAAGATTCTCCTGTACGACCAGCTATCAGCACCAATGTTCTCTAAGCATGATCTTATTTTTTTTAATTATAATATTCCGCCGGAAATAAAACAGCATACTTTTACATATCGTGATTTTAATTGTATAAATGTCGACTTATTGCTATATGAAGCGTCAAATATACGATGGGACGAAATTTTCTGTGACCCTAACGTTGAAATTCTTGCAGGACAACATCCTAAATCTTTATGGGAAACATGTTCCTATTAAAATGAGGACAATATGCTACAAACATAGTTCTCGAATAAAGTGAAGAGCTTAATTGAACAACGCGATATTGCATATGATAGATGGAAAAAATTTAAGACTGATGAGCTACATGAAACTTACCGAAGGTGAAGGAGGGCAGTGGTAGCTAGAATAAGAAAAGATAAATGTTCCTACTATGAAAATAAATTAAATACTGCTGTTGGGATTAACAATACGTGGAAAGTAATTCGGAAAATTGGTTTAACAAATAAATCATTTTGTAACGTTGATTACTTATATATTGAAGAACTAAATGTAAAGATCGTCAACATAGATATGCCTGATGTCCATAGCCACTTTTATAATAATTATATGGACGCTGAAACTAATACCAATCAGTTTCACTTTCAATGTTTCACACAAATGGACGTTCTGAATGGTTTTTTGTCTATAAAATCAAATTCTATTGGTTACGATAATATCAATCCTAGATTTGTCAAAATCCTCCTACCAATTGTAATTTATCATATAACACATTTCTTTAATACCATTATAATGACTAGTACTTTCCCCATTACTTGGAAATATGCAAAAATAATTCCAGTACCGAAAGCCACAAATGAGTATCGTGCTATTGCAATTCTGCCATACCTTCCAAAAGTGTTTGAACACTTAATATACAAACAAATATTGCACCATGTTCTTGATAAAGGTTTACTAACAAGCCGTCAGTCTGGGTTAAGAACCTTCATTTCTAGTATTACTAGACCACTCAAAGGCCTTTGATACTGTTCCCCATGATACACTGCTCAAAGCTACGATTATTTTTTAACTTCTCGTTTACATCTGTTAAACTTATCTCTACATACTTAAGTATAAGATACCAATCTGTTTTTAACAATATAAAATTTTCTTCGTGGTTGCCAGTTGCAAGAGGCGTTCCTCAGGGATCAATTATTGGGCCGCTGTTATACTCAATGTACTCTAATGATTTACCAGAACAACTGAGGTTAATGAATATTCAAATGTATGCAGATGATGTTTAACTTTTTATAGGCTGCAAATTTTCTGCTCTTAACGATTGCTTATGCAAGATAAATTCTGACTTTGCGAGAGTTCATGATTGGGCAACAGCAAATGGGTTGCGCTTAAACCCTTTTAAGTCAAAACGTATTCCTATCTGTAGGACGCCTAATGTATGCCTTAATCATTTAACCGTACTTCTTGGGACGTCTAAAACTAATATTGTAAGTACAGCTAAGAATCTAGGCATTACATTTAATACAACTCTTTCATGGTCAGATCAAATCAAGATTGCAGCTGGAAAAACGTATGCTACGCTAAGAACGCTATGTATAAATCACATTTAAGGCCGATCAAAATTAGAATGTTATTGGCAAAAACTTATCTGATACCCACTTTAGCGGCAAATATTTCACAGCCATATAGGATGTGAACTATTTGCCGGTTGCGACTCTTCTGATAAGCGTAGATTTAAAACTACATACAACAACATTGCAAGATATGTTTTCGGATTGAAGAGGCATGATAGAGTTTCTCAGTTTTTCAAAAAAATATTTAATGTATCATTTGAGAATCTTTTAAAGTCTCATGTTCTTGCAGAAAATAGTGTATACAGGTCAACCAAACTACTTATTCGAAAAACTTATCTTTGCAAGCTCTAATAGAGGTAAAGTTGTGATTCATATTCGGAATCGTTATCTATCTTCTGAACGTAAATGTTTTATTTTTGCCATGCGTCTCTGGAACCAACTTCCTTATAACATCCAAAACACAAGCAACGCAATTTTTATTTATTTTTTTTTTGTATTATTTAAGTAAAGTTCTAGCACAACAAGAATAAATTCTTATAAATGACAGTGCTAGAAGATATATTTGGATTAAAAAATAAGATAGACAACATTAATAGTAAATGACCAAAGACAAATAAAAGTGTAATTCAAATAAAGTAAAATTATAAATTAACGTTAAACATCATATGTCAAAAATACAATAAAAGTATTGTTACGGGATTTTGTCCGAGCGCCCAGTTTTTACAAGACTTATAACATTAAATTCATAAGCACAAATGTATTAAATTAAATCTTCTTTATTGTATGAATTTGATATGTTTAAATTCCTGGTTAAAATACAATTTTTGTTATAAATATAAAGAAATACAAAAATTTATTATTTTAGCCAGGAATTTAAACATATCAAATTCATACAATAAAGAAGATTTAATTTAATACATTTGTGCTTATGAATTTAATGTTATAAGTCTTGTAAAAACTGGGCGCTCAGACAAAATCCCGTAACAAAATTTTAAATTCTTTTTTGGTATAAAAACCCAGCGCGAAATTATACATATATTTTTAAAAAATTTCTTCACAAAAAACGAGATGAGTGTGATACTGAATGACAAATAACAATGGCTGTACAATTAGTCGACAATTAAGACATAAAAAAAATGCGCTAAAATACAGCTTGGGATTTTTATGACTTTTGACATTACGTTATTTGACAATTAGATATAACAAAAAGAAACAAATCGATAAATATATTACACAAGTAAATTGATATCGAACTGGGTGACAGTGGCGGTAACAAGTATTATATAAAAATTAACATTTTTATTTAAACAAAATTAAAAGTTCGTTCTTAAATCGGTGTGTGTTGCTAATTAATTGTGAATTGTTGGGCAATTTGTTCCAAAGACGGGTGGTATGATTGAAGAATTGTCTTTTTGAAAGGTCGTAACTGATTGGTGGTGGAACTAGCCTTTTTCCACGAGGAGACCTTGCAAAATTTATATACTGGAATAAATAATCTAGCTCTTCGAGGTAGATGATTTTGTGAATCACAACAAGGCATCTGTATTTTAATAGGTCATCAAAACACATATTTAGCAGCTGATACGAATACATTGATATATGATCACGTCGTTTTTTATTAAAGACGTATCTGGCAATATCATTATAAGCAACAAGAAATTTTCTGGAATCAATACTATCACTATTTGCAACTGGTATCAGGTAAGTTTTCGCCAAGAGCTTTCTTATAGCAAATGGCGTTGATGTTCGGACAGACTAAAGGCTGTACTTTACCTACAGTAGCATTTATGTGGTTTGTCCACGAAAGTTGAGTATTAAAAATTACTCCTAAATTAGTTGCACTTTCAACAAAGTCAATATTTACGTGGTTAATTTTGATATGAGCATCAATATCCAGTTTCAAATTATTTCTCGATATGAAAATACATTTTGACTTTGTTGGATTAAGACACAAGCGATTCATTTTGGCCCAGCTTTTTATATTTGTGAGATCATTGTTAATTGAATCGATACAGTTGAACATATTAGTAAAGGTAGTTCCAGCATACAGTTCTACATCGTCAGCATACATTTGGATATTACAATGAGAAACAACACTTGGCAGGTCATTAATATAAATGCAAAAAAGCAAAGGTCCGAGGATTGAACCTTGTAGTACTCCTCTATCAATATACAGCGCTTTTGAAGTCCTTCCATTTAATCTTACATATTGATATCTTTTTGAAAGATACGACCATATGAGTTTACAGGCAGACCTAGAAAAATAGAATAGCTTTTCGAGCTTAGTTAAAAGTATTGTGTGGTCCACAGTATCAAAAGCCTTGTTATCATCAAGTTGGCTCCTTAAGTTCTCAACAACGTCTACACTCACCAAAAAAAGTCTGTAATGGCAACTAAAAGCTTTGCTGTTATTACGGGAAATTCTGTTAATTTGAGCCCAGCGGTATTTTTTGCTAATCTTAGCAACACATGTCTGCTGACGTGTAGTACAATGAAATTAGTAGAAAAATTAGTAGCCGCTACTAAATTTTAGTAGACTTATTGTAAAGTGGAATTTAAAATCTGTTTGCTAAAATCAGCAAAAAAAATTACTAAATACTATTAATATCAGTACAAAGTTTTAGATTTATTTTTTTTTTATCGAGCATCAAAAATTTTGATTATAGTTTTTAAAAGATGTTTTATACAAAATGAAAAAAAAATCAAAGGCTTAAAAATCTTAAAAATTGTTAAAACATAAACGAATTTATCATTTAGTTTTAATTTGGTAATTTCTGTTTTAAAAAATATATTAGTCCATTTTTTTTTTTACTTTTAAGGTTAAATTTAATTGTTTTTAGGGCTGATTTTCAGAACTAAAAAACCCTTTTTAGTGCTATTTTAAGTGGATGTCCTCTTTTTAGACATGAGTCGGTATCTTCACTTCCGATCCCTTTTTTAATCCTATGTAACATTTTAATTTTAGCAAATCGGTTTTCAAAAATTTGTAAAATGATTTCTGAAATTAGCAACGTAAATTTGTAGATATTCTGTATTTTGTAAAATGTAAATAGCAAAAAGATTTGCTAAATAATATTTTTTTTACTAAAAATCAGTACAAAAATAGTAAAGTGGGATTGAAAACCGTTTACAAATTTTTCTACTAACTTTTTTTTCTTCCATTTTTGTTTACTATCCATAGCAGAGGAGAACTTTTGGTCATTTGTTTTTACATACACAATTCCGCGCAAAGTATATGCAGTTTCTAAATAATTATCCTTTTTAAGACTCAGCGCTTTCTTAAAAATATTATTATTATACGGCGTCAGATGTTAGTTGACAAAAAAGTTTTTGTCACTTTCAAATCCAATATCATATAAACGTAAAGGCGATTTGTGTTTTCGTCGAAATAAGGCAATCGTTTTTAATAAAAAGTTTTTTTCATATGCACCATCTATTACATTTTTAGCACGGAAGATAGATTTATAATAAGGCACTCTGATGTTTAAAGTATTGCATAAGAAGTTTTCAAAAAGTAATCCTAGGTCTTCATTTTTGGTCGATGGTATGCCTGTCATGCGAATGTCAGATGCAACTGACGAATTTTCTTGTTTTAGTATTTTCAAGTTAAGATCCTTTACAACAGCTTTTAGCTGAACACCTTCACTATACACTGTTTCTATTTACTCTTTCTTTTATTTCAATTAATTCTTTCTTTTATTTCAATCAATTAGTATATCGGTTTTCAAATCACAAAATTTATTTTCTAGTTCCATTAGAATACTGTTTTTACTATCTTCCAACAATTTTCTAAGTACATCCGATTGCTCACTTATGAATTCATTTTGTTTGGAGAATTCTTTATCAAGCCAATGCCAAAGGTGTGTTGCAGATTTATTTGCGCTAGGTACAGCGCATATTATAGGGACTTTTTTGGTTGTATATACAGATGTCTTCAAAGTAAAATGAATACATATATTTATATATACATATATATGAAGACATTTTGTTACTTTGGGGACTGTCCTCAAACTTTTCATTATTCTATTGTTTACACTGAAGACATTTTACTCGATATAGCGCATATTATAGGGACTTTTTTGGCTGTCAAAGTATGCGCAATACAGACATATATGTATACATGCGCATACTTTGAAGACATCTGTATATACAGCCAAAAAAGTCACTATAATATGTGCTGTATCCAGTAAAATGTCTTCATTGCATACAATAGATTAATGAAAAGTTTGTGCCCGCATGTTGCGGGAACAGTTTTTCGTTCCACAAGTTACTATGAAGACATTTTGTTACTTTGGGGACCGTCCTCAAACTTTTAATTAATCTACTGTATACACTAAAGACATTTTACTGGATACAGAGCATATTTTAGGAACTTTTTTGGCTATATACAGTTTGTCAAATAATTCTTTGCAAAATAAAAAAGGTCATAGTTTTCATTTTTGAATTAAAAATTTATTAACAAAAACAAGTTTTCTTTTACTTGTTCTTTCATAATTTAATAACTGTTAATATTAATACCAAAAATGGTAAATTTCAATATAAAACAAAAACAAACAAACAGCATATATTCACTTCAGTTTTGTAACTACATTAAAAGCCAGCAAAACTTTTTAATACTCTTTATATAAATTTAACGAGCATAAGAACAAATTTCTGCCGCTTGCTGCTGCTGCCTTTGATCTGACCAGTGTCAGAGATTTTCAAACAATTCACATTCAATAACTGTTAAACCGGTATTTTGCAAAAAAATAATAAATAAATAAAATTGTTCAATAATTAAATGGACAGTGAAAAGTCAACTTGCTCCAAAAAAATAAAAGTTGATGGTGGTGCAAACATTGGAAATCAAGGCAATCTTGAGAAGAAAACCCAATACAAAACTTGGAAACATGAACCATATGCGTTGGTGAGTATTATTATATAGTTTGAGCGCACGAAGACAATTACAATGAAGATACTTCTTCTGATAGCAACGAATTTATTGATGGTAACGGAAATTCTTATTCTACTGGTTAAAAAGATGTTTATTGTAATAGAAATTTAGATTCTAATAGTAACAATTCGTTAGATTTGTTTCAAAATTCAGACATTGATAATTGTTTACATTCCGATGATGATAATGATGACACGTGTTCTGATGGTGGTAATGATTATTTATGTTCTGATTCTGATAATGATTCATGTTCTGATAATGACGACGAGACACAATCAACAACTTTTGAAACAGATTCAAGTGCAACCGATTCGGACTCAACTTCATCCGATATAGTAACAAATGCGGCAAATAATTCATCAGATTCAAATGAAATCAAGAAGCCGTATTAAAAGTTTTAGATTTGTTACTTAAACATAAATTAACAAAAAGTGCATTGAGTGCTCAATTAAGGCTGATAAATTCGATATTACCAGATGAACATAAAATGCCAAAAACACTTTTTCATTTTTTCAAATACTTAGAAAATCAAGAAAATGTTTAATATATCTTTCTAAAGAAGTAAATGTTTGCAAATTTTGTGGCGAAAACAACATATCATTCTTTTATAAAATAGATATCATTGAACAAATAAAATGTCTTTTTCAAAGCAATAATCTTGCAAAATAATAAAGAGTATTTCTTTTAAAGAATATTACATTACTGACATAACTGATGGATTAGAATACCATCGTGTTAACGCTGACAGGCAAGAATTTGATTTAACTCTTATCATGTACACTGACGGTATATCCCTTATTAAAAGTTCAAACAGTCATTGTTGGCCGTTGATGTTTGTTATAGCTGAACTTCCCCCACAAATAAGGTATAAAAATATCATTACTGCGGGAGTTTGGTATGATAAGAAGATAAAACCACTGATGAATCTTTTTTATACCCTTCCCACACAGGTGAAGGGTAATTTCTACAATATTGATCTTAGACCCCATAAAGTATATATTTTCTAGGTCCTTATGAAGAGCGAAATTGATTTAACGATGTCCGTCTTTGTGTTGAAATGGGTTTTCCGAAGACATGATGGGGACTTGATTGTTATATATTTCTATTACATGTGATCCATTTCAGTTTGCTATTAAAAATCAGCCAGATCGGTTGATAAATGGCTGAGATATTAGCAAAAAACCAGGAATACCTCTAGTTTTTTCCGTAAAATCCCTTTGTTTTTTATATGTATGTTGAATATTACGCTTAACAAAACATCCATTTGTTGAAATTCTTTTCTTTCACCTCTTCACTTTTTATACACGAACAACAAACCAATACAAAGATTTGTCATTAAAATAAAAACCAAACAAATCCCTATTGAACGAAAACTGTTTATTTAATTCTATTAACGATGATTCCACATGACCTTAATTGCTCAGTTGTCTAAACGGTATGTCACAAATACTTTTTTTTTCTCTAAGGCGCGGGTTTGATTTGATTATATTAATAATTAAATAATCCATAAATAGGCTAAAAAGATAAAAATTTTTATAAAAACCCCCTGATACAAACTTTTTTTCTTCTATTTTTTGCTACGATTTAAAAGAATTAATAAAAAGATTTGTAAACCATTTTATTTCTCATATATTAAGAAAATTTTATACATAATTCCCTTTTGGGTGAAACTATTTTAGGTCATAACTGATAGTAATTTATAAAATAAATTTTTATAAAATATTTTCCTTCAAATTTTTAAAATTAAGCTAAAGAAATTAAAAACATTTTTTAAAAAAGCGAAATAATATCCCAAATGCAAATTTGACAGCTAAATTAATCGTTTTTATAGAAATAAAACACATGCAGTTCTAGTGAAATCTTTTAAAGATTTGTAAAAAAATATTTTTTTGGTCGAAAAAAGCTTTTTTTTAGAACTAAAAAGATTTTTGAAAGTTGCAAGCATCTTGATTATCAATATACAACATCTCACCAAATGTGGGCGGGATCCTTGAATTGAGCGTGGCACAAAATAGATTAATTTATATCTTAAGAACGGTAAGACCGTAATTAAATACTCCATAAAATGGGCTAAAAACATCAAAATTTAAAAAAAAAAAATAAAATTTTAGAGCTGTAATATGACTTATGGATACGTGTTATATATCCAAAGATCGAAAATCTTTAGTAGAACATATTTGCTGAAAGTAGTTATGACCAAAACATAAATTTTTTTAAATACCTATTTTCGGGAACCATATATCTTCCCGAATCCAAGTTTTATCACCAAACTAAATGGTAAATTTCCACTTAAAGATGTCCGTATACAAATCTGTCCATTTCATATATGTCCATATATAAACTTTACTATTTTCCCAACCATGGTGAAGGGTATATAAGATTCGGCATAGCCGAATTTAGCCGCTTAATTTATATAGTTTATAATTTTTTTTTTTATAAATTATTATAAGTTATGACCTAAAATAGTTGCACTCAAAGGGAAATTATGTATAAAATTTTCTTAATATATGAGAAATAAAATGGTTTAAAAATTTTTTTATAAATTTTTTTAAATCGGAGCAAAAAATAGAAATAAAACCGTTTGTATTTTGTTTGTATCAGAGGGTTTTTATAAAAATTTTGATATTTTTAGCCTATTTATGGATTATTTAATTATTAATATAAAATTTTATATAAATTAAATATTAAATATTAAAAAAAAAAACAAAAATAAACAAAAAAAAAAGTCTTAAGAAAATAATAAAAAAAAAAATTTACAAAAAAAGTGAATTGACCGGGATTCGAACCCGCGGCCTTAGAGAAAAAAAGTATTTGTGACATAGCGTCTAGACAACTGAGCTATTGAAGCTCACACAAAATCATCGTCAATAGAGGTACATATATAAAAGTCTTCGTTCATTAGAGATTTGTTTAGTTTTTATTTAAATGACAAATCTTTGTATGTGTGTTGTTTATGTATAAAAGGTGGAGATGAAAGAAAAGAATTTTTACACATGGATGTGTTTTTTATGCGTAAAATTCTACATACATATTAAACAAAGGGATTTTACGGAAAAAATTAGAGGTAGTCCTGGTTTTTTGCTAATATCTCAGCCATTTATTAACCGATCTGTCTGCAAACAGAAATGGATCACATGTAACAGAAATAAAAAACAATCAAGTCCTCATCATGTCTGGGTTCTTTGGAAAACCCATTTCAACACACAGACGGACATCGTTAAACCAACTTCGCTCTTCATAAGGACCCAGAATATATACACTTTATAAGGTCTAAGATCAATATTGTAGAAATTACAAACGGAATGACAAACTCTTATATACCCTTCCACCTGTGGTGAAGGGCATAAAAACAACAACATATGTGCCAGTTAAATTCTCAGGTGAAAACTAACGGAAGATTGTAAAAATCAAAATTTATTTGAAACATCAAAATATCTAATTTTTAACTAAATCATAAGAAGGCCTTTAGATGCAATGAAAAAGGATTATAAAAGAACCCTTCTACCCTATGACACCCCTATGTAAAAATCATTGGTTCCGATCCAAGTTTTCGCAACACCGGATTAAAAATCACTGTTTCTTTTTTACTTCATTGGCTAATTTTTTTTTGCTAGGATGTTGAGAAAAGATCAAAAAAAATTTATAGTGAGAAAATATAATCAAAAATCCTAGGTTTTTATTACAACAGGAAAAAGGTTGCAATAATATTAAGAATTTTTCGAACTCAAGGAATCAGAATGGTTGAAAAAACATTTGAATACTTGAATTATGAAGATTGCGTTAGTTTACATTTATATATCATTAACACGTGTTAGTACTATTAGCAATTACGTATTTATAAAAAGGATGCTGAGACATGTTAAAAACCTAGTGGCGAAAGCCTGAATTGTCATGTAATGTTTGTTGCAAGACGTAATATTACTGAAAAAAAAATTTACATCCCAGGTGAAAATGTTCATATATGGTCATTAGACTGGACTTAAAATATTTTTTCCCGCAAAAAGAGTGTACCGCCCCCTCAAATTGTTCCTTTTTACGTAAATAATGAAAATCCAAAATCTTAGACTGATAGCCCTAGGTTAAGGCGTGGCACATGCCCACTAAAGTGGCTAAAACCGGTTTATATGGACTTTTCAAGAGACAAGGCACAAAAATATAAGTAAAAATGTTTCATATATGTTTGTCAAATATTATTTTATTGAAATTAACTTACGTTTACTTATTTCTATGCTTTATAAACATTAAAACTTAATCACAAAGGTCTGATTTATTAATGCTACTGTATTTTTTCCTATAATCAGTTACTACTTATTTGTATAACAGTTTTTAAACATGAGTTTTTTTTTTCAAAAAAATCGCAAAAATACAACTCTGTAAACAAATATCTAATTGCTAAATAAAATGTTGGCAACCACAGGGGAAAGTCAACATCTGATCAGTACACCTATCCCCCGTTTTACACGGTACTCGTTTTACACGTTTTCGATCTTACACGGTTTTTTGTTTGAAGTTAAAAAAAATGATAATACATAGAGATAAAGATAAATGAAATCCATATGTACAAAAAAGCGCATTTTAAACTTACATGCACTTAATTATGTCTACTTGATTTAATTTTACTCATCTGGTAACACTTGTGTTGTACGTATGTATGTATGAATATGTAAAAAAGGGAAAGTCCCTTTTAAGTAAGCAAAATATTATTGTAAGTTCTTTATCCATCAGTTAGTTGATTTCAAGCAATAAACAAAGCAGGAATCATAGAAACATTATTGCTATTAAAAGAATTGATTTTGATGGTATTTGCAAAATGGACACAAGAGCTAGTGAAAAAATTTATTTATTAGAATATGATGAAAGCCAAATCATTGGATCTAAGCTGCCTTCCAATGGCCAAATTTTGAAAGTGTTGTTTTATAACATGCGCAAAGTAAAATTGGATCTTCGTTCAAGTGCGTATCTGGTTATCAAAGAGGCTGAAATTATTTGGAATAAAGCTCGTATTCCAGTTCGCCAAATTGATAGAAGCGTTCAAAAAGTCGAAGCTTTATATCAACAATGGAAAAATCTGCAAAAAACGTGCAAACGCAGCACACCACTTCAAAAAAAGCGAGAAGATGAGTTTATTAAAAATATGAATAACTTATTTGACATTGCGCACGGAAATGCGTTAGATTTAATTAAAATAGAAGAAGATAAAGAGTGTTTGAAAAATCAACGTAAAGAAGGTAGACCTGGTGCAATGGTAGGATGCGATCGTTCATTATTTGAAAAAGAAAAGCGAAAAAATATTCGTATTGAGAAAGGGGTATTGCGAAAAGAAAAGCAGAGCGAAGAACAATTCCAAGTATTCCTGACAGCGAATGATTATAGTGACAATACAGAAGAACTAAGTGATGAATACGATAGTGACTATAATACTGATCAAATTGCTAACTGTAACTCTCAACCAAAAAACAGAAAACGAGGAATGACACATTTTATAACTCCAAAGCTTGTTGCGACCTTAGACAAGTGCAAGGTAAGTGACAGGGACGCAGTACGTATTCTGATATCTGTGGCTGAAGCATTGAAACATGATATCAGTACATTGGTAATCAGTAAGACATCGATTCGGCTTTGCCGTAAACAATTTCGTTCGGAAACTGCTACAAATCTGATGATGGATTTTAAAAACAAAAATGTAAATCAAATCACGGTACATTGGGATGGAAAAATTTTACCATCAATCACAGGAAATGAAAAAGTGGACAGATTACCAGTTGTGGTAACAACAAATGGCATTGAACATCTACTTGGAGTACCTGCCTTGTCAGCTGGTACTGGAAAAGAACAGACAGACGCCATACTAAAACTATTAAATGAATGGAATCTAACAGAAAAGGTATTTAAAAAGCAATTTTTTCTTATAACAGTAAATATTACCAACATTTTTTCCAAACAAGGTACAAGCTTTATGTTTTGATACTACAGCGACAAATACAGGAAGATTACAAGGAACTTGTATATTATTGGAACAACACCTCAATAGAGAATTGTTATATCTTCCTTGCCGTCATCACGTGTATGAACTCTTGCTGAGGAGTGCTTTCGTAAAATATGATTTAAAATTAAGTGGACCATCATTAGATATATTCCAGCGTTTTAAAAAAAATTGGCCCAAAATCAATCATCAAAAATTTGCAAGTGGAATAGTCGATGAAAAAATAAATCTTGCGCTTAACAAAACTGAACAAAATCAATTAGCTCAATTTGCTCATGACTATGTCACTCAACAACATCCCAGGGCAGACTACAAGGAGTTATTGGAATTAAGTCTTATATTTCTTGGTCGAAACACAGAGCCTGTAAAGTTTAAATCACCTGGAGCGATGCATCATGCCCGATGGATGGCTAAAGCTATATATACGCTTAAGATTTTTCTTTTTCGCAGCCAATTCTCAATGTCCTCAGATGAGTCAAATGCTATACAAGATATAAGTGTATTCATTTTGAAAATTTATTTGAGACCGTGGATTGAGGCGCCAATAGCCGCGAAAGCACCCTTAAATGATTTAAATTTTATTAAAAATATTATTAAATTCAATGAATTTAATGAAATAATAAGCAATGAAGTAGCTCGCAAGTTTTCGAATCACTTGTGGTACCTGACACCAGAAGCAGCAGCTCTTTCATTTTTTGATAATGCTGTAGACATTGCAGATAAGAGAAAAATGGTTGAAAATCTCAATGAAGAACATAATAATGAGCACAAAAGAATATTAACCAACTTGATTGAAATAAAACAAAAAAAAATTTCAGATTTTGTTAATAAAAAATCATTGAGCTTTTTTGAAAGATTTAATATTGATACTAACTTTCTAAAACTTGACCCTTCCAAGTGGCACAATGAATCCGAATTTCAAAAAGGAATAAATATTGTACAAAACTTACATGTTGTTAATGATACTGCAGAGCGTTTTGTTAAACTCATGGAAGAATATAATGCAGCTTTAGCAAAAAACGAAAAAGAGAAACAATATATCTTGCAAACAGTAACTGATTATAGGAAAAAATACAGTAGCATTAATAAATCAGACCTTTGTGATTAAGTTTTAATATTTATAAAGCATAGAAATAAGTAAACGTAAGTTAATTTCAATAAAATAATATATGACAAATATATATGAAACATTTTTACTTATATTTGTGTGCCTTGTCTCTTGAAAAGTCCATATAAACCGGTTTTAGCCACTTTAGTGGGCATGTGCCACGCCTTAACCTAGGGCTATCAGTCTAAGTTTTTGGATTTTCATTATTTACGTAAAAAGGAACAATTTGAGGGGGCGGTACACTCTTTTTGAAAAAAAAAAAATTCCCATACAAAAAAAGTCCAGTCTAATGGTCATATATGGCAACATATATGGGTTCATATATTATTCAATATATGCTCGGATCCGAAATTTGAGCGTATATGGTCATATATGGTCATGAGTAGTTTTTCTATATCCCGGTATATTAAAAATATTGATTTCTTTATTAAAATGAAATGAAGTAACATTAAATCAACATTAAATTCAAGGGAAAAAGGGATATTTACATGTTATAAATTTAAGGTAAAAAACACACATAAATTTTGTGAATAGACTACCAATATTATTTTTAGATTATAGTATCTTTATTTTATATAACAATTCATACTTTCTTGTTATTATTAAAAAACGGTAATAAAAATAGTATAAATAAATAAATAAAAAAAAATAAACCACAAAGTATGAATTGTTACATTAAATGAAGAGACTGAAAATTATTAATTGTCTTAAGATCCAACTACATTTGGCTTAAGTGACTTAAGCTTTGTTTTGGTATCGAACAAAATTTTGGAAATACAAATTTTTAATTTTAGAAAATTTTGTATATAACGCAAATACAATACATAGTATGTCACTTAATCTAATTACGTTTCTGCCTTTATGTTCAGTTAAGGATTCAAACTGTATCTTAATTCGGTAGAACAAAGGTTTAAATTTCCCTCATATATGACAATATCTGATTAAAATTGAAATATATTACCCCATATATGGAAAAATATATTTACTCATATATGAAGATATATGGCGTATATGAACCAATATATGGACCAACATATGCTATATATTACCATATATTGCCATATATGGAAACATATACGATCATATATGAAGCCATATATGATGATATATGAACATATATGAACATTTTCACCTGGGATAGGAAAATAGGATGTTTTCATTAAATTTGTATAATTTTCGAGTATTGAGGCATTAGCAAATATATATTTATGTTCATTTTTTCTTTCACAAAAAACACACCCACGTAAAGAAACAACAATATTGTGCTCTTAAACGTCTGATGAAGGGTGGTTAAATTTAAAGAGCCGATTTTGAATGTGAACCAGACTAAACGTCAGGTTTTTTTCTGCATTTCATTTGACATTTCTCAATTTCAAACTAACTCAATTTGAACCATGGAAAGATACACAATCGAGAAACGCATTAAAGTTATTCAGGCTTGTTATGAAAATGGTCGTTCAAATCAAATGTGCGTACACCCGGAAAAATCGTGCAAAAATTTGAGCAAACCGGGTCTGTAGGAGATGTGAAAACCAGTGCATGCTCGTACAACTAGAGCCGTCCACCTTAACTCGTCGTCGTGCCCAACAATTGCACCTCTCACGCTCGTCGTTGATGAACATTATGCATAAAGACTTGCATTTACACGCTTACAAGGTGCAATTGACTCAAGAACTAAAGCCTCTTGACAATTCCAAACGTCGTCAATGGTCAGAATGGTGGCAAGAAATGGCAACAGTGGCTGATCAGTTTTCGAAGAAAATCATCTTCAGTGATGAGGCACATTTTCACCTCAGTGGAATTGTCATTAAGCAGAATTGCCGCATTTGGGCGAATGATAATCCAAGAGTGATTGCCGAAAAACCAATGCACCCACAAAGAGTGACTGTTTGGTGCGGTTTATGGGCTGGCGCCATCATCGGGCCGTATTTTTTCCAAAATGAGGCCGGTGAGGCAGTTACTGTGAATAGTGTTCGCTATCGTGAGATGATAACGAACTTTTTATGGCCCGAATTGGAAGATATGGATGTGCACGATATGTGGTTTCAACATGACGGTGCCACTTGCCACACAGCTAACGAAACAATGGCTCTTTTGCGCGACAAATTCAATGGCCGTGTTATCTCACGTGGTGGCGATGTCAATTGGCCGCCAAGATCATGTGATTTGACACCGTCGGACTTCTTTCTTTGGGGTTATTTGAAAGAAAAGGTGTACTTCGATAAGCCATCAACAATTTAAGAGCTAAATGATGAGATAATTCGGCACATTAACGGCATAGAACCTCAATTATGCCTCAGCGTCATCGAAAATTTGGACCATCGGATGGAGGTGTGCCGCCGCGGCGGCCATTTGGCTGATATTTTGTTCCAAACGTAATTCAACCATACCATATTATCATAATAAAAATAAATGACAATAATTTCCTAAATAATTTGTGTTTTATTCAAAATCAACATCGGCCCTTAAAATTTAACCACCCTTTATATGTTTGGCAAATATTAATTTATGTTACGAGCGCAATAGAAAATCAATAATACTCTATTGAATATTGTAACCAGGCCTTCCATATTTGCCGATTTATCGGCATTTTGAACTTTCTGATGCGCCACCTATTTGGAAATAGTTTCAACCAATATTCATTCTTTATGAAATTAATGTCTGATTGTAGCACAATATGGCTAATGGATACTTATATGCCTAATCTATATCATGAGCCACCTATTGACAAATAGTTACAACTAAAATATTTTCTTTAAGAAACTAATTTCATTGATTGTCACAACTTAAATTGGTAGAAAAACAAAAATAAAAAAATATGAGTTTTACAAAAACAAAAATACATTTTATGGAATGACAAGAAAAACCAACAAAGCTTATCAATGGAAAATAACAGAAAAAAGAAATAGAAACAGATATCATGGACAGCAAGCAATACCTTTTCATTATGACGGTAGTTCTCTATCACGCTCAGATCAATACCGATACGAAAATTTTAAAACAGCGATTCCAATAGTGACATGTGTCTTCTAATATCAGGGCGTTTATTTCATAATATTACACGCTAAATTTTGTTATATCTGCGAAATACCGTTACCGAATAGCGTTATTATAACGGTAGTTCAAGATATTTCCAAGTAAAACCGGTAAAATAGCGCAATAAACCCGGTTTTACAAAAAGACACATACCTTTAATAGAATCGCCATCCATTAAAGTAGCTGTGGTAGCCAACTACCGTTATTATGAAAAGGTATTAAATGCCAACCATGACTAAAATACACCAATTTGTACATATTTAGAGGTACCTTCACATTTTCACTCATAACTTTTGAACCGCTGGACCGATTTTGCTCATTTTCAATACCAAACCGCTCGGGAGGATGTCCATCATTAAACTCCCGCTTGTGGCTGACAAACAGACAGGTAGACAGTGAGACAGACATGGTACAAATGGCATGACAAACTGATATATACCCTCACCATATATGGCGGAGGTTATAAAAATGTTTATATTTCTTTTATTTCATTTTTATTTTTCAAATAACCTTGGGGCCAAAACAAAAGAAATCTTATAATTTATCATAAAAAGTTGATTATATTTGAATTTGAATAAAATAAAATGGGTCAAATAAGCAATTCCAACAACGAGAAACAAGAATATTATTGCAACAAAATTAAGAACGCCAAATGTTTACAACAACAAAAAATAAAAAAAGTAACAATCGAACTAAAATTTTACTCTGTTATTTTGGTTTTATCCATGGTTTAAATTAACAGTGAATGACAGCAAAAGTGATCAGTCTACATAATTATCATCAATTCTGTTTTGGTCATGCAACCACTGTTTTAACATCGGTATCTCTTTTTTCAAACCATCATAATTGTCATAGGTCATTTTTTGTTTTCGTTTTTATACCCGACACCACTATTAATTTGTTTGTGCTGATGTTTATAACCACGAAATATATCGGACCTAATCAGAATAAGTTTTTTAGTCTATTTAAGGATGACCGTTTGTGCATGTTAAACTTATAATCAAACAGAAGATCGCAAATATAAAGATATTTGTATATAATTTCGTAAGAGCTTCTATTGATACAATATCTAATCCTGAATTGGTATTTACATACACAAAACCGTATTTATCCATGTATGTGAATTTTGTTATATGGAACCATATATAATGCCTCTTTTTAAATCTAGTACCAATTTAGATTCCCTCATCATAAATGAACTGTTCATAAAATAAGGATCCGCAACCTTCCCGATATTTGGACAGCTTCCCAAAATTATACTTGGTGCTTGGTATCATTTAGTCGGCTAACCCGCCTTTACTTGTTTTTTCTGTGGTAATGTTTGTGATTGGTTTGAACTTATTGGAAACAACTCTTGCAGTTATATTTGTATTAACTGCATAATATTATTGCATTAATTTTGATGCCATAATTTTACGACATTAAACATGTATTGGTATTTTGAGTGATTGTATATTATGGACCAAAAATAACTGCTACGCACTTAGAGGAAAATATTAAAATATAATTTCACATTTGACTGGGCATGCCCATAATCGCTTTGATCTTAATTGACGCACTATCGATTAGCGTTCTCCTCCACATGTTTCATTACGTATGAAGCTGTGCACACTTGTAGAAAATGGTCAAAACTAAAAAATATATACATTTTTTTTAAAAATTGGGTTTCAAATGTAAGCTTAGACTTCAAATCAAGCAAATACAAACTTTCATGCCAATGCATTTGGTAGTTTAACTTTTATAATGCATCACATTTGGCATTTGAATTTAATAATTTTAAAATATTTTACTTGCATTTTTCAACTACAAAAACAAGCCAGCAAAAACAAATGGAAGTGATTCTTAAGGAATTAATTTTTCATTGATTCCAAAGTATCGTTTAGTTCTGATTTTCCTCTTCTAAGGCAGTTCTTTTTCACAAGTTCGAAAAATGTGATTTTCATGAAATTTTACGCTTTTCAAATGTATGATGGGTAACTTATTTTAAAAACAACCAAAGTTAAACATTACCGAATGTCCGGTTATAATTTAACCAACAACCAAACTCAAACTTTATGTGGAAAACAACAACATATGTACCAGTTAAATTCTCAGGTAAAAACTAACGGAAGATTGTGAAAATCAAAAAATCAAAATTTATTTGAAACATCAAAAAATCTAATTTTTAACTAAATCATAAGAACGCCTTTAGATGCAATGAAAAAGGATCATAAAAGCAAACTTCTACCCTATGACACCCCTAAATTCATTGGTTCCGATCCAACTTTTCGCAACACCGGATTAAAAATCACTGTTTCTTTTTCACTTCATTGGCTACTTTTTTTGCTAGGATGTTGAGAAAAGATAAAAAAAATTTAAAGTGATAAAATAAAATCAAGAATCCTAGTTTTTATTACAACAGGAAAAAGATTGCAATTATATTAAGAATTTTTTCGAACTCAAGGAATCAGAATGGTTGAAAAAAACATTTGAATACTTGAATTATGAAGATTGCGTTAGTTTACATTTTACATTTATATATCATTAACACGTGTTAGTACTATTAGCAATTACATATTTATAAAAGTGGCGAAGGCCTGAATTTTCATGTAATGTTTGTTGCAAGACGTAATATTACTGAAATTTGTAAATGATTTGAATCGGATTTAATACACAAGGCTTCTGGAAAAAAAAGAAATTTTAATATCGTTCTGATATACACTCACCAAAAAATGTCTGTTATGGTGACTGAAAAATTTGCTGTTATTACGGGAAATTTTGCTAATTTGAGCCCAGCGGTATTTTTTGCTAATCTTAGCAGTACATGTCTGCACGTTTACACGTTAAGTACAGTGAAATTTGTAGAAAAAATTAGCTGCAGCTACCAAAGTTTTGTAATATTTTTGTAAAGTCGAATTTAAAATCTGTTTGCTAAAATCATCAAAAAAAATTTAATAAACATTATTAATATTAGTACAAAATTTAAAATTTATTTTTTTATCGAGCATCAAAATTTTTTTATTTTATTTATTTTTTTTTAAATTAAATATTCCTCCGACAGCTCGTCTAGCTTCTTCCAAAGGGCTGGGAACCACTAAGCACTCCGGTAAAGCAAAGATTTGGAATAAAAACAACGGGGTTTTCTTAGGTTTTTCTTCTAAAAAATAAAGTAATAATCACTTTACTTTATTTTCTTATTTTATGTTCACAAAAAATTGCCGGCAAAAATATTATAAAAAATTGTAAGGCAAAAACGGGTATAACAAAATAAAAAGTGCTATTTACTTTTTAAAGTTTCACTAGCAAGTAATCAAAAAAAGTATAACATAAATATAACTAATTAAAGAAGATAATTATCAAAAGGAAATTCGCAAATAACAGCGCCGCCTTTATGTCAAATAATTAAGCACCACCAACACAGAAACCCAGTCGAGAGATGGACAGCTGATACCATTCAAAACTCAACATCTTGCAGTACTGCTGATACCATTCAAAACTCAACATCTTGCAGTACTGCAAATAAAATTCGGGATCTAAAACTAAAAAAGAGTGAGAGAAAACAAAAAACTCAAGATTCATTACAAGGTACATAAAAAATTCATTGAATTAATCCATTTATTTTATTAAACAATTCAAACTTAACGGAAAAAAAAATTTTAACACCAGAAGCCAAAAAAAAGATAAAAACTAAAATAAATAAGAGAAGAAAAAAATGATAACCTGAAGTATCATGACCCAACTCATTCTACGACATAAAATACTCCCGTACAGAATACTTATGAAGAACATGAGATAGAAATAATGTAACCAAAGATGGTAAATTGCCTAAATGGTTTCCCAAAATAGCACCTAAATACGCCTTTCTTATAATACGGCTGTAAACATCACCACCCAGTAAAATATTCACGGATGCAGGCACATGAAATTGTGGATCCGCTAATTGTAGCCCCGGAAATTCATCCACGATACGGGCAATTATGGATTTAGCCGGAGTCATCACACTATACTTACGCCTCACTTCAGCATAGGTTTCAATAGTTGTACTGATACCATGGTTACTACACGCACTGATCTTACCCCAAGACGACGAACCACATCCCCCGATATGATCGAACATTCAGAACCAGGATCAATTAAGGCTCGTGCGGTTGTATGGCGTTCATTCGAAACAATATTTATAATCGCGGTGGGCTTCAGCAATATACTCTCCTGCATGTGATACGCGGGCTATCATTCTTTTATGATACAGGTTTTCTTTGTAAGGGGGTGCGATGCTTCCTCGAATGACTCGGAACCAGAGCTTGAGACGAACTAGACCTGTCACTCTCCTGACCATTGGACGAACTATGTCCACTAGCTGAGTTTTGGCACGACCTAGGTCCTCTACTCTTAGGGCGGTCGGACGAACTAGGTTCTTGTTTCAACGTTTTACTAACTTCCGGGCAGACGAACTAGGTATTTTACCCGATGCGAAGCAGTGTATGGTGCATATTACCACAACGCTTGCATGTGCCCGTACTCTCACAAGTACGCCATGTATGGTCATGGCTCAAATACCCCGCGCAATACATGTAGATAGCAACCAGTTTCATTCGCTCCTCATAGTCAAGATGTAGGAAATTTTTGCAGAAACGTAGTGGGTGGTCTTTCAAACAGACACGACAAACCATTTTCTTAGTGGTGCGACGACCTTCAGCGTATTTAGCAGGAGAGAACATGATACTGTAAAATTATTAGCTTCACCACTGGTCTGGTGGTAACTAAGCCACGCACTGTTTTCAACTCCACAACTCTAACATGACCATCTCTACCCATGTGAACTTTTTGCCCTCGACCTAAGCGCCATTCATTTGTCGGTAAGTTATCTTCACGATTGGCAACCATATCCTCGACCTCAATATCCTTTTACATTTAATTCTATTTATTGCGCTTCTGCATATCCTTCAAATATTCATCTTTCCATCTAAGACAGAAGCGTTGATTCGACGCTTTAACCCTTTGCCAGCGATTTGTGATAGACGAAGGAGCTTCTGAAATTTCTACGTCCGGTGGAGCTAACAAAGGGCCACCAATTAGGCCCGGTGTCAGGATGTCTAAACATTCTACACTTTTATTTAGGCACGATTCAATACAAGCCAACAAAGTATAAAACTCCTCATATGTGTACTTCAAACCACCGGCAATTCTCCTAAAATCGTATTTGCAGCTTTTGACCCCTGCTTCCCAGAGTCCTTCCATAACCACGATGAGCTACAAATCGCGAAAACGCTGCTAAGACAGGAGGAGATTATAAGCTGCTGCAGCTTATAAATGGATCGCTTTCGTAGCAAAACATACAAACACGCTAACAAAACCCATGGTTATTAAACATGCACCACTCGTATAATTATATCCTTCACCACAGGTGGAAGGGTATATATAAGTTTGTCATTCCGTTTGTAATTTCTACAATATTGATCTTAGACCCTATAAAGTATATATATTCTGGGTCATTATGAAGAGCAAAGTTGATTTAACGATGTCCGTCTGTCCGTCTGTGTGTTGAAATGGGTTTTCCGAAGAACCCAGACATGATGAGGACTTGATTGTTTTTTATTTCTGTTACATGTGATCCATTTCTGTTTGCTATTAAAAATCAGACAGATCGGTTAATAAATGGCTAAAATATTAGCAAAAAACCAGGACTACCTCTAATTTTTCCGGTAAAATCCCTTTGTTTAATATGTATGTAGAACTTTACGCATAACAAACACATCCATGTGTGAAAAGTCTTTTCTTTCATCTCCACCTTTTATACACAAACAATACACATACAAAGATTTGTCATTTAAATAAAAACTAAACAGATCTCTAATGAACGAAGGCTTTTATATATGTACCTGTATTGACGATGATTTTGTGTGAGCTTCAATAGCCCAGTTGTCTAGACGCTATGTCACAAATACTTTTTTTCTCTAAGGCCGCGGGTTCGAGGTTCGAATCCCGGTCAATTCACTTTTTTTTGTACATTTTTTTTTATTATTTTCTTAAGACTTTTTTTTTTGTTTATTTTTGGTTTTTTTTAACATTTAATAATTAATTTATATAAAATTTTATATTAATAATTAAATAATCCATAAATAGGCTAAAAACATCAACATTTTTATAAAAACCCTCTGATACAAACAAAATACAAACGTTTTTATACCCTTCACCACAGGTGGAAGGGTCGCGGGGTCGAATCCCGGTCAATTCACTTTTTTTCGTACATTTTTTTTTTATTTTCTTAAGATTTTTTTTTTTTGTTTTTTTTTTAACATTTAATAATTAATTTAAATAAAATTTTATATGAATAATTAAATAATCCATAAATAGGCTAAAAACATCAAAATTTTTATAAAAACCCTCTGATACAAACAAAATACAAACGGTTTTAATTCTATTTTTTGCTCCGATTTAAAAGAATTTATAAAAGATTTTTAAACCATTTTATTTCTCACATATTAAGAAAATTTTATACATAATTTACCTTTGAGTGCAACTATTTTAGGTCATAACTTATAATAATTTATAAAAAAAAATTATAAACTATTTTCCTTCAAATTTTTAAAATTAAGCTAAAGAAATTACAAATATTTTTAATAAAAAAGCGAAATAAAATTCCAAATGCAAATTTGGCAGCTAAATCAAACGATTTTGTAGAAATAAAACACATGCAGTTGTAGTGATTTCTTTTAACGATTTGTTGAAATTCTTTTCTTTCACCTCTTCACCTTTTATACACAAACAACAAACACTATTCTAGAGCTGTAATATGACCTATGGATACGTCTTATATAGTAAAAGATCAAAAATCTTTAGTATAACATATTTGCTGAAAAACTCGGATATATCGGTTCAGATACAAAAAAGTTATGCCCAAAACATACATTTTTTTTAAATACCTATTTGCTGGAACCATAAATCTTCCCGAGTCCAAGTTTTATCACCAAACTAAATGGTTAATTTCCTCTTAAAGGCGTCCGTATATAAATCTGTCCATTCCATATATGTCCATTTATAAACTTCAGTTTTTTCCCAACCATGGTGAAGGGTATATAAGATTCGGCATAGCCGAATTTAGCCGCTCTTACTTGTTTTTAATATCAAAAGGTCCAGAAAAATCTACACCAGTTGTAGTGAATGGACGCAAAATGATCGTACGAGATGTGGGAAGAGCTGCTATAATTTGACTATTTGTCGCCTTTTTCTGTAGCGTGCTACTCTTACAACGACCTATGGTAGTCTTTATCAAATTTTTTGCTCGAGGAATAAAAAATTCATTCCGTAGGACTCTTAACATTAACTGATTTTGTCCGTGTAATGTAATTTTATGAATAAAATTGACTAAAAGTACCGAAAAATGACAAGCCGAAGGCAACAAAATAGGAAATTTCTCACTATATCTCAAATTTGGACCGTTTGCCAAACGGCCTCCAACACGAATTATGCCTTTGTCATCCAAAAAGGGGTTCAAATTCAATAACTTCCCTGTAGGAAGCCTGGGGTCAAGTGTCTACAAGTCACCACTTTTGTCGACTATTTTGGGTGACTTTTTGGTGACATGTCAACAAAGCGTCTATAATTTTTAAATTCCTTTTTGCAACTGCAAAGCTGTGCTTGTTCTTGATTTTTTTATTGTTTTATTTTGTTGAAAATACATGTGCATAGCTGCATGAAAAATTAAAGTTTTAATAAAAATATAAAGATAACCCAATTAAAAGTTAAATATACAAATTTGAACAAAATATATAATGAGCAAAAGAAATTACAAAAAACTTGTGAAAAAAACAATTAATTTTGTATAAAAATAAAAATAACAAGAAAGATGCAACAAGTTTTAGTGAAAATTGCAACTCTAGAGATTTTGTGGAGCCTGATAAAGATTTTACGGAGCCTGTGGATGATTTTGTGCAGTCTTTTGAAGATTTGTCTACTTCAAAATAATATTTGCACGAAAATTTGTTTTACTTTAATGAAATTTATAAAAAAAATTTATTAATAAAATATCTAATTTAACAAAATAAATGCACCTGTTTAATCTTATTTCCTTCCTAGTGTGGGAATCAAGTAAAAAGTTCCAAAAGTGTAGACTAGAACTACAAAAATGTACTAGTGAATCTCTGGTTCCAATGTCAACACCTAGTCAATAGTTTTGTAGATTCGCAATGACACGCACATGTTAAATGTTTACAGCAGAAAGCGTTGGCTGGGGCATAATTAGTCAGTAGTACTGGTGACAATGTCAATAGTGAATCAGTACAGTTTCACTATTGACATTTCCTACAGGGTTACTATCCACAATGAATTCTCCCTTATACAGTTTGTAATATTCGCGAGAAAAAGCTACTCTCTGAGCGATAGTTTTTCTCTAACACAGGTTGTGCAAAAAAATATTAACTGTTAGAATTTTTTAGCTTTTATATAAAAATAAGTTAAATTTATACCTTATATTATCCAACCAAAAAAATAACTAAAACTAATTTAATGCTATTTAGTAAAATATGAAGCATTTTGTTTTGCTATTATTTTTATAGTCTTAAAGATGAAATTAATGAATTTTTAACATTAAATAAAAACTTTAAGTACATACAATTAAATATTCTAAATAACTATAGAATTGCGATAGAATTTCAACCAATTTATTTTCTGTGTGCAGTTATCCTGATTAAAAGAAAGTAAATAGCAACAAAGGCAGGAAAATTTAAATTAATTTTGGCTTAGTAAGAAAGAGTGTGAACTATGAATCTAAATGCCCAGATTCGATACCGGAAAAATCTAAAAATAAAATTTTGTGGAACGTAATAATATTTATGTGGAATATAAATATTAATTGAACACTGAATATTGACTTTCACAACTAAAATTACAATTTGTTATGGATACAGTTACCGTGACCGCAAGAATTCGATTAAGAATAAATTCGGTAGCAGTATTGCCAGGGTGTGGTAATCAAAAATGGCTTCATTTGTGGGGAAAAATAACTGAAAATTTGTATGAAAAATATAACCTGATTATTTTAAAAAATTGCTAAATTCTGTGAAATCTGAACACTCCCATCAGCATATTCCTCCCTTTTAGGTGTTTTAACAGATATTTAAAATAAAATTTTATAATTAAATTACCTTCAAAAGCACGATTTTTTTGTCATTTATAAGAATTTTTAACCTATTAATAACAAACAAACTTTACTATTTTTTTAAAAACATTTTATTGGCCAAGCCAATATAACGATCTTTTACTTGACAATAGAAACCAAATCATTTTCATATTATATCAATTTGTTCGTAAAATTTCGAAAATGTTTTCAACGATTCCAACTTATCTATAGCGGAAATTGATTGATTTATCACTCAATATTCGAAAAGTGAAAAGACAATGCATAAAATGTGTAAAATTTATTTTGAAAGTTATAATGTGACGTTACAAGTAACCTACTTATTTATACTCCTAATGCAGTTACTGATGCCGTAACCAACAGAATTTTAATAATTCTCATTTAGTTAGAAAAACATCACAATATAGTGGCAAAGCTTGGTAGCCAAAATCGTATTTTTTAATCGCATCCAGTACCTTTCTCCCGTCTCATACGCTAACTCAACTCACCTGCCAATTGTTCTCGTAAGTTACTTAGTCGTATTCTCGTGACTTACTTTGTCGTTTATACTAATCAAAACCAGTAACTTTTTTCCGATTCACACGCTAACCCGCTGCCAACTATTCTCGAGAGTTATTTAATCGTATTTAATAATCGTATTCAGAACCTTTTTTCCTATTCACATCCTAACCCGACTCACCTGCCTTTTATTCTCGTGAGTTACATAATCGTGTTTACTAATCATATCCAGAACCTTTCTCCATTCACACACTCACCTGCCAATTATTCTCGTGAGTCACCCGAAGACTTCTAGACCAGAGAAGACACTACTTAGAGGTGTTTTCACAGCCCTAGGCGAACTTGTCTAGCACTCATTAAAGGAAGCAGGCCTTCGACCAACCCCCAAACACTAAGTTTACCCCGGATGGGAAACGAAACTGTATTACAAAGTCAACAAAATTTGACTTAAGGTTGCCTCAAATTACACGACACCCATATTTGACTTGAATGAATTAGTTGAATTTCGCAGAATTGCATATTTCTCAAATTTTGATTTGTTTTATATTTTAATTTGATATCTTTTTTATCTCTATATTATTTTTGACACGTTTTTAATTTGCTTGTTGGGTATGATAAGTTTCGATTGTCAATTAACTGAATTGGAACTTTTTAAAAGTTGAATATATGCTAATCATATCACAAACCTAAAATGTTATTTTTCAACAGAACAATAGTTGTCTTGTATATTAATTTTGAGTGAAAACAAATTAATTATTTACAATTAACAAATTTAATCATTTTTTTTTATTTGGAGTATAATAGTTTTATCATGTGAAACCCGAACAACTTAACGTGCTTTAAGACGAAAATTAATTTTACTCCTGTTTTTATAGAGCAAAAGGAATAATTCAATTCTTCCCGAAAAATTATTCCCTTTGTTTTGTAAATCAATTTGTTTTTTTAAGAAAATACAGCATTTTGTTACTTTTTGTTCGAAATTCGGGTGCCTTTTTTAAGGCGTTTTTCTCACAACCGCATGCTGAAGAAACGCCGTTCTGGATTATATTTCAAGGTAATATACATATACATACAGCAGGTGCAGGGGCGGATTCAGCTCAAGCTTTTGGGGAGGGGGGGGATTTTTTTGATTTTTTTTAAACCATCCACTATATATGGTGAGGATATAGTATATAAGCTTGTCATTTCGTTTGTAACATGTCGAAATATCGGTCGTTTTAGCGATGGCCATCCGTCTGTCTGTTGAAATGGTGATTACGGCGCGAAGACGCAAGCGGAGGTGCTCATTTTTACCTAGATTAATTGACATCCTTCCGAGCAGTTTGGTATTGAAAATGAGCAAAATCGGTCAAGCGGTTAGAAGTTTTTTTCCATACAATATTTCCACTTGTTTTTACTAGTCGCTTACAATAACAATATCTAATTTTCACCTCAAATATTTTTCACCACAAAAATTATTTTCACCTCTATATTTTTTTCTCACCACAAAATTTTTTTTCATCACAAACATTCGTTTTCACTTCAAACATTTTTTCACATCCAAAAAAGTTTTTCACTTAAAAAAATTTTTTTACATCCATAATTTCACATCTAATTTTTGTTTACATTATTTGTATTAAAAGACTCTGGAGGACAGGGATGATAAAGTATGAACTTAAGTACCTTTTAAACTATTAGAACCCTAAAAGTGCTATGGTACTCATTTAAATCACTTGAATCATTTCGTACTATTTACAAATGGAGTCTTTTCATTATTTTTTATTTATGACAGCTTTTGTGATCAAATTCCTTTGCGGGATGTTATAATTTATACGAGTACTATTATAGATTTTGTGCCACACAATTAGAACCTTAAATGTACTTTTATTCCTAAAAGAATTAGACACAAACATATGTCATTTCTAATACCATTTTAAAGTTTTTAATTTCTATAATATGGTTGATTTAATAGATATTTTGGCATTTGTGGGTTTTAATGTAGTTACGTACACTACAAGCAAAGTCATTGGAATATGCGACTTGCTTTTATTTAAAAATTGTACCAGACCCAAAAGTTTGTTTCTATATGTACTTAGCAGAAAAAGTATTTTTATTTATTTTATGGTTTCAGTTTTTAGCAGATTTCTTTTGGGTTCACTAACTCCCAAAGAACACGTGGGGTTACGTTTGCTTTTTAGAAAGCTTTATATTTTTTTATAATCGATCTCTACGTATGTAAGGTAAATGTGTGTGGAGTTAAAATAAACATGTTCAACACCCTTTATTTTAAAACATTTTGTCTGAAAGTGCTCTCAGGATTTAAATTCTGAAATATTTTGTAGACATGTGTAATGTCTTATCTGTGATTTGGTAAATGACTCTGTTCTTAGGACATGGGTGGAAGGATTTCAAATATTCGGCACAGCCGAATTTTGTATATTTTTACTTGTATAATTTGAAAATCATATTTTTTGGTTAGCTGTTTTATAAAGGTTCATTATATTTTAATAAGGATCCATGTAATGCTTTATGGACAAAATTTTAAATGAAACGATAAATTTAAAAATTTGTTTTAACAGTTTATTTATAAAAAAAGGTAAATGGGCTTAAATTCGGTTGAGGCGAATCTTTGAATACCCTATAAGAATATCCTAAAAAAATGATCTCTACTGTTTTTGATACAAATAATGTAAAAAAACTTTAGAAGCAAAATTGTGGAAGTGAAAAAAATTAATGAGGTGAAAAACTTTTTGGGTGAGGAAAACAAATTTTGTTGCGGAAAAAACTTTTTTAAGGTGAAAATAAGATATTGTTTAATTCTAAGCGTATGGTGAAAAACAAGTGAAAATATTGCCAGTTGCTACTATGAAATTGTACTTAAATATACCAATTTGTATCAAAATGTATAACCTTTTAACTTTAATATTTTATAATTTTTAAATGCTGGACCGATTTTGGCCATTTTTAAAACCAAGTTTCTCGGAACGATGTCCATTAACCTAGGCAAAAATGAGCACCCCCGTGTTTAAGCGTAAAACGTTCTATTTAAGTTTTATGGGGTGTACAGTGATAGAAGAAGAAGTTGATTGTAACTTCTAAATTCAATCTCTTAACACTCTAATAGTGATCTTGAATCTTTATTAAGTTCAGTTGTCATGTATCAAGGAACAAGAAAGGTTGGTACAATACTACACAAATAAATATATTTTAAAAACTCCGCACACTAACCCCCGCTTTCTCACTTCATATTTGGGATAAAATTGTTTCACTTCAAAACACAAAAATTTTTTGTAATCCAATCGAACCGGATTGCCAATTTGTGAATATGTTACCCCAAATACTTTATTTTCAGAAAGTATTCAACGTAAAAAATAATTAAACCCAGTAATAATATCTCATCAAACTCCCTCGCCTTACTGGTTTTAAATGACAACTTCCCCACAGCAGTAAAAATAAAAGGCTGACAAAAAACTACATAAAAATGAAGAATATACAAAATAAGTGCGAAATATTGTTTTATACACAACATAAAATTTAAAGTTCAACAACAAATAGAAAAAAGTTCTCGATACTAGTTTCGAGTCTAAATATTACAGTTATTCAATTGTGTTTCTTATAAAACAAAAATATCCCTCATCTAAATGAAACAAAATCCACAAACAAAAACAATATAAATATTCAGTGCGATCTGCGTAAAATTCTGTTAACAAAATTGATACATAAAAAAAACTCTAACATTCATGTTGTCAGCAGCAACAATAATAATTCTGTCTTGTAATGCAGGTATAACAGTTGCGTGTAAGAGATTTGTATAAGAGAGTTGATTAAATACACTTCATATTTAACAGCAGAATTTTGAAATTATATTTCTGACAATACCACATAACAGTTTGTTGTTTCTTTTTCTAACCCAATTACATTTGAATTTGTAATCAAGTTTTTACTTTTCATAAACCATTAAGAGAGTGGAGAATACCATAAACTACAATTAATTCCGAGTTTGAAATTTAACAAAAATCGATAGCAAACTCTTCTTTTTTTTGTCATCGATGCCTACACAATATACAGAAAATAAAATATTGAAAGGATATATTTACTATTTTTTTAATACGAGAATATACGTGAACATATAACTAAAATATAATAACTTTGTTGTACATACATTTAACTATAATTAACAAGCAAATTTTCTTTACTACGGTGATCTACGTTCTCGTTTTATATAACCCTCTACTTCTACGTTACCTTATGACATGTTTCTAGATAACAAGTTTCTCAAAAATGTTGCCCAATTGAGTATTAAAAATTAGTTTGCGGTTCTATAATACAAATGTCAAGTTTTGTTGAGTGAAAACGTAAGTGTAACTCTTTTTGCGGTTTCTACTTAACAATTTCAATTGCCAATACTGTCAAAAACATACAAGTAAAAAAAAGTAATTGTGTGTATCACAAAAGAGTATTTTATTAGTTTTTTTTTTTTTTGTTGTTTTCTTTTGTTTTGTTTTCTTCATCTACATTTCTTTTCAGGAGCTGGTATGTGAGTGGTTCGATATGCTGCTTTTAATCTTGGCTGTATTTCATTAAGAATCATTGAATCATTCCTTGTTGATGCGAAATGTAGCAATGAAACTGAAAAATCACATAAATGAATAGAACTTAAATTTTGTTTTGTTTTTACTCACCGCTCTTCCGGTAGATCCATAACATTAAAGGCATCTCGGATATTTCTGCGGCATAAACGAATGTCTACACCATCACCGTCACTTGAATCACTATCAAAATGGAATTCAATAGATGGAAACATTTTTTTCTTAATTTTTTTTAATAAATAACAAATTTTATTCACAAATAATTATTCATATAAATTCACTTTGTTTTGTAAATAAAAAACAGTTGTTCGTTTATATTTGTACAAGAGTTGCCATTTAGTAATGAAAGAGTTGTATTTCAGCATAAAAAAGTAAATAAAATACAAAACTATATACTATGGCAATAATGTAATTTGACAATATAAAAAAAACAACGTAACAAAACGTAAGTAAGACAAGTGTACTATAAAAACTCATTCGCTTACGTACTTGTTTGTGTACAGCTTGTCTGTTTGAGAAATTACTTGTTATGTAGAAACATGGTATTAATCTTTTTCCGTTGAGTATTTAATACATTCATGAGTTATTTACAAATATATATGGGCGGTCGATATATAATAAAAAATATATATATAATAAAAAAAAAAAAACGTCGTTATTTTTCTAGCAAAATTCAAAATCGAGCATCTCAAAAGTGCCAAACGTGATTTTTTCTTATATAGTAATACTTCAAGATGTCTGAGCTAGATGCTTTTATTCGTTCTTCTGACCGAGTAGTCGAGTTTTAAACTTATTTCGAGGTAATTCCCACCGATAGTCATTCAGTACACACATTAGAAGTACACAAGAATGAGATTGTACGTCTCTGGAATTGTTTTAGATCGTGTAACGATACGATTTTAACTAAGTTCCTCGAATTAGAGGAACATGTTAGTCTTGAAACTTTGAAACAAAGATTTTTCGCAACATTTGAAGCTCATGTTAAAACTCTTTCGAAATCAAATGAACTACTTTATAGTCTTTGTCAAAAACTTCTCCAATTGCCTCGCCGTCCAATAACCCTCAACCAGATTTTACGCCCAACATTTTATTACCTCCATGTGACACTTAGGTCTTCTATGGAAACTATGTGTCCTGGCCTACGTTTCGTGACATGTTCACAGCACTATATCGAAATAATAAACTTTTATCACCAGTGGAAAAGCTGTGTCACTTATTAAAGAAGACTCAGGGAGAGGCCCGCGATATACTTAGAACATGTCCGTTAACTAATGAAGGATTCGAAATGGCTTGGCAGAATCTCATCGACCGATACGAGAATAAACGGGTTCTTATTACCACTCAACTTAAGTCCCTTTTTAACAGATCCCTCATTGTTAAAGAAACTGACCCCAACATTAAACGTATTCAACGCACAATCAATGACTGTGTCACAAACCTCACACTTCTTAAATTTAGGACTTAATATTTGTATATATCTGTTCAACCTGTCTACCAGATGCAACACTCAGTTTATGGGAACAATGCTTGCGTAGTAACACAGATTTTCCCTTGTGGAAAGAAATGGATCCATCAAGATATAAGACGCTAGAATCTGTGGCAGACATTCGATCTACTTTGTCGTGCTCAAATACTTCAGAGAATCGAAAATCGTCTAACTCAAAGAAATCAAATTCTTCAGACCAAAAGCAATTAAAAAGTTACCAAACGAGTATCAAAAATTACAAATTGTTCAAGTGCTTTCTTTGTCAGGATTCACACCCACTTAGACTTTGTCCAAAGTTTTTAAAGATGTCACTTGATGAGCGCTTTACTACTGTCAAAAGGCAGAAACTATGCACGAACTGCCTTGGAACTTCTCACGAATTAAAGAAATGCAAAAGTCAATTTGTTTGCAATACGTGCCGACAAAAACATCACTCCTTACTTCACCGTACTGAACACACTTCAAATTCAAATCAAAACACTGTCGCACAATCAACTCCCCCTAGTACGGCTCCGACTCCGAACGTCAACACGAATAATGCACGCGTGTACAATCTACCTTCTTCGTCAGCGACAGATGCAGTACAAATGCGACAATCGTATTTGACCCAAATACAGTCCACTTCCCACACTTCAGTTATACTCGGTACTGCTCTTGTTGACGTTTGCACAAATGGCGTTAGGTGTACTGTTCGTGCACTAATCAATTCTGCGTCTGAAGCTACGTTTGTTTCTAAGAAGCTACAACTGACTGAAACTGAAATTCATGGTCTCAATGATGCCTTGACAGCCACATCCACTCAATTATGTCGTATACGAATCGGCTCTCCTATTGACAGCGTATTCGAAACTTACCTTATCACTCTCTATCAACACTTAAAAGTTCCAGTTTTGCAGATCTGCAAATGGCAGACACTCACCTTCACAAGTGTTCTGAGATCGATTTACTAATCGGAGAAGATGTTTATCCAAAAATCATAAAAAACGGCTTATGATGGGATGATAACCAATCTTTAGTTGCACAGCAAACCGTTTTCGGGTGGATCGTAACTGGCAAAATCGAATCGAAAAACTGCCTTCTCTCCGTGTATACTTTTTATTATGAACTCATATTGACTAATCAGCTTCAACGATTTTGGGAACTAGAAGAAGTTCCAAACAGGCCCCGACTTTATAATGATGATATATACTGTGAGAATATCTACCAATCTACAACTTATAGAAATCATAATGGTCGTTTTGTAGTCTCACTGCCCTTTAAACGAGAATACCCCGAAAATATAAACCTTGGCCCCTCTCGCAGTATTGCACTTTCTCAATTTCTTAGGAATGAGGAATACGATCGTGTTATCACTGAGTATTCAGATCTAAATCAAATTACAATCGTAACCCCAGTTAGTGCTAGTAGTACATATTACTTACCCCACCATGCGGTTTTTAAACCCGATAGCACCACCACGAAGCTTCGTGTGGTGTTCAATGATTCTAGTCCATCATCCAATGGCATTAGTCTTAATGACATTCTTCACACCGGCCCTGTTTTGCAGGCAGACCTAACTATTCTGGTTTTCAGATATTGAAAAGATGTATCGTCAGATCTTGGTAAACCCCTCTCACACCCATTGCAAAGAATTATCTTTCGTAACTCCAATATTAAAGAACTAAACTGTGCCCCCTATCTGGCAATACGAAGCCTACTTGAACTGGCCAAGGAATGTGACTCCAAAAACCCAATAGTGTCTGATATTCTCAGACACTATATGTATGTTGACGATGTGTTAGCAGATGCTCATACTCTCCATGGCTTTAACATCACGGGATGAACTTATAGATGTTCTTCAATCTGCTGGTTTTTCTTTGCGTAAGTGGACAGCTAATAACGACTATTTGCTCGCAGGTATCTCACCAGACCATTTATTGGATGCCGAATTCCTGAAACTTTCAGATTCGAGCACCACCAAAACTTTGGGTCTCAGGTGGAATGCTGGATGTGACCACTTCTACTTCAGACTTAAGTATCACCCCAATCGGAATTTAGTCACTAAAAGGTCAGTTCTGTCTGAAATCGCTAAATTATTTGACCTCGACGGATGGGTAGCCCCAAAAATAATCGTCGCGAAAATTATTATGCAACAAATCTGGAAGGACGGCACAAACTGGGATGAGGACCTTCAAACTTCAACTCTACAGCAATGTTACTCATTCTTAGACGACTATTACAATATAGAACACATTAAAATTCCACATTTTGTTGATTTTGACCCCTGCTTTTCCATTGAATTACACGGTTTTTGTGACGCCTCAGAGCGAGCTTATGCAGCGGCGTTGTATCTTCTTTCCGAGAATTCAGGTTTTGTGTCTACTCATCTTTTAGTCGCTAAAACCAAAGTTGCCCCCGTAAAATTTGTTTCGATACCCAGAAAAGAACTTTGCGGAGCTGAGCTAATATGATTGATGCGGTTCGGCCACAGCTAAATCTTAGCAACTATAAACTTTTTTGATGGACAGATTCCACCATCGTATTGGCATGGCTACAAAAACCACCGAATAGGTGGACAACTTTCGTAGAAAATAGAGTTTCTTCTTTTGTTGAAAAAGTAGGCAGTGAATCTTAGTCTCATATTGACTCCAAGAATAACCCAGCTGATTTGGCATCCCGTGGTCTCACAGCCAAAGAACTCATTTGTAATGACTTATGGTGGCACGGACCGCCATGGCTAAAACGTCCACATGCAGAGTGGCCAACAAAATCGTCAAATTTTTCAACCAACGAAGAAGCTAAACCTGTCTTAGTCCACTTAACGCAGCTGAAAAATATGGATATGTTAAAAGATTTTTCTGATCTCCCAAGGGCTATGCGAGTTTTTGGCCAGATATTTCGTTATTATTACCGTAGAAACCGTAACCATATACATCAACTTATCGCAGCAGATTAACTTCAGGTTCTGAATTGAATTTTGTCAAGCCTCGAATGGTTATTGCAAGTCAAAGATTATTCTTCGAAAAGGAATATTCTCTATTAATCCATTTATTGACCCTGACGGTATTATAAGAGTTAATGGTAGGTTATCCAACCCTAATATGCTCAGCTATGATGAAAAATTTCCTATAATATTGCCTTATCTTGCTTGCTATACCCGATTATTTCTCGCATACCTCCTTAAATTCTCGCTACATGGACAAAATGCTCTTTTGTATCAATTAATGAGAATGCATTATTATGTACCAAAGCTCAAAACTTTAATTAAGACTATAGTCTCTGAGTGTCAAGTATGTGTGATACAGAAACGTAATAGAAGCCAACCGATAATGGCCGCCCTTTTACCAACAGGGGTAGATTTCGCAGGGCCCTTTGATGTCAAGTCATATGTGGGTCGCGGTTGCAAGATTACAAAAGGTTACGTGCATGTATTTGTATGCTTTGCAACAAAGAATATTCATCTGGAGGCCACTAGTGAAATTTCAACTCAAGCCTTCTTGGCAGCATTTGCTCGGTTCTTCTCTCTCCGTGGATCCCCGGCCGCCATATATTCGGATAATGGAACTGCCTTTGTTGGTGCCTCGCATCTCTTGAACGGTGAGGAAGCTCAGTTTCTTTCACTTTTACGACGAAACCTAATTGATCAACACACTTTTTATCCTCTTGAATGGCATTTCATACCCCCAGGAGCTCCACATATGGGTGGACTCTGGGAAGCAGAGGTTAAGAGTTTCACATCGCATTTTAAGAAAATATCTCACTCTCAGAGTTTTACTTTTGAGGAATTAAGCACCATGTTTGCTCGAATCGAAGCGTGTCTTAATTCACAAACCCCCGACCAATTCCTCACTTTAGGCCCATTATTGGCCCCACCAGAACCTGATCTATCCCCTCAATCTTTAAGCTATGTCAATCGCTGGAAAAAATTTAAGGTATTGCACCATTACTTAGCTCATAGATGGAAAGATGAGTACCTTAAAGAGCTCCATAAAAGCTTTAAATGGAAATATCTCAATGGCGTTAGAGTTGCCGAAATACAAACGGCTAATGGCATTGTAACAAGGCCTATTGTGAAATTAGTTTTACCCCCAAATCCTGACCAAAACTAATAATCTTATTTTCTCTCCTACAGAAAACGTTTATTATGCCCCGCCAAAACCAAAGAAGCCTTTCGCCCTTATAAGAAAAGGAACCATATCTCAACCATGTTAACACTAATCGCAACTCTCAATCTTACGACTGCCGACTATGCCATAAAGACCACCCACTCCGAAGATGTCTTAAGTTCAACAGAATGAATATTTTTGAGAAGATTAAAGGTTTTCAAACGTTATCGGTATTGTGAGAATTGTTTAGCTTACTCATACCTAGCTCGACGTTGCCGTAATACCGATCGCTGTCGCCAATGTCGAGCTAGACACACACTCTCTGGCACCGCCATAATCGTCTCTCTGACAGTAGTTGTGTATCCACAACATCTGTCAATTAACCTGCAGCAAATAATTTATGCTCAGTCACTCTTCTTCCAACGATTATTGTTAAAGTTCATCTAGGCAAAGAATGGGGTAACGTACATGGTATTCTCAATCCATGTGCCGAGGTGAGTTCTCTTGCTGAATTTTTTTCAGAAAGATATAAATTACCCGTTGAGAAATTTGTTTCTGATCGATGGTGTAAGGTACGTGTACCACCACGATTTGATGATAATCCGACATTCACTCTCACAGTCAAGATTTCAAATGAATTACCTAAATAACAACCTGAAGAAAGCTTCGATGAAAGAGTTTCAGCTCTATATACGAATTTACGTCTTGCTGATCCAAATTTCTACCACAATTCCGATATCAACATAATCCTTGGTGCAGATATTTACCCACGCCTTATTAAATCTGAAATTCAGCCATAATCGGTTGGATCGCCAATGGCACAAGATACCGTTTTGGGCTGGACCATAATTGGCAAATTCGGTGTCTGATTCTTCGGCTCTCTTGCTGTTTTATATTAATTGAAATTGAATTACTTATTCCATCCAACATTAAAATGAAAATATACAATAACTTTATAGTGTATTACTCTATATTATACAATATTTTATATATTATCATATACAAAGAAATGAATTTTTATATTTAACTTTTTATATCCTTATTTCTCTCTTACATTGACATTTCTATACATCAACGCACCAACACTCGACTCCTTTGCAAAATTGCAGTATTGCAAGGGGGCCGGAATGTTTAAGAGTAAAACGTTCCATTTAAATTTTATCGGGTGTATAGTGAGAGAAGAAGAAGTTGCTTGTAACTTCTAAATTCAATCTCTTGCCACTCAAATAGTGATCGTGAATTTTTATTAAGTTCAGTTGTCATGTTTCAAGGAACAAGAAAGGTTGGTACAATACTACACAAATAAATATAATTTAAAAGCCCCGCACACTAACCCCGGCTTTCTTACTTCATATTTGGGATAAAATTGTTTCACTTCGCAAACAAACACCCGCTTTAACAGACATACGGACAAACAGACATACCGACATCACTAAATCAACTTATTCATTGCCCATACTTTGAAGACATCTGTATATACAGCCAAAAAAGTCCCTATAATATGCTCTGTATCCAGTAAAATGTCCTTAGTGTATACAGTAGAATAACGAAAAGTTTAAGGACAGTCCCCAAAGTAAAAAAATGTCTTCATAGTAGCTTGTGTAACGAAAACCCTTATACCATACTATTGCCCATACTTTGAAGACATCTGTATATACAGCCACAAAAGTCCCTATAAAATGCACTGTGTCCATTGAAATGTCTTCAGTGTAAACAGTAGATTAACGAAAAGTTTAAGGACAGTCCCCAAAGTAACAAAATGTCTTCATAGTAACTTGTAGAACGAAAAACTGTCCCCGCAACATGCGCCGTGCACATATATATATATATATATGTATATATGCACAGCACATGTTTCGGGGACGGTTTTTCGTTCCACAAGTTACTCTGAAGACATTTTGTTACTTTGGGGACTGTCCTTAAACTTTTCGTTATTCTACTGTTTACACTGAAGACATTTTACTGGATAAGGCGCATACAATAGGGACTTTTTTGGCTGTATATACAGATGTCTTCAAAGTATGCACAATGAATATATATATATATATATATATGTATATATATATATGTATATATATATATGTATATATATATGTATATATATATATATATATATATATATATATATATATATATATATATATATATTCATTGCCCATACTTTGAAGACATCTGTATATACAGCCAAAAAAGTCCTTATAATATTCGCTGTATCCAGTAAAATGTCTTCAATGAAAACAGTAGAATAACGAAAAGTTTAAGGACAGTCCCCAAAGCACCAAAATGTCTTCATATATATATATATATATATATATATATATATATATATATGTGCACAGCACATGTTGCGGGGACAGGTTTTCGTTCCACAAGTTACTATGAAGACATTTTGTTACTTTGGGGACTGTCCTTAAACTTTTCGTTATTCTAGTGTTTACTCTGAAGACATTTTACTGGACACAGCGCATTTTGTAGGGACTTTTTTGGCTGTATATACAGATGTCTTCAAAGTATGGGCAATGCATATATATATATATATATATACAGTGTGTGACAAAACATTGGAAACTTTAAAAGATTTTATTGCTTCGCACATCTCTTTTAGACAATTTTCTTCTTAATACAACATTTTCTTAATTTTTTTTTTGCTAAATAAATATTTAGAGGTTAATCTAAAGAAATATAATAAATTTAAAGCATAAAAAAAATTGCAAAAGAAAAAAATATAATCTCAAATGGCATGTTATTTTTTTGTTGTTGGCAAAACATTGGAAACTTTGAAACTGCTGTGCGAAAGTTGAATAAAGAAAGAAAAATAAAGAGAATGTAAACAAAATTTATCAAAAATTTACCGTTATTTTAATTTTAAATGTTTTTGGAAGTTTCTGTGTTAAATGTTTTTTTTTTTAATTACTTTTATTTTGCAAATTATAACGAATTACAAAGAAAAAATTAAAAATGGCTAAAACTAAATTTTGTGAAGAACTAAAGTTAAAAATAATAAACGATTTTTATGCTGGAATTAAGCAAAAGAGTATTTGTGAAAAATACTCGATGAATAAATCTATTATTTCAAAAATAATAAAGAAATATCGTGAAACTGGTACAGTAAAGACACAACATTTAGGCGGCAGGCCGCGCAAAACCACTCAAAGACAGGATCTTTTAATAGCAAGAGAGTTTAAAAAGTATCCAAAAATGCTTCCTCGAGAGGTTGTTAATAACCTTAAATTAAAAGTAAGCCAACGAACTGTTTCCCGTCGAGCAAATGAGGCTGGTCTTGGCTGCTACCGTCCTGCAAAGAAACCTCTTATATCTGAAAAAAATCGATGTGCTCGTATTAATTTCGCTAGAGAGCACTTAAACTGGTCTAGACAGAAGTGGAATACGGTTCTTTTTTCAGATGAGTCGAAATATAATTTAAGAGGCCATGATGGCAGAACTTTTGTAAGACGACCCAAGGGAAAAAGACTAAACCCCAAGTATACAAACAAAACTGTTAAGTTTGGAGGTGGCAATATTATGGTATGGGGGTGCTTTTCGGGTCAAGGAATGGGACCAATTCATGTCGTTACGGACACTTTAACTGCAATCGGGTACAAAAGTATTTTGAACGATATCATGTTTCCATATGCAGAGGAAAACATGCCACTAGTCTGGAGGTTCCAACATGACAATGACCCAAAACACACCTCCAAGCTTGTAACTGAGTGGTTACAATCTAATGGAGTTAGTGTTTTGAAATGGCCAGCCCAATCACCAGATCTCAATCCCATAGAAAACCTATGGGAAATTGTAGATCGAAAAATAAGAACAAAAAACTACACGAACAAGGCTGGTCTCATAGCTGCAGTTACTTCGGAGTGGCAATTAATTCCTATAGAAACTATCAGCAGTTTAATTGACTCAATGCCGAGACGTTGTGAAGCTGTTTTGAAAAATAATGGTTACCCAACAAAATATTGAAACCAGCAAGTGTTCGCAGTTTTTAATTTTAATATTGTAAAAGTTTCCAATGTTATGCCAAATACATAAAAACTAATACCTCTAAGTTTCTTTATTTTATTCTGAAATTGAATTGATATTTGTTAATTTTTTTCTTATTTTAATAAAAACACAAATAATTTTAAGATACACAGAAGAAAAAATTTGGTTTTTGTAATGAATTATAATTTTTAGATCACTTGAGTTGGGAAAAACGATTTTTTGCTAAAAGTTTCCAATGTATTGTCACACACTGTATATATATATATATATATATATATATATATAGAATAACGAAAAGTTTAAGGACAGTCCCCAAAGTAACAAAATGTCTTCATAGTAACTTGTGGAACGAAAAACCGTCCCCGCAACATGCGCCGTGCACATATATATATATATATATATATATATATATATATATATATATATATATATATATATATATATACTTCATGGGGTCTTAGACCTATGTTTTAAAATGTAACAAACAGAATGACAAAGTGATATTTATGTTATACCCTCACCATACATATATGGCGGAGGGTATAATAACATAAAAAACAAGACTAAAAAAATTCAAAATGAATTCCGTACTACAATCTAAATTACCTAGTCTACAGAAAAATTCAAAAAAAAAAAACAAAATAATCAGTCTTTTCACAAAAATTAAAAATTCATATATTGCACAAAAAAAAAATAAATTATTAAATTAATAATTTCAATTATTTTAATTTGATTTCAAAAAAAAAATTTATATAAAAAAGAAAAACAAGGTAGTTGACGTGTCCCAATAAACATTAAAAGTAAAAAAACAAGTGCTTTAAATATTGCTTGAATTGTGCTTTATTTCAAGTGTTTTTTTAAAAGTCAAAATCAAGTTCGTAAAAATAATGTGATTGATGTTTTTGGTTTATTGTCAATATTTGAAAATTATATAAAAACATTTTTTTTAAATTTACAATTTTCCTGTGAAGATTTTTAAAAAATCTTAATTTCATCCATGGATTTTAAAGGAAAGGTAAGCCACATTTTTTTGAGTTAAACTTTGGCCTTACATTATATTTTTTCTTATTTCAGGAAGATTCTACAAATTTCCACGCTTCAAATTACTGGAAAACCCACCGAAAGTCAAAAAATCAAGATTAAATGTACAAAACTAATGTTTTAAAAATGTATGAATGTTAATAAATTGTAACAAAACCAATCATTATCGTGTTTTTATGGCTTTGTTTAAACTTGAAGTAAGGGCTTGGAAACAAGTGTTATTATTATATTTTTTGAACTTGAATTGAATTGTGATTCAAGGGTTGAATTAAAGTATATTCTCACTGTAATGCACGACTTGAATTCCAGTGTCCGTTTTGCTGAAATATGCTATTGAATTAAAGTGTAATTAAAGTATAAATCAAGGCTTGAAATTGGAAAACATGACTTGAATAACACTTGATTTTAGCTTTAATTCCAGCAAAAACGCTTATTGGGAATTAGTTCTTACATAAAAAATTAAAAAGAAATAAAAAGTAATAATTTGGTTTCCATTCTGAAAATAAATTTCTTATCGGCCAAGCGAATTTTAGATAAAGCCTTAGGATTTTTATTTCTTGTATTACAGAATCTTTATAACAAATCTCAAAATCCTTTTATTTAACACGTAAGTTTTGTACATTATCCATCATATGTCCTTGAACATTCACAACGTCATTATATAAATTAAAGCTTAACTAATTCAACTTTTGACTGTATTAATCCAAACATTTTAAAATTTGTTTAAAAACTCTGTAAAGAAAAAAGTGTAAAATAAAAAAAGTAAAAAGTGCTAAATCCACAAAAAGTTGACATGCTGTTTCTAAAAATCCGAATGGCCGATCTATTTTATTTCAGAGTCGTCAATACGTAATTATAACTATTTAAAAATAAATTTTAAATTCGTATACATTCCGAAATTTAAGCCCATTGACTGACTTTTAAACTTATATTTTTAACTGATTTGTAATATCTTTCCACATTTTTTCCGCAATAGGACATATGTTCAAAACAAAATTTTATGTGAAATAAATAATTTAAATTCAATTTATTTCATACATAAAATTAAGTAAGCTAATCTTTAAATAAATATTTAAAACATTTAAAAGCCTTTCAGTAAAAAAATACATATCGATGGTTTAATATAGAAAAGGCGTATCTCGATTTTCCGATACTTTACAGGACAAACAAAAAACTAAATAAAATTAAAAAACTTATGATAAAAAATCGTTTTAATGCAATTTTTATTCAAAACAAATTTATCATTTCTACTTACGAAATTTTGTTAAGATAGATGTGTTTAAGTGACGTCTACAAGAAAACTTTAAAAACACGATATTTGCAGTCAACTATTTGGATAGGCAACAATATATTATTTATAGAAATGTTAAGGAGTTTTTTTACACTCTAAAAAATGACTTTAAATTTACTACATTTTATTTAAAACATTTTATTTAAAATAACACAGAATGCATACATTTACGCACAAAATACTTCTTTTTTTTTTACTCAAACTATTTTGTTTGTTGGTAAACATTTCTAAAAAATTATAAACACTATTATTTTCAGAAAAACACATTATGTGTGTCAAATTATTTTATTGTGTCTAAATTTTAATTTTAGGCATTAAATGCTTAATCATACGTACTATGAACTGTAGTTCAAGAATTGTCAAAAAATAATTAAAGAAAATAAAAAAATATCTAAAAAGCAAACTAAAAAGGATCCTCTAACATAAAAGGTTCTGAACTAAAAAATAGTGTAAAGGTACGTTCAGATTGGTGAAATATTTGAAAGCAAACATCAAATATTTCATTAACGTAGTCTGAACACAAAATATGTTTGATTGTCAAATAAAATAACAGCTGATTTTAAGCAAATAAAATTATTTGCTGGCAAACAAATATTTGTCCAATGTGAACATAGTGTGAACACAAAAGATCAAATATTTTAGTAATTTTTGCGCAAACATTTATTTGATATTACAAAAAAATTTTAAGAGCAAACAACGAAAAATAACAGCTGTGTCATATAATGTTCTCAACCTTGAAGACTTAAACCATTAAATTCCTTGCGATATCGGCTAATACAATTAAAATGTAAGTAAAAAACAGTAAAATAATACAATTTGAGTCTGATTTAATAAGTACAATTGTTTGACGTAAAAATAAATATTATAAACAAGTGAGTTCTTTAAATAGCAAATTTAGAATAACGAATAACTCGAATAATTTATCAATTCAATATAAATTAGTTAATCGATTCAAATAAATTTTTTAGAAAATTCTACTTTTTTAAAACTGTTACCAACCGTTTCATTACCACCAAGTAAATGAAATAGCTTGATATTTTTAGATCGATTAGACATGAATAGTACGAGTAGATTTTTTTTGCCAAAAAGTGAAAAAATTTAAATTTTGAGTTAAAAAATAACTGTTGAACAAGTGCGATATAAACTAAACGTGCTAAACGTTCTTGGGCACAAATTGGCTCACGAAGGACTGTTGTTCTCTTCGTTATAATAGGTGAAACTAATTTAAGCTAGAGATAAAAGAAAATAACTATAAAATTCCCTTGAATCAAAAGTTGTACTAACCAAAAATTCGAAATCAGCAGCATTCATGGGAAGAAAGTTTTTTTAGAGCTCAGGTGTTTCTGACTGCAGTTCTTTTAATAATTTCGTGCAATATCCTTCCTTTCCGTTTACGAATCCAATTCCGTACCCACTGTCTTCCAGTTTTTTTTTTCTTTAACTTTCTCCTCCTCTAACACCATATTTCATTAGTCTGAACGTACCTTAAGTGACACAATGTATAAGTGCAATATTTGCAGCGTAATATTAAAAAAACGAGATATACATATATGAAAAATAATTGTAAAAGTTTACAAAATGCGTGTTTAAAATGTCTACATGAAAATTGTTTTAATTTTTTTTTATTACAATGCATTTAAAAAATGCTAAATAAAATTAAGTAATCGCTATCCTTTCGAACCATCTGGCAATAAAAAAAATTCCAGGAAAAATGGATGAGGTGCACCACTTTCTTTTCCTGATGCCTTTAGTTTTCTTAAATAGCTTTGTAAACCAAGAGGCGTCTGTTTGGATGTCAATGTCGATTAATTTTCAGTTACGAAATTCACAAAGTTCAGTTAGAACTTCTCACAAATTATATTAAAATGTACATGCAGCTCAGAAGAGAGTGCTTTCCCCGATTAATTTTTCGTCCAAAACATCACTTCATTTGCGATTATTTATGGACAATAAGCTTCTAGCAAAAGCACAAATATTTTGAAAAAAATTTCAAAAAATACCAAAAATTATGGAAACATAACTAATACTCTTGCGGTTAATCATCAACAATTCCAATCAAGCTGTTGGGGAGATCGTTTCCGGTTACATATCAAATGCGATGAAACTGACCAAATATATTAGGATATGTTGAATTATAATTTACCAAGTAAATTTATATTCGTAAAAAATAGTATTTTTAACACCGAATTAAAGGGGAATGATTTCGTTGTAATGGACTTGCACGAAGATGGAAATATTGAATTACTAAAAATAAAAAACATATTTGTGGATACAAATTATCAAAATGCTATTTTGTATGGTGACGAAATTAATATGTGATACAACTACAAATCTTTTTTATATAAGAGTTTTGATTTACGAAAGGTGTTTACTTTGGCAAATTTGAATGATAACAATAGATGAAGTAAATAGACAAATTCAAAAAATACTCAATTTTATTTTATTATTCGTAAGTATTCAATCTAAAACGATGTATTTTTAGATTTGACATTAATTTCAACTTTTTTGTAGAACTTGAAGATATGAAGAAAACATATATCTTTATAGAAAAAGAAATGGTTGTAGATGAATTGGTCTATATGGTTAAACTAGTGCAAAAAGTTATACATTATTACTACGCTTTTAATATATCACTTACAAAAAAAACTTTCAATGAAATTTAGTATTTAATGTAATTAAATAATGTAATTAATCACTGTTTAGTTTTTTGTTAATTTCCTAATTTTCTACTTTATAATTTCACTATTTTAAAATTTTTTTAAATCTATTTTACACTTTTTAATTATATTGTTGATATAACAGGCCTAATTTTATTAATTAATAACTTAATTGTACCTTCGCTTTGTTTGTATCTTATATGTATGTATGCTTATAAAAATGCAAAATCAAACATTTGTTGGTTTCCTTTTTGAATTTAGAATAGATTTGAAGTATTTAAAAGAAAACATTTTCAAATCATATAAAAGCATTTGCTATTTGTTTATAAACATTGAAAAATGTATCCGTATTTATGTTTTTGTGTTTTTTATGCAAAAAGTGTTTTTCTGTAATAATTTAAAACGTTTGATACCAATTTTTGTGTCTATAATTTTTAGACATTATGTGTCCACATATTTGAATTTTACACACTTTTAGTATTTTGAAGGTGTTTTTGTCAATTTCTCCTACCGGACGCGCCCCCAGGTGGCGGATAGGGGGAGGTGATGGATATTCTGTCCTCTCCCAACCATGGCTACACCTATGGAAGAGAGGGGGCAGAATGCCCATTACCTTAGGAAATCTAGTATTCCCCACGGACCAAAAAAATTTACATCAAAACATGGAAAATTAATAAAAATATTTGAAAGTTACGGTGCAGGGCTTAAATATTCCAGTACCGGCGGCAAGCGTTGATCTGCTCGCGAGTCATGTGCCGTCGTCATCCTGCGATCGTGAGCATAAAACTACTACGGAGGTGGGTACCTTGGCCTCAGTAGCAAGTGATGCGACAAGTGTAGATAATGCCCATGGCAAAAATGTAGAGGTGAAAGAGAAGGACGCACTCTGAGGGAGCTTAAAGCAACCACAGCCCTTGTATAAGGGTGAGGAGTTCGTCTCCAAATCCTCAATCGGAAACAACAATACCATTATACCAAACCCCAACAGGGATGAGGTAGATCGTTTGGTGGAAGAGGTGAGCGATAGCATAGCCAAGTTATCGACAATCAAAAAACGGCTATCTGGGGCACAACGAAGGAAGCTGAAGAAGATGCACCAGAAAAACATATTGGGCCAATCCCGGGACACTCCGACGGTATCGGATCCTCCTTCGGTCTCTGTGACGTAGAGAATTAGATCTCTTGAAGAGCTGAATACTGAGAACAAGCCCAAGAAGAAAAAGAGCTTCCCGCCATCAAATAGACTAGTTGAGCCTAGCCATACCTCACTCAGAGAAGGCTCTTGTCGGAATTCGACGAGTAAGGGGGGCAAAGCAAATTTAGCTATTGAGAAGGCGAGCACGTCGGCTAAATCAACCCCGAAGGGAAGGGCACCCGTTAAGAAGCCTCCCCCGACGCGGAAGAGGAAGCTAGACGCTGGTAGCGGATTCATCAGGGGTGTGATCATCATGGGGATGGCATAACACCAATGTGCTTGCACCCTGAAGGAAATATTGGAGAGCATCCCTCCTCCCTGGAACGGCGCTGAGCTAAGACTACTGAAGAGGAATGAACTTCCGATGCTCTTGAAGTCCACTGTCTACATCAAAGGATGGGGCAGCAAACTGGCGAATGAGCGCATACTAGAAATACTGGGCAGCCAGAACGCTAAACTAGCCGTGGAAAAATGGGAGGTTTTTCATAGAAAAGAGGACTCTGATGGTACTCTTTTTGTGATAGGCATCGACCAGAACTCCATGGCTAGCCTTGCCAAGAATAAAGGTATGGCTTATTTCGCCTCAAACGCTGTCTTCTTTAAAAACGGGAAGATACCTATTGGAGGGGCTGCCAGGGGCAAACCCGACAAGGTGACGCAGGAAGCGGTGCCGAAAACACCAGCAGTCACGGAGGACTCAGATACTTAAAGCGAGGGGGCTATATCTAACTCGCAGAAAGACAGACTTTTGGAGGGCCATGATTAAGGTCATCCAAATAAACAGCCATCGGAGCGAGACGGCAACCAACGCTCTGATGTCTAAAATAAACAAAGGCAAGATACACATAACTTTAATCCAGGAACCTTGGACCACTCGGAACAAGGTTTCTGGGTTGAACCATGTTAATTATCAACTTTTTTACTCTGATACAGGGTCTCGTCCGAAAACTTGTATCCTATGTCATAAAAAGTTATGTTTTCTTCTCTCAACAGGGTTGTCCACGTCGGATGCAACGGTGCTGAAGCAAGGGGGTAGCAATACGTACCTTGCGGCTATTTACCTACCCTTCGACTCTCCGACACTTCCACCCACGTCGGAGTTGATGAAACTGACTGAGAAGGCGCAAAGAAAAGGTATGAAACTTATAGTAGGTTGTGATGCTAACTCTCACCATGTAGCTTGGGGTAGAACTAACACCAATCGTAGGGCACAGGCCCTCATAGATTTCTTGAATATAAAAGACTTGATTACGTTGAACATAGGGAATAAGGACACCTTTTTAATAGGATCAGGAAAGAAGTATTAGATATAACCTTTTGCTCTGAGGACCTTATAGACGGGATCCAGGATTGGAGGGTTTCGGATAAACACTCCTTTTCGGACCACCAGTATGTAAGGTTCCAAATTCTTCGGCCACCGCCGAAGCCGATAAAATTTCGGATCAGGTCTAAGACCGACTGGGTACAATTCGGCGCCGGATTGGGGAACCGATTGGGATTGGGCACATGTCAATACCGGAATAAGGAGGACATAGACGCCAAAGTGGAAAGCTTACAAACGACCTGGTTGAATCGTTTGAGGAGAGCTGCCCCTTCCAAGAGCGGAGATCCCCACAGATCTGGGGAAGAATCTTCGCAAACTCTTCAACCGGGCAAGGCGTAAGAAGACCGCAGTCTACTGGGACGAATATCACAGTAAGCTGAAGGAATATAGGAAAATCACTAGAAAGGCCAAACGATACTCCTGGAAACTTTTCTGTGAACAGGTAGATAGCGTTAATGATGTCTTGAAGATTAAGAAATTCTTATCTAAAACCCATCTTCAACCAGGATCAATGGTCGATGAGACTGGAAGATATAGAAGAGATCATAAAACTCCTAATGGACTCCCATTTTCAGAGGACCGAAACGGGCGCCATGGAGGAATCGTTATGGGGGCAAAATAGAGGGATGCTCGTAACGACTGAAATGATCAAGAGTGCGAACAGAAGTTTCACACCATACAAGGCCGCGGGGCTGGATGTCATATTCCCGGCACTCTTACAGAAAAAGGTGGACTTAGTGTCAACTCATCTGTCAGTGATATATACTGCGTGCTTAAAATTCGCATACACTCCGGTTAGATGGCAGGTTGCTAGGGTAGTATTTACACCCAAACCTAGGAAGCCGACCTATGAGACACCAAAGGCTTATCGCCCGATTAGCCTAACGTCATTTCTACATAAAACCATGGAGCGGATAGTCGATGCCATGATTAAAAGTAGAATACCGGACAGAGACCTGAAATATAAGCAGCATGCTTTTGTAAAGGGCAGATCAGTGGAGATCGCATTAAATAAATCCTTCGAGGACAAACTTTACACAATGGCGGTGCGCATTGACATCGATGGAGCCTTTAATAACGTACTGACCGATACTCTTATCCGATCCTTGAGCTGGTTTCGGGTTGACCGGGTGCTTAGTGACTGGATCACCCACATGCTAAGGAACAGATGGATTAGTTTCGAAATGTACGGTATAACTATTAGGAAAAGGGTACTTCGCAGAACGCCACAGGGTGGGATTTTATCTCCACTGTTATGAGTAACCGCGATAAATAGTCTCCTAAGGACCTTAACCGAAGAGGGATTCGAACCAGTCTGCTATGCAGACGATGTTGTAATACTTCTAGGGGCCTCAACGTTAACCCGGAGAAGACGGAAATATGTCTGTTCACGGGGAGTACGAAAATTCCTGTCTACAGGGAACCACGTTTCTCAGGCAGGACGATACCAGTGACCGACAGGGTTAAGGACTTAGGCGTAATCCTTGATCGGAAACTGAAATGGAAACAACACATAGAGAATAGAACCAACAAGGCGAGCCGGTGTTGGGTGCTATGTAGGAGGGCCATAGGCTCGAAATGGGGCCTAAGTCCGAATATAATACACTGGCTTCACTGGAGCGTAATAAGACCGATCTTAACTTATGCCTCTGTAATCTGGTGGACTTCTTTGGACAAAAGATGCAACATAAGACCACTTCAGGGGGTCCAGCGTACGTGTTGCTGTGGTATAAGTGGGGCAATGTGCACCACGTCAACCAAGGCTCTGGAGACACTGCTGGATATACCACCAATCGAAACGCAGGTGATGTACGAGGCGGCACTCGCGGCCGAACGCCTCTTATCTCTTGGCGAGCTATATATAGGTGATTTCAGAGCAGATCATCAGTGTATACTGGGCATGTTGTCCGGTTACACACACTCATCTGACATGCCCGACCGCATACCGAACACGGAAATTGTCGCAAACTGCGAGATTATGATCCCTGATAGGGGAAAATGGTCGAGCGGAACTCTGGGGCGAATGCCCGTTTGGATCTATTGCTACACAGTAGAGTATTCAAAAAGCCGGCCTTTTTGAAAAACCGGTTTCGGTTTTCTTCGAAAAATCGAATTTTAAAAAACCGGTTTCGGTTTTTGCAGAAAAAACCGGTGAACCGTTTTTTCGGTTTTTTTAATTTGAATAAAAATATTTTATAATATTTTTTTATTGTATTTCATTTTAACATTTTATTTATTGGTTTTAATATTTTTTAATATAATATCTTAAAAATTAATATTATAAAACTATATGCATATCAAATGAATAGATGTCATAAAGTTTGTAAATTGGTAAAATTAGGTACGTTAGTAATTTAAACGTTTAAAACGTTTTTCATTAAATAATTTTTTTTAATATAACATTTTAAATATGTAAAATGAAAACATATTTTTCACTTCTAAAATAATATTTTAGAAATAATATTCAATTACAATGTTTCATTTTAAGAAGATGTTGGACAAATAGTCAAAAGACAATTGTATAAATTTTCCAACTTTTCAGTTCTTTTGTCGCATTTATCAAGATATATGAAATTATCATATACCCAGCAAAATAAGAGCTGAGGAAGAAGTTGTTAAACACTACGTCTACTGAACCCGAAGTTGTGAAAATTTCGGTGAATCATTAATGATTTTAACATTGGTGTGTCATTGGGAGGAAGTAGTTTGTTGCGGTGAAAAATCGATGATCATTAGTTTACGGAAGTTGTTAAATATAGGGACTACAAAATAAAAATTGGAGGTGGCTTTGCTTTAAAGTTAAAAATGTGATTTTGAACACGCCAATAATTATTATTCCGACCAGAACAAGGTAGATATTACTATAATTATAAATTGTTGAAAATAAATATTAAAATTTACAAATGTATATGTTTTTCAATGCGATCGTTACAAAAAAATTTATTCTTATGACTTCATAAGTAGGGGTTAATATCAACATTTTGGAAGTTGTTTAAAATGACTTTTTACAAATCAAAAAATTTGCACTATTGACTTCTTTGGATGTTCTGAAAAAGGGATTCGTAAAGAATAACATCCATTTTATTTTGCTGGGTAATGATGAATTATTTTGTACAGTCTCTTTTTTAGGATTTTGAATACTGTTTATTGTGTTATTTAGATCAGAAATTAAACTATTTGAATTTGAAATATCCAAAGTTAGGTCTTCATCGCAATCTATCAGACTTTCATCCAAATCTTCATAACCTAAAAAACGATTTTAAAAGTGTTTGGAAAAAATAACCCAGTTGGTGATGTAATTAAAAAAACCGGCCAACCGAACAAAAAAGACCGGTTTTCGGTTTTCTTCGAATTTAAAAAATATTCGAAACCGATCGGTTTAAAAAAGAAACCGGTTGACCGGTTTTCGGTTTCGGTTTTTGAATACTCTACTACACAGACGGATCTATGTTGAGAAATAGAACGGGTATGGGGGTCTATATTGAGAACCCGGAGACCGAGATATCTTACCGTCTTCCTGATCACAACACCAGCTTCCAAGCGGAAGTGTGTGATATGGATTGAATCGAATATGGGGCGAGTAGACGCTAACATATTCACCGATAGCCAAAGGGCGATTAGGGCGATATCAGCTAGTAGGGTTACGTCCAGAACTTTGCTGGACTGTAGAAGAGCCATTACCGAGTTTTCCTCTGGGGGCTGGATCCATATTATATAGGTACCGGACCACTCGGGGATAGCCGGGAACGAAAGGGCCAATACACTAGCCATCGGGGGAAGAGAACTCGAGGCAGTTATCTTGGCGAACGCAAAACCGTTTGAGTATTAAAGGCGTGGGCAAGAGAAACCCACACGGCCTGTTGAACAACGGGACGGTGGCCAGGACCACAAGGATTTTGTGGGGTAGCCCAGACGGGAAGAGGACAAGAGGCCTCCTTAAAGGAAGTAAGTCCGAGGTCAGTATGATGGTACGTATCCTGACTGGTCATGCAGGATTACGGGCACAACTGTACCGGATTGGACGGCAGATTCTGACGAATGTAGAGCGTGTGGCGAGGAGAGCGAAACGCTGGAGCACTTTCTCGGCCACTGTCAGGCATTTGCAGAATTAAGATCCAGGCAACTCGGGGGCGATGTTATATCGGACCTGGAATCCCTGAGGGACGTCGACTGGAAAACCTTAAAGAATTACGTCCAGGAAACCAGGTTTATGAATACCGTACGTTAACAATCTCCATGTTCTTAATGTTCTCGTAGCGATATGAGGTTGCATTTTGATGCTTCATCCTCCTTTCGACCTAAGCTAACCTAAGGCTTAAAAGGTAGGCATAAAGTTACCTACCATTATGGTAGTAAATTTAAATGAAAATGTATTAGAGTGTAGTTGCAAAACGTAAATCACTTAGTTTTTGGTATTTGTAACCGAGTTGGGGGGGGGACATATCCCGTTATCCCCCCCCCTGAATCCTCGCCTGAGCAGGTAATACACATATATTTGGAAACGCTGTAAGTTATATTTGCCAGCAGCGGCGTGCGCAGGGGGGCCCTGTCAATTGCCTTTTATATTTAGTTTAACGCCTTTTACCTTTCTTGGAACGTTGTCTAAAAATGGAGTAATTAAAAGTTGCTTTACACGTCGACTACCCTTATCTGCCATTACTCAGTATTGGGTTTATAAATCAGCAAAATAAAATCTAAACAAATCTAAACTAAATTCAGGTTTCCAAATTTTATAAAATTTTTAAAAATTGTTCAAATTTTTTCAAAGAAATTTAGAATTTATTTAGCTACCTCGCACAGTTCTTAAGTGAAATTATTTAGTTTGTATATTTTTTTAAAAAACAAAAAAATAATTGTATTACAACTTAACTTATATAGACCTTCAAAGCAGTTATTGTAGTTAAAAAGTAAGAATTTTTAAAAATGCTGAAAAACTTGGAAATTCTTTGCATTTCTCTTTTAAATGTAAACAAAAATATTTGAAAGTTTTCTATTTGTAACTTGAAACTATCTAATTGTTTTTGAAATGGTTGTCTTTAGATTTGAGTAAGAAATTGCACATATCTATTCCACGCATTGAATTTTGCCAAAGCTCTCTATGAGAAGAGAGTCAGCACGAAACGTGCACAATCGAACGAGAAACCGGTACCAACGGGTAAAAAACCCAAAACAACAAGTACCATACCTGGCAACACTAAACCAATGTATAGCCATATCGTGGGTATGGTAAAGGTTGGTTTTGTAACCAGCGACGTAGGCAATAATCCTCTTAGCTCTGTGCAAATAGCGCAACTTCAGGAAGCTATTATTGACACTAGGGCTGTTTTCCCCGAACTGGGTGGCTCATAGTCGCTTGTTCCAGACTGGCTTAAGGCAAATGTCAACTCTATTAAGGAAAAGTGTAAATTCGAAATGAACTTCGAATTCAACATATCAATTATTAAATTGATGTGCTCATAAGCCTTTATTTTATTAGGATTTACTGACTAAGTAATAACACTGTGCTACACTGAAAAAGAACTTGGGAAATGACCTAGTGTAGGTTGTAGGTCTAGCTGAGTGTATTATATAACCGGTTTTATAAGTTGCAATATACCCTCAAAATTTCGAGATATGGGGAAAAGAGTATTTTTTTGGATTGGCGCACTTAAACTTTTCTAACTCAATAATTTTTTAACCGATTTAGAAACGGTCAACTGCATTAATTAGAAATGAACGTCCTCTTTCCAAGCATATATAATTCCCGTATACTATTAATATAAATATGTAGAGATATTTTTAATAATAAAAATAAAATTTTAACTTTTTCATTTTCTCTTAAAACAACAATAATCTTAAAGGCAGTGTCCTTCTGATTAAAACAAGCTTTTATTCGTGTAAATCGGTTAAAAATTGACAAAGTTATACTACTTTTTCTAACCAAGAGATATTAGAATTCCTTATTTTTGTTAACGAATCGCCATTAAAGCCCAATTAAAATTGGCTTTTGTTTTATTATTTGCGTTTCAATTAACAAAGAAATTAAAAATTTTTTGTTTTTTACTTTAGATTGTTACTCAAGTTCGGCGTATGCCAAAACCAACTTAAGGAACTTAGGTCACTTGCAGTTCTACACTTTAGGACTTATTATACGAGTATGATACAAACAAGACATAAGAGCGAAAGAGAAAAAAACAAAATCCACTCTGTACTCTATCATTGTAAATATATTTAAATTATTTTTGTAACAATACCGTTACTTTTTTTCATACTTGCAAAAAAGTTGTTTACTAGTTAGTATTAGTTGTGCAGCTTCAAACAACATGTTTTTTTAAAGCTAACCGAAATATTTAATTGTGTTATAAGCTAAGTGTTAATAAAAATCATATGATTTATTAAAAGTTGAGTGTGTTAGTGAATTTCTAGAGGCATATGGAGAAATAGGATGCAGAATGTCAATCAAAATACATTTTTTGCATTCTCACTTGGAATTCTTCCCAGAAAATCTGGGTCAATTTAGAGACGAGCAAGGCGAACGCTTCCACCAAGAGCTATCAACAGGAAAGGAAAAAGTCAGATCAGAATGCTAGCGAATTACTGCTGGTTGCCTTACAAACGTAGTATATTAAGTACAGATTTTGAAAAATTAAACGTAATTAAAAAAAAATAGTTCGTGCTTTAAATTATTTCTTTTGTTGAATCATATAATCTAAATCGGGTTTTCGTTGCTTAGAAAAAGTACTATAACATTGTAATTTTTTTTACCGATTTACACGAATAAAAGCTTGTTTTACTCAGAAGGACACTAACTTTAAGATTATTGTTGTTTTAAAAGAAGATTCGAAAAAAACCCTCGTAGAAAATGAAAAAGTTTAAAAAAATGAAAATTTTTTATTTTATTGAAAAAATCTCTACACATTTATATAAATAGTTTCGAAATCGGTTAAAAAATTACTGATTTAGAAAAGTTTAAGTGCGGCAGTCCAAAATTACTCTTTTCCCCATATCTCGAAATTTTAAAGGGTATATTGCAACTTATAAAACCGGTTATATAATACACTCAGCTAGACCTACAACCTACACTTGGTCATTTCAGAAGTTCTTGCAATTTTTTTTTGTAGCAGCGTGTAATTAATTGGTAATTAAAATTGAAACAGTTATTTAAAAAAAGACATTTTTATTTAAAAAATAAAATTAGTAAATAAAAAAGTCACATTTTAAATTTAAAGAATATAATTTCAAATTAAAAACATCATTTGAAATTCAAAAATATCAATTGAAATTAAAAAAATATGAAATGCTATTAAAAAAAAACAAAAAGCCATTCAATGGATATCACTGAAAATTTGGACATGGATATTCCACGTTCATGTGATATACATATGTGCTGTTTTGGTTTTTCAAAATTCACGGTGTGTCGATGCTAAAAGTTAGATACTTTTAGTGGTCAACTTTGAACCACTAAAAGTATCTAACTCATGTTTAAACTAATCTAACTTTTTAAGCAATTGTTTTTACAAATTGTATCTCATATGAAAGTTTTGATCTTCTACTTTTAGATAATTATTTCGAAAATAAGCGGTTTCATTACAGAAATATTGCAAAACGTTTATTAGCAAGTATTAAAAAAAGCAACTAAACAAAAGTAAACTACATCGAATTTTGAAAAAAAAAAAAAACAAAACACATCAAGATATCATGGGATTAGATTGTTTGGAATGACCACAAATGTAATTTATAAAACATTAATTGAAATTCAAAAACGCCACATTAAATAAATAGATATTTGTTAAATTTTAATATTTTTTTAAATTACGTTTGATATTTTTTAATTTAAAATTATCTTTTTAAAGTATCAATTGCGAATTTTTGAATTCTATTTGTTTGTTTTTGAATTTAAATTGTGTTCTTTTATTCCGGATATTGTTATTTAATTTCAATTGTCTACATATACGGGTAATTTTAAATTTTAGTTATGGAAACACTCTTAAATATTTTCTTTTTATAAAAAAAACTATATTGTATGTCCTGCCCTACCTTTACTAAAGCGGGATTTACTTTATACCACAAGTCATATGATCTGTCTAAAAACACTCTGATACGTACAGAAAATTCGATTATTTTGACAGTCAGACTGATTTCCTGGTTTTTAAAATATTTCATAAAATTATGAGAATCAAATGGTATCAGGTTGCATTTTCTTAGAAATAAGGAAAAACGCAAGCAAAGCAGCTGTGAAGTAAATTGGCGGTAAAAAAAAGTGAACAATAAACAAAAACTTGTTTAGAACAGCAATTTTCATCTGCCCAAGACTTGCAAGAATTGGTAGCATTTTTATAAATTCTTAATTTTTAAGCAGCTATATCTATAACTACTTAGCAAGTATATATCTACTTAAATTTATGTGGAATATTTATGTAAATTTTGAAAAAAAAACAAACAAATAAGGACAGATTGATATGCTGAATGAGCAGTTGAATACTATTTGAAATACAAAAAACTAAAGGCATATTTTATTAAAAACAAATTCAGTACACTCAAAAATAAAACATGAGTGTATATTAATAGGTAATATATACAGCAATACTTTAAGTTGATAATTAAATATTTTCAATTTTAAATACAAATGTTTTAATATAAAAACGATTCGGGGATTCCAGTTCAGACTTTTTGTGGTATTGGAATCTCAGATTTTTAATATAAAAAAGAATTAATACAATTACAAAAATATGCAATTTAAATAATTTCATTAAGGACATGTGCGAAGTAGCTTAATAAATTTTCAATTAATTTCAAAGTTTCAAAATGTTTTTAAATTTCTTTGAAAAATATTTGAAAAAGTTTTCAAATTTCATGTAAATTTGGAAACCTGAATTTAGTTTAGATTTTAGTTAGCCAGCTCGCATGCACTACAATGTAACTCGTTGCCTATTCAGTTAATATAAACAAACATGTATAATGACATTGAAATATATTATAGTCTGTCACTGGCGTGGTCCGATCTGATTTATGATATTGTGAGACAAGAAACATAGTGATATTTATTTTGGCATGTATCACTAATTGAGTAGTCCAGTTGCAAACACCGCTAAGTTAAAAAAAAAAAAAATTCTGTTAAAGCCGCCATTTTATTTGTTTTTTAAAATGCCTCCCTTAGCCCTTATCAGTCTCGTTCAAAACTCGGTAAGTTACGCGTAAATTCTGGTTAAATATTCAATACTGCTGCAAAACTGTCTATATTAAATTAACATAGCGGTGTTTGCAACTGGACTACTCAAATCACTGTAAGTTACATAAAATTTTTCAAATGTTGGCATGTTACGTAGTGACTTTTGCGAATGCCCTCATCTTGACTGTATGTGTCAGTAACTGAACTGTTAATTTATTGTTATTGTTGTTTATTGAACTGTTCATTTATTGTTGAATTTCAAACGCACGTAAATAAAATAATCTTTTCGTGTTATTATTCAACGTACTTAAAAAAAATAATATTTTTGTGATATTATTCAACGTACGTAAATAAAATAATCTTTTTGTGATATTATTCTACTTGTAAATAATGGACGTTCAAGAAATCGAAGTTAATGAAGCACCGAATGGAAGAGGACGGAAAAAAATTGCTGATAAATCAACATGGAAGAGAGAAGTTGCAAAGTCGAACAGGTAAGGTTATCCTCGTCTTGCATTTTCTGCACAAATGTATTTTGAGTGCTTCTCTCTTCTGCTTCAGACACAAACCTAAAGGTCCGCCAAAAATACCAGAGTGTGTGCATGGAAATTCAAAACAAGGCTACAAGTGCAGCGAGTTATCCCAAAAGGACTACAATAAATTTTACCACCATTTTTATTCATCGTCAAGCAAGATTTTTCAGGATACATTTTTATTGAAATATTGTATATCACGAACACCGAAAAAAGAAGGAACAAGAAAATCTCAAACAATATATTATTTTATACCAAAAAAGGTTCAGAAATCCAATGGAAAACTCGAAATTATATTAAAGAAAGTGTGCCAGAAAGCGTTTACTACTATTTTGGGAGTATCTAAGGACCGATTACAAAGAATTTGTAAAAACCATTTAATTACAATGGAACTCCCGAAAGAGAGAAGAGGCGGTGATAGAAAATCTTTACGGTATTCTGATCGTTTTGAATCGGTTAAGGCGTTCATAAAGGGACTTAAAAGTATAGAATCACATTATATGCGAGGAAGATCTACTGTGCAATACTTATCCAGCCAGCTCAATATAAAAAAACTTCATGACAGTTATAATAATAATCCAGAAAATGATCCAGTTAAGTACGAATATTTTCGAGGTGTATTTAACAAACACTTTAATTTAAGTTTTAAAACGCCGGCTACAGATGCCTGCTCAAAGTGCATCCAGTTAAAGGAGGCTATTGCACGTGAACGCAATCCAGCTAAAAAACAATTAAAAATGGCACAACTTCGGATTCACAAGTTAAAGGCTAAATGGTTTTACACTAACCTTAAAAGTCCTCAAGATAACGAAATTATACTATCTTTCGATTGTCAAAAAAATTTAGTATTACCTAAAGTTCCCGACCAAAGTGCATACTTTAGCCGTCAGCTTTATGTATATAATTTAACAATTTGTGAAGGACCTTCCAATGGCCCGCAAAATATTTCAAATACATTTATCTACACTTGGCTGGAACCAGAGGCCTTGAAAGGATCCAATCAGATAGCTTCAGCATTATTTCATCGACTGATGAATACAACTTTTGAAGACACTGTAAATCATGTTAAGTTATTTTGCGATGGCTGTGGGGGGCAAAATAAGAATTCAATAGTATTGGGAATGCTCGCGTATTGGTTAAAAACTAAGGCTCCAAATAATATAACAAATATTACAGTAATATTCCCCATTGTGGGGCATTCATTTTTGCCTCCCGACCGTATTTTTGGAAATATCGAAAGGGCAACACGGTCTCTAGAAGTGATTGCAGAACCAGAAGCGTATTTTGATATTTTCAAACAATATGGCACGGTACTGAGACTTGGCAGAGACTTCAATTTTTATGATTGGAAATCTATTACAAGAACCGTACTCAAATTGCCTGGATTCTGGCATTTCCAATTTAATGCCTCGAAGAGATTCTTTTTGCAAAAAGATAAAAATGGTAAAATTGGCGTGAAAGGGGAATTGCATTATGTATCGGAATTGAATAATTATGGCAATATTTGTAAAAGAGGTAAATCATATGAACACATTGAACCTGCTTTGATCAATGTAGGCGTTCCTGTAAAATCGGCAAAATTAAATGATGTGAGAAGCCTACTCACGAAACATTTTGGAGAGGATTGGGCTACTGTCGATAGTCTAAAATATTATAGATTTCTCCAAGAAGACGAAGATGAGGCTGCATTAGAACAAGCAACCGATACCGAAGACACTTTAATGGATGATGAAGAAGAAACAAGAGTATAATATTTATTTAGATTTAACATTTCTGTGTAGTACCGATTTAAAACTTGTTATGTTAATTTTATACAACTGCAAAAGTGTCTATGTTAAAAATAAATTTGCAAAACTGGCTATGTTCAAATTAAAAATACAAATTAAAAGATTCCTATTAAAGCGTGATTTTATTTATTATAGACAAATGGCTCCCTGTGATAATACTTTTCAATCATATGTAGTAATATAAATTTTCATAACTCCATTTCAGGGCTAGAAGTTTTAATAGATTTTCTCAAAATTTTCTTATTTTAACATAGCGGTGTTTGCAACTGGACTACTCAATTGCAACCGAATACATTGTAGTTTAATTATTAAGTTATTGAGTGTAGTTTAGAGAGTCACTCAAAACAATTGACAACAATTCTTCGGCCACCGCCGAAGCCGATAAAATTTTGAAACAGGTCTAAGACCGACTGGGTACAATTCGGGGCCGGATTGGGATTGGGCACATGTCAATGCCGGAATAAGGAGGACATTGACGCCAAAGTGCAAACGCTCACAAATGCCCTGGTTGAATCGTTTGAGGAGAGCTGCCCCTTCCAAGAGCGGAGATCCCCACAGGAGAAGCCGTGGGTAACGGGGGAGGTTCGAGATCTGGGGAGGAATCTTCGCAAACTCTTTAACCGGGCAAGGTGTAAGAAGACCGCAGTCTACTGAGACGAATATCACAGTAAGCTGAAGGAATATAGGAAAATCACTATAAAGGCCAAACGAGACTCCTGGAAAGCGTTAATGATGTCTTGAAGATTAGCGTTAATGATGTCTTGAAGATTAAGAAATTATTATCCAAAACCCATCTTCAACCAGGATCAATGGTCGATGAGAATGGGAGGATACTGGAGGACCGAAACGGGCGCCATGGAGGAACCGTTATGGGGGCAAACTAGAGGGATGGTCGTAACGACTGAAATGACCAAGAGTGCGAACAGAAGTTTCACACCATACAAGGCCGCGGGGCTGGATGGTATATTCCCGGCACTCTTACAGAAAGAGGTGGACTTAGTGTCAACTCATCTGTCAGTGATATATACTGCGTGCTTAAAATTCGCATACACTCCGGTTAGATGGCAGGTTGCTAGGGTAGTATTTATACCCAAACCTGGGAAGCAGACCTATGAGACACCAAAGGCTTATCGCCCGATTAGCCTAACGTCCTTTCTACATAAAACCATGGAGCGGATAGTCGATGCCATGATTAAAAGTAGAATACCGGACAGAGACCTGAAAAATTAGCAGCATGCTTATGTAAAGGGCAGATCAGTGGAGACCGCATTAAATGAGGTCGGACACTATATACGGAAATCCTTCGAGGACAAACTTTACACACTGGCGGTGTGTATTGACATCGAGGGAGCCTTTAATAACGTACTGACCGATACTCTTATCCGATCCTTGAGCCGGTTTCGGGTTGACCGGGCGCTTAGTGACTGGATCACATGCTAAGGAGTAGATGGATTAGTTGCGAAATGTACGGTCTAACTATTAGGAAAAGAGTACTTCGCGGAACGCCACAGGGTGGGATTTTATCTCCACTGTTATGGGTAACCGCGATAAATAGTCTCCTAAGGACCTTAACCGAAGAGGGATTCGAACCAGTCTGCTATGCAGACGATGTTGTAATACTTCTAGGGGCCTCAACTTTAACCCGGAGAAGACGGAAATATGTCTGTTCACGGGGAGAACGAAAATTCCTTTCTACAGGAACCAGTGACCGACAGGGTTAAGTACTTAGGCGTAATCCTTGATCGGAAACTAAAATGGAAACACCACATAGAGGATAGAACCAACAAGACGAGCCGGTGTTGGGTGCTATGTAGGAAGGCCATAGGCTCGAAATGGGGCCTAAGTCCGAATATAATACACTGGCTTCACTGGAGCGTAATAAGACCGATCTTAACTTATCCTCTGGAGACACTGCTGGATATACCACCAATCGAAACGCAGGTGATGTACGAGGCGGCACTCACGGCCGAACGCCTCTTATCTCTTGGCGAGCCATGTATTCAGAGCAGATCATCAGTGTAAACTGGGCACGTTGTCCGGTTACACACACTCATCTGACATGCCCGACCGCATACCGGAGACGGAAATTGTCGGAAACTGCGAGATTATGATCCCTGATAAGGGAGAATGGTCGAGCGGAACTCTGGGGCGAATGCCCGTGGGGATCTGTTGCTACACAGACGGATCTAAGTTGAGGAATAGAACGGGTATGGGGGTCTATATTGAGAACCCGGAGACCGAGATATCTTACCGTCTTCCTGATCACAACACCAGCTTTCAAGCGGAAGTCCGTGCTATTACGGAGTGTGTGATTTGGATTGAATCGAATATGGGGCGAGTAGACGCTAACATATTCACCGATAGCCAAAGGGCGATTAGGGCGATATCAGCTAGTAGGGTTACGTCCAGAACTTTGCTGGACTGTAGAAGAGCCATTACCGAGTTTTCCTCTGGGGGCAGGATCCATATTATATGGGTACCGGGCCACTCGGGGATAGCCGGGAACGAAAGGGCCAATACACTAGCCATCGGGGGAAGAGAACTCCAGGCAGTTAACTTGGCGAACCCAAAGCCGTTTGAGGCAACAAAAGCGGAATTAAATGCGTGGGCAAGAGAAACCCACACGGCCTGTTGAACAACGGGACGGTGGCCAGGACCACAAGGATTTTGTGGGGTAGCCCAGACGGGAAGAGGACAAGAGGCCTCCTTAATGGAAGTAAGTTCGAGGTCAGTATGATGGTACGTATCCTGACTGGTCATGCAGTATTACGGGCACAACTGTACCGGATTGGATGGGCAGATTCTGACGAGTGTAGAGCGTGTGGCGAGGAGAGCGAAACGCTGGAGCACTTTCTCTGCCACTGTCAGGCATTTGCAGAATTAAGATCCAGGCAATCGGGGGCGATGTTATATCGGACCTGCAATCCCTGAGGGACGTCGACTGGAAAACCTTGAGGAATTACGTCCGGGAAACCAGGTTTCTGAATACGTTAACAATCTCCATGTTCTTAATGTTCTCGTAGCGATATGAGGTTGCATTTCGATGCTTCATCCTCCTTTCGACCTACCCTAACCTAAGGCTTAAAAGGTAGGCATAAAGTTACCTACCATTATGGTATTAAATTTAAATGAAAATGTATTAGAGTGTAGTTGCAAAACGTAAATCACTTAGTTTTTGGTATTTGTAACCTGAATCCACGCCTGAGCAGGTAATACACAAATATTTGGAAACGCTGTAAGTTATATTTGCCAACAGTGGCGTGCGCATGGGGGCCTGTCAATTGCCTTTTTTATTCATTTTAAGGCCTTTTAAATTTCTGGGAACGTTGTCTAAAAATGGAATAATTAAAGGTTGATTTACACGTCGACTACCCTTATCAGCCATTACTCAGTATTGGGTTTATAAATCAGCAAAATAAAATCTAAACAAATCTAAACTAAATTCAGGTTTCCAAATTTTATTAATTTTTAAAAATTGTTCAATTTTTTTTCAAAGAAATTTAGAATTAATTTAGCTACCTCGCACAGGTCTTAACTGAAATTATTTAGTTTGTATATTTTTTTTAAAAACAAAAAATTACATTGTATTACTTTTTAATTAAAAATCTGAAATTAAAATACCATATTAAGTTTTAACAAAAATCCCAAAAATTTCAGAATTATTACTTTATTTTTATATCAAAACATATGTATTTAAAATTTTAAATATTTAATTAACAACTTAACTTCTATAGACCTTCAAAGCAGATATTGTAGTTAAAAAGTAAGAATTTATAAAAATGCTGACAAAACTTGGAAATTCTTTGCATTTCTCTTTTAAATGTAAACAAAAATATTTGAAAGTTTTCTATTTGTAACTTGAAACTATCTAATTGTTTTTGTAATGGTTGTCTTTGGATTTGAGTAAAAAATTGCACATATCTATTCCACGCATTGAATTTTGCCAAAGCTCTCTATGAGAAGAGAGCCAGCACGAAACGTGCACAATCGAACGAGAAACCGGTACCAACGGGTAAAAAACCCAAAACAACAAGTAACATACCTGGCAACACTAAACCAATGTATAGCCATATCGTGGGTATGGTAAAGGTTGGTTTTGTAACCAGCGACGTAGACAATAATTCTCTTAGCTCTGTGCAAATAGCGCAACTTCAGGAAGCTATTATTGACACTAGGGCTGTTTTCCCCGAACTGGGTGGCTCATAGTCGCTTGTTCCAACAGACTGGCTTAAGGCAAACGTCAACTCTATTAAGAAAAAGTGTAAATTCGAAATGAACTTCAAATTCAACATATCAATTATTAAATTGATGTGCTCATAAGCCTTTATTTTATTAGGATTTACTGACTAAGTAATAACACTGTGCTACACTGAAAAAGAACTTGGGAAATGACCTAGTGTAGGTTGTAGGTCTAGCTGAGTGTATTATATAACCGGTTTTATAACTTGCAATATACCCTCAAAATTTCGAGATATGGGGAAAGGAGTATTTTTTTTGGAATGGCGCACAGAGGGTTGAAATGTACCAAAAGTGAGGATTAATTCAAAAGCTGAACTTTATTCTACACATTTGTGTGTGGTACTGGGTGAAAGGTAATTAAATTCTACATCAATATTTGCCAAAAACTTTTATTTTGAGTAAATTACTCTATCGACTGTGAGCTGTCAAAGTTAAATAATTTTTCAAAATTTTTCGTGCCGTGCCTAAAACTGAAAATTGAGATATTTTGGGTGCTGATAATTCTTATTAAGTGTTCTAAAAGTAATTTTATTAAAATGGAACCATCAACTTCAGGTATTTGGCTACATATTTGCATTAATGTTTTTTAGATAAATGTTTTGCAAATCTTTTTAATATGTTTTTAAAAAGTGCTCCATATTTGGGGTATTTTTGATATATACACAGAGTTTCAACAAATTTCCAGCAAATTTTATTAAGTGATATTTTACTATAGTATTTTAGCATATATATTTCACACCAAACTTTTGCAGAGGAACCGCGTTTTTTAATTTTTAAAATTTTTGTGAAAGAACTCCAGTTGCTAAATACTTAATCTGAAAAAGCAAACAACAAATCAAATTGTTTGTTTTTAACTCTCTTTTGTCTTTATTTTCGGTATTAAAGTTATTGTTATAAATGAGTTTGGTTTCTATCAGAGATGGTTGCGTGAGTTAATTTTGACTCACGCTCACTTACAAAAAATAATTTACGTTTTATTTACACCGAATTCTAATTTTTGCATACGTTCGTGCTTTTTTTAAATTTAAAATTAACTCACGAGCTCGAAATGATCACAAAAACACTTAATGTTCGAACAAAACTAAAGCTTAAATACTAATATGTATATTAAATGCTAAAAAAAAATCTAAAAAATAAGCTAACGCACAAATTCGGCAATAACTTACGTTATTATAAATAAATTTCTTGATAAAATTATACGTAACTCACGAACACTGCATTTAAAAATATCGTGTCACGCTTCCATCTCTTTTAATTGTTATAGTTCATTGTACCCTACATAAAAAAATTGGGCACAAGCATGTGAACATACATAGAAGTATGATTTTCATTTGCACTTTAATAGAACAAGTAAAGATTCCTACTATAAATTGGGTAAATTTCAACATATTTCAAATCATTTCTAACATAAGCTAAGTAAATTTTAAGAAATTTCATGTAAAATTACAGAGTTTGTTGAAATTTACCTAATTTATAGTGGGTAATTTTTTTTAATTTTAATTAGAGTGTGTTTATTTTTATGTGTAAGCTGTTGATAATTAATGTATTATGGTATATTAATATTTTGAAGTAAAAAATAAATTTAAATATTTAATTAAACTTCATCCGTATAGGAGGGTATTTAAAATTCGGCACTACCATATTGATTTGTATTGATTGTGTCTGTTTACTGTGATGTTAATTATTTGAAGTGTTGTGTAATTGTACATTACTCGTTATTTGGTATTCCCTTGTACCAAATAACGAGTAACATTTTGCAAATTATAAACAATTGACATCTTACTATTTTAGGAACAAGTCCCAAAACAATTTTTATTTCTCGTCGGGAATTACATAATTTTATGAAAAATTCAGAACCTCAATTACTAAAATATAAATTTAACCCTTCGTCAGGCACATATTTTAAGCCCTTAGTTCTGGCACATGGTGTCTGGCCAGATCCCTATACATTTACATGCATTTGTATGGAAATAAGGGCTGTTTGCCGTTAAATTTTTTACTAAGATAGGAAAATATTTGTTATATTTTGTGTTTCTATTTCTTTTTACTATGTTATTAGCTACCTGAGGAAGAAAAAATAGACCTGAAAAATTCTTTGGAATGAAAAGGGCAACAATTTTTTTGTTCTATATATATTTCTCTTTATTATGGGTAAAGTAATAAATGTTGATGACAAAATAGAAAATCATTATGAAGAATACATTGATTTTTTTATTCAGAATTTTGCGGAAGGCAACAAAAACATAAATAATCTACTTTTGAATGTTGCTGACAAACAGGATTGTTGCATTTGCAGCAAAAAAAGTGTGTCTTACGGCGTATTTTGTCACCTTGCTGCAGGCAAATTCTGCAATCTTTTTTGGCAGCTAGTATGTCTGGACCACTGCGTGAAGCCACATTACGGTTTGCTATATTGAGAGGTCTCCCAAAGTACGCTTCAAATGCTATACGAGTTGTTGGTTGAGCCACAATGTGCGGATTATTGATGCGATTTTCAACGTTGGCCAGTACCAATTGCTTTGCAAGTTTATATAAAAATGTGCGTCTTCTTTCTTTTCTTGTATTTTCATCATTTAGCTTACATATAATGTAACTTGCCAATGCCATCACATCATTCATGTTGCAGAAAAACGCGTATGTCCAGCGTCTGGTTGACCGTTTTGTTGTGTAATGAGTTAGCATTTGATCCATCGTATCGACTCCGGCTTTAGTTGAATTATAAAATAAAATTGCTTCCGGTTTCATGGCTACGCCTTCAACATATTTCGTGTAATGCACGGTTGAAATTAAATTGACTGCCTTATTTTTTTTGGGCACGTAGCTGCAAAGTGCAACAAGATTTTCATGAAAACCAAACACACTTGAAAGAATTGGTCGTCTGGTGCTCTTCATAACTTCCTTAGGAAGACATCTTTTGTTTGATCGAATGGTGCCAACAAATGCCAGTCCCATAGTAGCCAGTCGTTTAGCGCCGTTCAATGAGGTGAAAAAATTATCAGAAATAATTGTTCTGCCGCTGTTTGCGTAACAATTTGCGAACTACATTAGAACGTTTTCACCTTGATTTATCTCCCGATTGTCTCCTTCTTTTCCAGTGTATAGTTTTCCTTTCAATGGAAATTTAGTCTTAGCATCGCATGCCCACCAAACTTTGATCCCATACCTTGCAGGTTTTGATGGGATATATTAGGTGAACTTTGTGCGCCCACGATACGGAAACAACTGCTCATCGATGGTGATATTTTCATAAGGTTCATAATAATTTTGCAGATTTTTATTGAGAAAATTCCAAAGGTCCCGGATAGGAGCTGTTTTATCTGTTTGCTGTCGGAATGCCCGCGTACGACTATTATCGAAACGAATATATCTAGACAGAGTAATGAATCGTTTGTGCGACATAGCCGCACGGAATATGGGCAGTGAATCAGAACGCCACAATATACTGGAGTCTTGCATATTATTATGGCTGAGACCAGAAGCCAACAAAATCCCAATGAATGCATCTAGCTCAGAACTTGTCAAATCAATCCATTTTCTTTGGGTAGACTCTGGATGTTCTTCATTCCATTTTCTAATTGATTCTCGCCCATGCCGATTTGTTTCACTAATGATGACGAACGTAATATTGGTTGAGAAAAATAGCTTGAATACCTCAACTGGGTTGGTGAGCCTTGTTTTTGTTCCAGATCGAAAACGCATGATATTAAGCTGGCGCAAACGAGATGCAGGGGGTTCAGTTTCGTTCCATTTAGTACCGTCTTTACCATAAAAACAGCCTGAGTCGACTTCATTTGCTGCTTCAGCATCATTTCCACTTTCTTCATCTACGTCTTCATCACTATCATAAAGTTCGTTAGGTTCAATTTCCAAATCATTTTCTATGTCTGATGCATCATCTTCTGGACTAACTAGATTACTTCTTCACTGTTCAACGTTCAATGAGTAACTAACTCACAAACAAAATCAGAAGGAAGAAAGAAGCATAAAAGAACAAAGTAAATACAAATTTCCAACTCGTGCCATGTGCTTTGCCTATGCGTTCATACAAAATGCATAGGGGTCTGGCCAGACACCATTTACCAAAAGTAAGGTGAAGATTTTTTATTTGGCTTTTTTGTCCTGTTCCAAGGACTTTTTTTCAATTATTAATTTATACATCGAAAGCCAACAATATTTTGGGAGATTACCTGAAATTACAGCCATGTACCTAAAATAGAAGTATGCTAAATTGAAGCATGAGAATTAAATATGTCTGGCCAGAACCATGTGCCACTTCGAGGGTTAAGCTTTCGAGGTGGGATGTAATCAAACGTGTAAACCCTTCAGATATGGTCGATTTATAAAAAGATTTAATAAATTCTGTTCAGAATATAAGACTCGGTGGGAAAAATGTGTTAGAAAGGAAGAAGCTTTTTTAAAAAATTATAATAATTGGCTTGATGCTTCTATCTTCTTTAACAAAACGAGAACGCAAGGATGTCGGTGGGAAAAATGTGTTAGAAAGGAAGAAGCTTTTTTAAAAAATTATAATAATTGGCTTGATGCTTCTATCTTCTTTAACAAAACGAGAACGCAAGGATGTCTCATTTGAGGAGTGTAAAGAAAACACAAAAACAAAGAAATGGAAGGAGGTAAGAGACAATATTCCTTTACCTGTTTTGGCTCACGCCACACAAATGAGCTTGAGAGCTTCTGGAAAAACTGAAGCTTGAAAAATAGTTAAGGAAATAATATCATCTCCAACAAGAGCGACAAATTATAGAAAAAGTTTAGAAAACGTACAAGCACAGCAATTAAGTGCGGAGGAAGCACTTTCGGTTTTAGTTGAAGCGAAGTTAACTTGACACCAATATAATATCATTAGAAAAGCAGCGCCTGATAAATTTCCTTCATATACAAAAGTCCAAGAAGCTAAGAAAAAATGTTATCCAGAACAAGAACATATGAATATTTCTGAAACATCAGCGCAAGTAAGTCTGCAAGGACTGTTAGATCATACCACTGAGCGTCTAGTTATGGTACAGAATTCTGTACTGGATTCATTAAACAACGAGGAAATATCGCAAATGACTTTGTACTCTAAGTGGGGCTTTGACGGAAGTTCGGGCCATAGCTCTTATAAACAATCATTTCACGGATCTGAAGCTAGTGATTCTGCGGTATTTATAACATCTATTGTGCCATTAAAAATTGTTTGTTTGAATAAAACAATTTGGCAAAATCCTCGACCTTCTTCTACTAGATTTTGTAGACCCATAAAAGTTGAATTTTTAAAAGAAACCGTAAGTACTTCACAACTTGAAAAAGAAAGAGTAGAAAATGAAATCAAAACTCTGAAGGATTCCGTGGTTTTAGTATGTGATAAATCAATAAAAATAAATCACAAACTTATGTTAGTGATGATTGATGGCAAAGTGTGTAATGCTATAACCGAAACAACATCCACACAAAAATGTTACGTTGTGGTGCTACGAGCAAAGATTTCAACTGTATTGATGAAATGATTGCCAGAAGTGTGAACAAGGATACATTTCAGTTCGGTTTATCTATTCTCCATGGCTGGGTTAGGTTTTTTGAGTGTCTTCTTCATGTGGCATATAAATTACCACTTAAAAAGTGGCAATCTAGGTCAGATCATGACAAACAAGTTGTTAAAGACAAAAAAACAAGAATTCAAAAAGAGTTCAAAGAAAAAAGAGGATTGATCATTGACCAACCAAAACCAGGCTTTGGCAACACAAATGATGGCAATACCGCGAGAAGGTTATTTAAGAATGCAGAAGTTTCCTCAGAAATAACAAAAATTGATCTAGATTTAATAAACAGAATGCATATAATACTTATTGTCGTGTCATGTGGCCACGAGGTCAATAGTGAAAAGTTTAGTGACTTTGCACACAATACTGCAAAACATTTTGTTAAAATATATCTATGGTACAAAATGTCACCTACCCTTCATAAATTTTTTATACACGGATCGGAAATAATATCTAATGCCCTTTTGCCAATTGGTGAGCTATCAGAGAAAGCGCAAGAGGCTAGAAACAAAGACTTTAAAAACTATAGGGAATACTTTGCGCGTAAATGCAGCCGGGAAAAAACTAATGAAGACATATTTAATAGATTTCTGCTTACTTCAGATCCATATATTTCCAGCATGAGTAAAACTAATATAAAAAAAATACACACAAAATACCGCAGGTGATTTGGAATTATTAATTCTTCCCGAAGAAGGCGACAATGATGATGAGGATTCTGATTATGATAACGATGATTATGATCATGATGATAATGATCATTGTAATGATAATGATGATTATGGTGATGATGTTGAAGATATCTAAAGCTATTATCACAATAATACCCAAAATGGATTTAAATGCATATATATGTACATATAATTTTTCTCTTCTTTTTTAAATAAAAAAATATTTTATATCAGTTTTTTTTAAAAACCTTATTTTTTCACTAAATAATGTACAGTTATTCCAAAAAAAAATTTATATCAACAATAATTGGCTTCCCTGAATTAATCCTTAGTTTACCTATGTTTCAACCCACTGTGTGGCGCACTTAAACTTTTCTAACTCAGTCATTTTTTAACCGATTTAGAAACGGTCAACTGCATTTATTAGAAATGAACTTCGTCTTTCCAAGTATATGTACTTCCCGTATACTATTAATATAAATATGTAGAGATTTTTCAATAATATAAAAAATTTTAATTTTTTTAACTTTTTCATTTTCTACGAGGGTTTTTTCGAATCTTCTTTTAAAGCAACAATAATCTTAAAGTCAGTGTCCTTCTGAGTAAAACAAGCTTTTATTCGTGTAAATCGGTTAAAAATTGACAAAGTTATACTACTTTTTCTAATCAAGAGATATTAGAATTCCTTATTTTTGTTAACGAATCCCCATCAAAGCCCAATTAAAATTGGCTTTTGTTTTATTATTTGCGTTTCAATTAACAAAGAAATTAAAAATTTTTTTTTCTTTAGATTGTTGCTCAAGTTCGGCGTATGCCGAATTACAATTCTAGCTTTAGGACTTATTATACGAGTATGATACAAACAAGACATAAGTGCGAAAGAGAAATAAAGAAAATACACACTGTATAGGTTAGTACCAGGGATGCGAAATAAGAATTTCAATTTGGTACAAAAGTGATTCCAAAATTGTACTTTTTTTACCTCAATTGTACCATTTTTTAGTGTTAAAAAATAAAACACCAATTATAGATTTTTTTAAATATTTTTTTATTTTTCATAAACATAACAAAAAAACCTTTACAAAAAATGCTGTTGTACATTAAAAGAATATAATAAAAATATGTAAAATAAGGTACAAAAATCCATGAGATCAATATCATATTTAAATAGATAATAAACTATTTGTTATTTTAAAATTATAGCAACAATAATTCGATAAATTTAACAAATTTTTCTTTGTGTCCAATTGTCTTAATTCCCTTTTTAATGTTGCTTCCAAAGTTATGTCTATTTATACGGTGACTTTAATTGCACGAAAACTGAATGTGAATGAAGCAACAAAATAAGAATACATTTTGAGTGTAAAAGAGAGATAACAGAAACATGCACGAAAGAAGAAAACTGTGCCCTTTTTTGTTACCCCGCTTGCTTCTCTATCCCGTTCGACAACAAACAAAAATTGCAAGCAATAATTATATGCAACAAAGTCGCCGTCTAAATTGGCTCTAAATTGTAAAAGATATTTACAAAGATGTGACAACAAAAATGAGTTGCCAAGAAAATACAGTTTGGCGCAAAAGTGAGCCAATAGTTAAAATAAAACGAGCAACCTTTGTTTTTTTATGGTGTTTATTTAATAAATTAGAAACTATTTACTTAAACGAAAATATACATCATTAAAAAATAAAACAACTAAAACATAAACATGTAATCCAAACTTAAGTATCTAAAAACATAATACTTTGAAAATCAGGCCATTGGCTCAATTTTACACCAAGGGTTTTCTAATCTAAATTTAATACTGTATCCAGTTTCCCTTTGCTTTTTCCAACTGATTTATTCTCTTTAGCATGGATTCATACAGTTTCGATATATAATTCACAGAAATTTTTTTTCCATTCAGCCTGTATCCTCTCCCACTGCTCACTAATACTCTTTGGAGGCCCTTCGTAATCTGCCAAACGACATTTTATGTAAGCCCAAGCATTTTCGATCCATGAGCCTAAACACCTGAGAACTAAGCCAATCCTCAACCATAATCGCAGAATGTTTGAGGTCGTTGTCATGCTTAAAGATAAAATTTTCAGGTCTATCTGTGGCAAGAGCTAAAGGCAAATTCTCTTGTAATATGCGAAGATAGTCCTCCTTTCGCATAATACCTTCAACCTAACACCATATGGTGTTTTACATCCCCAAAACATATGAGAACCACATCCGTTCTTTATTGTTTGAGTTACATGGGCTGGGTTTAGTGTGGTTGATGGCTTGGCCCAATACCAAACTTTTCCATCCGATTGGTATTGGACCATATTATCTACAAAATAAAGAAAACTGCCACATATATGACAAAACAAGCTAATAAAATAATCATAAATTATGTATACCAATCAAAAACTGTCCAAAATTTATATTTTTCCAAAAATAATTTTCGAGCTTTTACGTTTTTTAGTGATAGTTTTGTCTTTTTCTTTTTAATACTGGCTTTATAGCCAACGCTTTTGAGAGCCCTTGGGACTGTCCATCTGCTAATATTGACCGAATATTTAGAAACTGCCTCTTTTGTGCTCTTGATTTTGTTCTAGCTTCAGTATCACTGATTTTTTTAGTCTTCCAATTTTTGGTGTGGGATACTGATATGGATTAATTTTTTCTCACTTGCAATAATTCTTGCCACTGTTCGCTGACCTCTTTTAAAGAAATTGGCGATTTTACGTGTGGAATCTACATTTTTAGCATTTTTTCACGTTATCGGCTGTTGGTTTCATCGAAATTTTTTTTATTATTTTTTATTTTATTATGTACAAAATTAAAAAAAATTTCAAACTAATAATAAGTTTAAAGAATTTTAGTACCCTTAACCCTTTCGACCCCAACGTTGCTTGTGAGCAATTTCATATGTTTGGAGACTAACGGTAAGCGCTGTTTTTGTTTTTTTTTTTTGCTGAACCGTATTTATAACGGAAGCTATATTTGTATACTTTAAGTTAGATCAAAAAACAAATCATTTGTCAATCAATTAGCAAAGTTATTGTCATTAGAAAGTGCGTGTGTCGAGTAAAAATTTTTTGCGAATTTCGAAAGAGGTTTTTCTACATGTGATCTTTTTTTGAAAAAATTAAATAAATTAAAAAAGTGTTTATGAAATATTTTTTAGTAAACTACAAGTAAAATATTTATCAAAGTTAAATTACTCTTTTGTAAGCAGAAATCAGGTGAGTAATTTTCAAAGTTATCAAGTTGCTTGTGAGCAACCTTGGGCAATTGTGGTAATAAATTTACCTACTTTTAGATATGAGACCCCAAGAGAAAGGTTTGACAAACGAAGACATTGAGAGAATATTGAACTTCGATTGGGATGCCTCTAGTGACGAGGAAAGTGGAGATGAGGAGATGGATAACATTTTTGCATTGGTGGATAGGAATTTGGAAGGGATCGTGGAAAGAGGAGAAAGCATAGAGATCGGTCTTCTTGACAATATCATTGCGGAAGAATGCGTGGAAGAATCTAGTTGTGCGGTTAATACTTGCTTTGAAAAAATTGATCCAAAGACACTCAAATGGAGATCAAGACCATTTGAAGTCCCAGATACTGTTTTGAAAGAAGATAACGTCTTGAGTGTTGATGAAGTTCTGACACCAGTTGAATATTTCTACAAATTTTTTGATACTCAAGCTTTTGATTTGATCACACTGCAAACTGATTTATATGAACTTCAGGAACTCGGCACTGAGATCAAATGCTCTAGTGAGGAAATAAGACGTTATATTAGCATTTTGTTATACTTAGGTGTTTTCAAACTGCCCCAGTTTAAAATGACATGGGCCCAAAATATAAAGGTGACGCAGATAGCACTCAATTCCGCGCCACCGCTTTGAAAAAATTAAGCAATGCTTACATATTAATGACAACAGCACACAACTTGAAAAGGGAGATTTAAAACATGACAAGCTGTACAAGATACGCCCTTTACTAAATATCCTAAAAAAAAACTTCAATAAACTACCTCAGGAAGAGTGTTGATGAGCAGATAATAGCATTCAAAGTTATATATCAATATAAATTTGTATTTTTATAAATTTGTATTTTTATAAATTCATGCTTTTACTTTTGGTTATATGTAGGTCGGTCAACTTACAAACAATATAACCCAGCCAAACCACACAAATGGGGTTTGAAAATGTTTACTCGTGCTGGAATTTCTGGAATGGTATATGATTTTACATTGTATGTTGGCGAAGGCACCTGCCCGTCATATGGATTGGGACTATCTTCGGATGCAGTCCTTTATCTGGCACAGAATCTTCCCAAACACAAGAACTATAAACTGTATTTTGACAACTGGTTTACGTCTGTAAGTCTTCTTATTGCTTTGAAGGAAATGGGCATTTTTGCAACAGGGACTATACGTAAAAACCGGATAAGTAATTGCCAATTGCTTTCTGATGCTGAACTCAAAAAGAAAGGAAGAGGATCTTATGACATGAGATGTGAAACCAATTACAATCTTGTATGTCTAAGGTGGTTTGACAATAAACCAGTTCTACTAGCATCTTCATATATAGATCATCAACCTGTTGACTTTTGCAAGCGATGGAATCCAAAAGAAAAAGCGTATATTGATGTTCCAAGGCCTGCGATTGTAGCAAGTTATAATAAAGGCATGGGAGGGGTTGACCTGGCAGACATGCTTATGGAGCTGTACAAGATAAACCACCGCTCAAGAAAGTGGTACATAAGAATGTTTTATTGGTGTCTAGGCACATCTGTTACAAATGCGTGGCTGCTTTAAAGAAAACATCTTTCTCTGCTCCAAACCAACAAGAAACATATTCCGCTAATACAATTTCAACTGGCAATTGCTAATGATCTTTTGCAATATACTTTCTCTTCTGCGGATTCTATACAAAGAAAAAGAGGTCGACCATCGAATGTAGAAATCAATAAACCCTCATCTCCCGAGTCTTCACAAAGCAGCAAAAAATATAAGTTTCAGCCGAACCCTTCAGATGTAAAGCGATATGATAAAGTGGATCATTGGGTAGTATTTGGTGAAAGAGGGCGTTGCAGACTGTGCAAGACAGGAACTCCAATGTCCAAATGTCTCAAGTATAAGGTCCATCTTTGTTGCAACAACAATAAAAACTGGTTTTTGTCACATTTAATTTTTCTAAATAATTTAATAAAATTTTATACAGATCTCATTAAAAAACAAAAAATATTTTATATACCACTATTGCCCAACGTTGCTCACAAGCAACTTTTTCTACCGGCCAAACGAATAGGCGTAGGGACTAGAAATTTTGTCCAGATACTATTTGAATGACTACAACATGATTAAAAGTAAAAAAAAAAATTTCGAGTTACAGTTGGGGTCGAAAGGGTTAATTTTGTATTTTTTTGTTGGTGCAAAAGTGAGCCAATTGTCTTGAGTTAAAGAGTTCGATTTTTTCAAATGAAGAGAACGTATTTTGGGTAAGGTTACTTAAATTTTAAGAGAACTATAAGTATGAAATCTAAATAAGGAAAAAGATTTGTTTTTGTAAAGCAAACAGAAAAATGACAGATTATTTACAAATATTTTACTAGCATTGGCTCACTTTTGCACCAAACTGTAAATAACGATAAACTGTCAAAATTTATAAATTGTACCAAATAAACCATGGGAGTACCATCGTACTTTTAAGACCCAAATCGTACCAAAAATGGTACAATTGTACCAACTTTCGCATCCCTGGTTAGTACTCTATCATTGTAAATAAGGCATTATTTAAATTATTTTTGTAACAATACCGTTACTTTTTTTCATACTTGCAAAAAAGTTTTTACTAGTTAGTATTAGTGGTGAAGCTTCAAACAACAACATGTTTTTTTTAAAGCTAATCAAAATATTTAATTGTGTTATAAGCTAAGTGTTAATAAAAATCATTTGATTTATTAAAAGTTATGTGTGTTAGTAAATTTCTAGAGGCATATGGAGAAATGGGATGCAGAATGTCAATCAAAATACATTTTTTGCATTCTCACTTGGAATTCTACCCAGAAATTCTGGGTCAATTTAAAGACGACAAGGCGAACGCTTCCACCAAAAGCTATCAACAATGGAAAAGCGGTTCGAAGGAAAAATTCAGATCAGAATGCTAGAGAATTACTGCTGGTTGCCTTACAAACGTAGTATATTAAGTAAAGATTTTTGAAAATTAAACGTAATTAAAAAAAAATAGTTCGTGCTTTAAATAATTTCTTTTGTTGAATCATATAATCTAAATCGGGTTTTCGTTGCTTAGAAAAAGTACTATAACATTGTAATTTTTTTTTACCGATTTACACGAATAAAAGCTTGTTTTACTCAGAAGGACACTAACTTTGAGATTATTGTTGTTTTAAAAGAAGATTCGAAAAAAACCCTCGTAGAAAATGAAAAAGTTTAAAAAAATGAAAATTTTTTATATTATTGAAAAAATCTCTACACATTTATATAAATAGTTTCGAAATCGGTTAAAAAATTACTGATTTAGAAAAGTTTAAGTGCGGCAGTCCAAAAAAATACTCTTTTCCCCATATCTCGAAATTTTAAAGGGTATATTGCAACTTATAAAACCGGTTATATAATACACTCAGCTAGACCTACAACTTACACTAGGTCATTTCACAAGTTCTTGCAATTTTTTTTTTGTAGCAGCGTGTAATTGGTAATTAAAAGGTAATTAAAATTGAAACAATTATTTAAAAAAAGAGATTTTTATTTAAAAAAATAAAAATTGTAAATAAAAAAGTCACATTTTAAATTTAAAGAATATAATTTCAAATTAAAAACATCATTTGAAATTTAAAAATATCAATTAAAATTAAAAAAATATGAAATGCTATTAAAAAAATAAAAAGCCATTCAATGGATATCACTGAAAATTTGAACATGGATATTCCACGTCTATTTATTTATTTTTATTTATTTAGGTCTACGGTCAAAAATCCTTACAGACCAATTATTGAAAATTTACATAATATACAAAATAACAATAATTTAAATAGAGATATAATTAAACTGATTAAGGTACAAAATAATATTACGTTTAATGACATTGACGTTAACGGCAAAATCAATAAGAAAATAAAAATCATTATAATGTTTACACAATTTACTAAGTGGATCAGAATTAGCATGAGGAACATTAAAGTTTATGTTGCTGAGTAGGAAGTCTGAGAAAACTGCACCATTTATTAGTTTGAATAAAAATGAAACACTAAGCATAGTTCTTCTGCTATCCAACGTTGGTAATTTTATTAATGCAAGCCTTGTAGTATAAGGAGGAAGAATAACGTTAGGATTTCATGTTGAATTACCCAAACAAAAAAGAAGAAATCGGTTTTGGACTGATTATATAATTTGCTTAACATAATCCGCATCCGGATCCCAAATAACAGATCCACATTCCAAGATTGGTCTAACTAAAGATGTGTATAACCTTTTAGTGATGATTGGTTCAGTAAACTCCTTGGCCCATCGTTTTATAAAAGCCAACACGCCGCTAGCTTTGTTTACCATCATAAATATGTGTTTCTTGAAATTTAATTTAGAATCCAGAAGAATTCCAAGATCTAAAAACTCAGTAACCAATTCAAGTTGATGTCCGCCTAGTGAAAAATTATATAAAGCATTATTATTTCGTGAAAAACGCATGTTTACATTTTTTTAAATTTAGTTCCATTAAATTAAGCACGCACCATTTGAATAATTCGTCCAAATCATATTTAAAAAAAATTATTTTTAGTGTTATTGTCATAGCAATGAAATATATTCACATCATCGGCATACAGTAAGACGTTACAATATTTAATTACGCACGGCAAGTCATTTATGAATAAGGAAACTAAAATTGAACCAATGTGGCTACCTTTGGGCACACCAGAACTTACAATAATATTTTTGGATGTGGTATTATTAAAAATAACATTTTGTTTTCGATTTGTTAAATATGACTTAATCCAATTTAAACTCGCATGTGTAAAACCCATAGCGTGAAGCTTTATCAAAAGTAATTTATGATTGACTTTATCAAAAGCCTTACTAAAATCGGTGTAAATACCGTCTGTAAATTTCCTTTTAATAAATCCACGACTCATTTGATATATGTGCTGTTTTGGTTTTTAAAAATTCACGGTGTGTCGATGCTAAAATTAGATACTTTTAGTGGTCAACTTTGAACACTAAAAGTATCTAACTCATGTTTAAACTAATCTAACTTTTTAAGCAATTTTTTTTTACAAATTGTATCTCATATGAAAGTTTTGATCTTCTACTTTTAGATCATTATTTCGAAAATAAGCGGTTTCATTACATAAATATTGCAAAACGTTTATTAGCAAGTATTAAAAAAATAACACATCTTTGATTTAAAAAAAGTAACTAAACAAAAGTAAACTACATCGAATTTTGAATAAAAAAAAAACAGCAAGATATCATGGTATTAGATTGTTTGGAATGACCACAAATGTAATTTATAAAACATTAATTGAAATTCAAAAACACCACATTAAATAAATAGATATTTGTTAAATTTTATGGGTCGATTATCGATGGCAACCGAACCTCAGTGGCGTTGCCAGTTGCGAAAATGATATTACGTATGGCAACTGGCAACTGATAGCTGTCAATTTCAGTTGCCAAATAGTGATGTCTTCCTTCTGTCCCATTATATGTAAGTGTGTTCCATCTATACATCCAACAATCCCTGGAAACTTCGTTTTCGAATAAAAAAGGTTTTTGTTTTTTCTTCTTCCGACATTTTTGAAACTATACCGACAACGTTGGTTGAACCATTCCTAAATTGAAGTCATTGTCGTGAGATTTTTAAAAACTTCCTTCAGCAAACTTTTAATAGCGGAGGTATTGCCGTTGAACGGCGACTTTGTTTAAGGCTTCCATAATATACCACTGCGTCTTTTGGAATACAAAAATAAGCTTTGAAACTATAAGAAGCAACTTTTTATTGAAAATTATTTTAAACATCAAGATATACTCACAGTACAGACGGTAATTCTAATGGATTGAAAATGTGCCTCAAGTTCCGTCTAATGGATGGCACGTTTGAAGCCTTTTCATCGTCATCAAAAAACAGTTCCACTGAACTGGCATATTTAAAATAATTGTTTACACAATTTCTTTTTATAATTTGTTTTTTTTTTTTTTAATGAATTCACTTTTATTAACTTTTTTCCTTTGTCAATCTTTTTATTTGTTTACAAAATTACATTATCGATAACTTTTTGGCAACTGGGGAAAGTTGCCTTATATAATACCAATTATAATTTCAGTTGAGTTGCCAGTTGACAACGCAACTAAAGTTCGGTTGCCATCGATAATAGACCCATTAATATTTTTTTAAATTGCGTTTGATATTTTTTAATTTAAAATTATCTTTTTAAAGTATCAATTGCGAATTTTTGAATTCTATTTGTTTGTTTTTGAATTTAAATTGTGTTCTTTTATTGCGGATATTGTTATACTCTCCACCATATATGGTGAGGGTATATATCAGTTTGTCATTCCGTTTGTAATATGTCGAAATATAGGTTTAAGACCCCATAAAGTATATATATTCGTGATCCTTATGCAATTTTAAGTCGATTTAGCGATGTCCGTCTGTCTGTCTGTTGAAATGGCGATCACGACGCGAAGACGCAAGCGGGGGTGCCCATTTTTACCCAGATTATTGAACATCCTCCCGAACAGTTTGGTATTTAAAATGAGCAAAATCGGTTAAGCGGTTCAAAAGTTATGAGTGAAAATGTGAAGGTACCTCTAAATTTTCCATACAAATTTGTACAATTTTTCTGTATCTATTTTTGTTTTCTGTTAAGTAAGTAAAAATGTTATTAAGTCTTCTTCTTGTTCGATTACATTTACTGTCTTACATACTATGAGAATAATATCATTTTAGAGCTATATGTGTGTTACTTTTAATAACTAAGTTAACGTTAAAAGCAACAATGTTAAAGTCGCTAACAGAGCAGACCTCTGTATAATGACATTGAAATATATTATTGTCTGTCACTGGCGTGGTCCGATCTGATTTATGATATTGTGAGACAAGAAACACAGTGATATTTATTTTGGCATGTGTCACTAATGCAACGGAATACATTATAGTTTATTTATTAAGTTATTGAGTGTAGTTTAGAGAGTCAGTCAAAACAATTGAAATTTATTAGTATATAAGGAAACGTTTTAAATAAATAAAAACAGTCTTATTTTGACAAAAGATTAAAAAACCTCCTGTCTTTTGATTCACTACAAAAGATAAAAGGCGTTAAATTAAATAAAAATGCCAATTAACCGGATTATAACCATTTAAAAGTGTATTTTTGGAAGTTATTATCCAAAAAATATTATGACTGTAGCAATAATTATTACTAAAGGAAGGATAAGTATACAGATTTCATCGTAAGCAGCTGCTAAATAAAATGTTGTACATATTTCAAAGGTTCGGTAAGTGAGAGAAAATTGAGGAAATTTCCCTGATTTCAAAAATCTCAAATGGTCTTGCAAAGAAATTCAATTGGGGAAAAAAATACAAGCTATTTACTATATACGAGGGCGGATCAATAAGTCCGTGACTTTTCGAACTCCCCTCGTAGTTATTTGAAATGCAACACAACTCCCATCATGTACCACCTATTAATAGACTACTATCAAATTTTGAGCAAGTTCAGTTATTTACTTTGCGTTCAACAGCTGTTCAAAACATACAACCTCGTGGAGTTTTTTAAAAATGGAAAAAAGTGAATTTTTTAAAAACTGTCAATTAAACCAAGGAAGAGCTTGATAAATACTAAAGGGGCTCCGCACCATCGATATTGAATCATGTAATGGATGAGGTATTGGATAGTAAAACATCATCTGCCAATATTGTTACTGATCTAGTGGAGAATTACGAAAATCTAAAATCTAGCTATAAGCAAAATGAATTGGTTCTTAAATTTCCAAAAATAAAAATAAAACGATGTCATTAAAAACATAATTTTCTGTATTACGTAAAGTGAAATGTTAATTCTAATAATTAAAACTTACACATAAAAACTTAAATTACCTTAAAATGTTACATAGATTAAAAAATCGGAAGTGAAGATTTTTACATTTTTTCTCATAACTTTTTTATTTAATATTTTAATGAAATGATATAAAGAATATGTCTCACCTTAAGGACCAACATTTTTAGATCCCGATACTTCTGTTTAAATTTGATGCCAGTTCAAGTTATAGTTTTGTTTTAAACTTAGCTGTTGGAACAGTTAAATTAAGGTGATTTTGCTTAAATCGCGCTAGCCTTTAATCCCTGACTAAAAGCCTTTTTAATTATATACATATGTTACTAAAGTCAATGTATTTGATAAGCTTAGACAGGATAGTGTATAGCGAGCCAAAGGATTTCGATAAAAATATAATTCAATATTAAATATTCATATACATAAATATTTATTTTTAAATTCACATTTGTTATGTATTAGGTATGGTTATAAAATATGAATAGTTTTTTTTATTCTGGTAATATATAAAGGTTTTATTTACATTTACATAAAATCAGTCCAAATGAATTTTTAACCAATTAATACTTTTCAAAATTTGCTTTTCATTTTTTTGGTTTGAACACAATAGTAAAATATTTTCACTTTTAAGGAATTTTTTTCTTAGAAACATTCCCATCACATTCGACTTAAACCATTTTTTGATGATTGATTTTACTCAATGCATTTCGATAAGCTACCGAACAATTAGTGTTGTAGTTTAAACGTTCCCAACAATTATATTCATCGTACATCCAGGCACAAATATTCATGGAATTCTTTTTTTCATTTGTTATACGGCAACTTTCAATGTTTCATCTCTAATTGGACCAAAAGCTTTTAACCAATTTTTGACAATCCATTCATAATTATCATCATAAAGTTGAGATTTTTTAGCAAAGCAATTAAAGAGACATGGTATACGTTCACACTTGGGAAAATAAAAGTATTCCAGTAATTGTGACATACTAGTGGCCTTCTCTTTGACACATTCCAAGAGATGAGTATATGTAACAATAACATTAAATTCTGCCTAAAAGAGTATAAGTGGCATATATTTAATTTTTTTTTTCAAACCACTTACTTGTTTTAAACACTTAAGACCCTTAAAAGCATAAGTGCATACATTATTAAATGATCGACTGAATTCATAACGACAATAGTTACACATATTTGCACCTAAATCTTCAACAATTCTTTGTTTATTCCAACGATGTAGATCAATATCAAACCACCCTTTTTCACCTGCCACACATCGAGTAAAACAGGGAATTTCTTCATTTGTCCAATTTGCATAATTTTTAAATTTCTCCAACAGTTCTTCAGTATCATTTTCTGGATTAGGATTGTTGTCTTGCAAACATTGTCGCAAAATATCACTAGTTTTTTCATCTTCTAAATTACATGATGTCTGAAAATATGTTTAAATAAAATGTCGTATTATTTTTAACAATCTTTAACACACTTGCTGTATCACAAATATTAATATTATAAAAATTGTATAAAAGTTCATAGCAGAATTTTAATTGTTTTCCTTTTCAGTGTTTTGTTTAAACTGACTGTTGTGACTGCAACATATGCTACCGTATAAAGTGTTATCAGTTAAAAAATTTCTGATCCTAAGAAGAATATAAAATCAAAGGTTATCTAGTTTTTTTCATATTACAATTCAGCAAAGTCACTGGCTGCTGTCAATGTTTCTACTAGGTCAATGAATTGAATTTTACGCAAAGTTCATTTACTAAAATTCATATATAGCTTCGTTCGTTTACTGTATAATTTGTACAAATTTTTACTGGATGACGTTCGTTTACACAAAAACTGAATTATCAGAAAAAAAGAAAGAATAAAGTGACAGTTAGATGTTGAGAGTATGTCCCATTTCACATAGCTCAACTTTTGTTTCGGCAATTCTTGACAATTTTCTTATAAAGATGCCTTTATGTTCACACAGAAAATTTTTTTCAGCAATTTTCGTCTACATTTGGTTTAAAATGAATGAAAAACAACACGAAGAATGAAAAAACAAATAGAACGAGGACAAGCAACTCCGTACCAATTACCACTCTTCTTTCCCCTTTCTCTCACAAACTCAAGAGTTGCGCAACGAAAGATGTTCTCTGTGAAATGGGACTATGCAAATTTTTACTGGACAAATTTTTGTCAGAAAAACATATGAATAAATTTTAAATACAAATAAAAATGTTTAGTGTAGTGGTTGTATGCAAATGCAAAATAAATATTGTAAAATAAATTATGGAAAAGAAAACCTTCTTAAATATTTCTGCATAATATTTTACATCAAGAACCCTTTATTTCCTTACCGATAATTTAGGGAGTCTCTTCAATAGAAAAGGTGAAATTTGAATTTTCTCGAGCAACATGCATTCGATTAGCGATTTTTTTTATGTTGGCATACCTGTCTCGAACATATGTTTTTAGTTGAGTTTCTTTGTGTTTGTGTGACGGGCATAAGAGTTAGACGTGTTTTGCTTGTTCGGCGATTTTCTGCTGTGGAAAAAAATGTATCAAAGAATTTGCATTAAATTTTGTGTAAAAAATGGAATTAAGTGCTCAAAAGCACTTGAAATGTTGAGAGTGGCATATGGTGATTGGACTCTGAGTCGTAAAAATGTTTGCAAGTGGTGCAAGCTTTTCAAAGAAGGTCGAGAAGATGTAAATGACGACGCTCGTCCTGGAAGCTCCATCACATCAAAAACCAATGAAAATGTTGAAAAAGTAAAGGAATTTTTTTTTGAGAATCGTCAAATCACTATTATAGGAGTTGCAGAGGATTTGGGCATATCGGTTGGCTCATGCCTTACAATTCTTTCTCAAATTTTGAGCATGAAGCTTGTGGCAGCAAAGTTCGGTCCAAAATTGCTGAATTTTGAACTTAGTTGTTCGTAATTTTTTGGCCGAAAAAAATACCGATAGCATGTATCAGCCACCGTATTCACCAGATTTGGCCCCATGCGACTTTTTCCTGTTCCCAAAGGAAGAGACCCATGAAGGAACGGCATTTTTCGACGATTCAGGAGATAAAAACCGAATCGCTGAGATAGCTCAAGGCTATACCAAAAAGTGCATATCAGAAATGCTTCAAGGATTGGAGACACCGCTGGCCCAAGTGCATTATATCTAATGGGGAATACTTTGAAGGAGACAAAATAGAAATTCATTAATAAATAAATATTTTTTGAGATAATTCACCTTCTTTGAATAGATCTAGAATAATTTATTTTTGCATTTAGTGTTACAATTGGCTGTTTACCAACTTGTAAATTATTGCATACACTCCAAACAAAAAATTAACTAGAATTTAGAAAAATTAACTTATTTAGAAGAAAAATTGATATGAAAACGGCGACAAAGACACTTTTTACCAATATTCAATAAAATTTTTCTTGAAATTAAGAAACAAATTTTACTTAAAATTTGGTCAAAATTTCTAAATTATAGAAAAATTTTACTACTGGGAAGTAAATTTTTATTAAAAAGAGCAAAATTTTCTCCTAATTAGGTCATACATCATCTAAAATTGTACTGTTAGTTTGGAAATGTTTCCTTGGTTTTAAGAAAAATTTTATTTTATTTAAGTTCATTAGATAATTTATTTTACTAAAAACTAGGACTTAACTCCCTAAAAATAAGAAAATATTTTCTAACAACAAGTTAAATGGCACTTCTTTTAAGTGAAACTTATCCTTACCCTCTGTTTCTATGGTAAAGGTAATGTATTTTACCATATATTTAAAAGTACTTTACACTCATTGAGTAAGTATTTTCCCACATTCGGAGGACTTCCGCTTTGTGAGGATACTGCTCTTAACAAGCTTTTTGCTATACAATTTTGTCTTAAAACTAAATTGAATTGTACTTATTTCATGTATTTAAAATATGAATTAAATTTTATTAGCAAAAAGGTAAAAAAATTAAAAAAATGTACTGCAGGGTATCCTGAAACGTAATAAATTGTGACAGTCAGATCCTTTTCGTAGTTAATTAACGGTTCTGCTTGAGAGAACTACAAAAAGGGACGCCCTACGTGACACACGCCTTCTATGGCTAAGGAACATTGGGGGTCCTTTGTCTTCTTAAATTAACTAATTTAAGGAAATTGTTGCAAAAATACAAAATATCACAGTTACATTTCTTCTTATTATTGAAAAATGGAAAAGTCATAAGTTTATTTTATGGGATTTTTAGCTTAAACTTTATTTGACATATACAAATTTAAACTTTTTTATTATCAAGTAAAAAAAAATAATTCGATTAATATAAAGTTTAATAAGCGCTACGTCAATTATAGGAAAGCTATTATGCCGTAATGTATAAAATGTGCCTGCGATATTTTGTATTGTAGTCATCAAATTTATTACTTTAAAGCGAAAATCCGAAATTTTTTAACCTTTGCTAACAAAATTTTAAAATATATTTTAAGCTACTTTAAGTTCAATATTTAACACTGTTAAGATTAGAGATGGGCACGTGAGAGATTTTTGACTCACGCTCTCGCACGATCACGAACCAAAAATAACAATCATGCACGATAGTTTTTTTTAAATGGTTACTTTAATTTCTTTTATTTAATAATATTTTTCTTGAAAATTAGGAAAACTAACTGGTTTATTTTTTAAAAATTAGAAAACTTTTACTTGAAAAAAAAAATATTTTACTAAAATTTTTAAAATTTATCTGAACTAAGTTGCATGAAAATTTTCTTTAGAAATAGTTTATCAGTTTCTAAAATCAAGGAAATGTTTATTATTACATAGGAACAAATTTATCACTTTTTGTTTTTAATTATCTGAACTAATTTTTAGAAAACAATTCTTTAAAATTAGAAAGTGGTATACTTAAAAACTGATTTTGGAAATGAATTTCTAAAATTTAGTTAATTTTACTACTTGCGAACAAAAAATTAACACAAATTAAGTTCAAGTACTTTCTCGATTTAAGTTAGACACATTTTTTGAACTAAATGGGAGTAAATCGTTAAGTTATAACCCTTAACTGATATAAAGTGAAAATTTTTGTGCTGGAGTTGTTTGTATTAATATACAGTATTTTACCTAAATGATAATTTACGACTATACCTTTACGATAAAGAACAGCATTAATATATTCATAAACATAAAAGAAAAACATTAATATATATATATACTAAAACATTATTATTTTTTCTACTGCTAAATTAAAACAACAACAAACATCAAATAACACAAAAGCTATAAAAAAGTTTAAACAGCAACAAACACAGTCATTTAAAAATAAGAAACAAAATAAGAAAAGAGACAATAAAAAACTTCCCGACTATTTGCATATTCAACCATTCACAATAATAAAATCAACAAACAGCTGTTTTTTTAAAACTACAGCCTTCCCTCCTGAGTTAGTGCAACACAATAAAACATAATAATGAGTACGTGATACAGATTTAAATAATTTTCCAAACACATCTACAATGTCGGAACTTTTTTTGTCAAATACTAACGATTCAATTACTCGCTCTCGTATGTGGAATTAGACAATAAATTTGCAAAACAAAACGAATATATTAAAGAACAATCAGAAATGATAAAAGAAAATAAGAGAAGTTTAGTAACTAAAATAGAAAAGAAATTCAGTACAATAAAAAATGAAATAACTAATGATTTAAGAGAAGAAATAAGTGATTTAAATGAAAGGGTAACTGAGCTGGAAGCAGTGAACAATGAAGTGGTTCGGCTTAAAGCCGATGTATAAAATCTAAAGTTAAAAGTTCTTAAACAAGAAAACTCGGTTGTTGCATCGGATATTCGTATAACTGGCATACCTTTACATAATAATGAGAACCTTCAATTAATTTTTGAAAAGATTTGTGGCGCACTTAATATTTCAATGCCTCTCTTCAAGCCCATTTTTCGCGTAAGACATTTTAAAAGTATACGTGATATAGATGATCCTCCTATTGTGATTAAACTTAATTCACCATACGATAAGAACTATTTCTTAAAATCAGCTGCTGCTTATCGCCGTAATAAAATATCTCCTCTACGTTTGTATGATGCCGGCTTTGATAGTAATCAGCCTTTTTTTATTAATGAAAATTTAACTCCGCACAACCATAGTATATTTAAAATAGCACTTGGTTTAAGGAAGGATGAATGTTTGAAAGTATCATATACATACCGTGGTTTAGTATATTTTAAAAATGAAAAAGATGAACCTCTCAATATAGATTTTCCCCATCAACTACAACAGTTTTTTCAGTCATCAAACTCATATGCAAACTAAAATGGATTGCTGCCAGTTTTTATGTTGCAACCAACACTTTTTATTATTGAAATTTTTTTAATTTTTTTTCTTGACATATTTTATTTATTTGTTATTTTTTTTTAATTATGTCTTAATTATTTCACAATGATTTTTTTTTTAAATTTTACCACTAACTTTGTTTTATTTTTACGTATATTGCGTTGCTATTAGGGACGTTCTTTTCCTTGTTATGTATGTTGATGAATAATGATATTGGCTTTGGTGGAAGCTCCGGAAAAGTAACGATGAAGATAGTAAAGATACTGGCTACCTGTAAAAACGGTTTTACACTCGCTCACATAAATGCTCAAAGTGTAAATAATAAAATTGATGAGTTCAGACTTGTTTTCGAAAACTCAAATATTGACATTGTTTGTGTTTCTGAGACTTGGCTCTCAGAATCCAATCCTGATAGTTTTATTTGTCTAAATGGTTACAAAGTATTTAGAGCTGATAGGGATGGTAAGGCAGGTGGTGTAGATATTTATATAAAGAATTACATCCCATGTAAATTTTGCCTTAAATCGTCAAACTCGCTAATCATGAATAATAGTTCACCAATCAGGAACATAAATAAGAGAAAAACGAATAAAGTTAAGTCGTCAGAACCGAAAAAAGTAGAGTATATTTTTATCGAGGTTTTGTCCCTAGGAAAGAAATTGCTTGTGGGCTGTGTCTACAGGCCAAATAATAGAATTTCTTTTTAGAATTTTTCTCAACTCTTGGAAATCTCGCGGGGGCATATGCTGATATTGTGATATCCGGTGATTTCAATTCAAATGTGCTAACGGAAAACATGTCGTCTTTTGGTGTTATGCCTACTAATGTAATTAACCCAACACAACACACTGACTCGAGTAGTACATTGCTTGATCTTTTTTTGTAGCGAATTTATCAAATGTGATTTTGTATGATCAATTATCTGTTTCGTGTTTCTCTAAACATACAACTTTAGAGTTAACCCAGTTGAACAATTTTATTATTACCGTGATTTTGAATTATAATTTGCTGTGTGAGGATTTTATTCAAGTAAACTGGAGTGACATGTATTTTATGACTTGTGTAGATAACCAACTGTCGTTTTTTGAGAACAATCTTCTAGGTCTTTATAATGATCATGTTCCGTTAATATGTAAAAAACTATCAGCAAAGTCTAAACCGTGGTTTTCAACTGCCATAAAACAGTTAATTCTATTAAGAGATATGACTTATGCTAGATGGAAACGCTTTAAAACTCCTGAATTAAAAGCTGAATACAGTGCTGCTAGAAGAAATGTTATCATAAACATAAGAATTGTGAAAACTGAGTACTACTCTAGACGTTTTTGTGATGCAATAGATTCTAAGCAGACATGGAAAACTATCCGTGAAATTGGCATTGAAAATAAAGATATGACCAACTGCCAAACAGATGCTAATGAGCTTAATAATGTTTTTACAATCATACCCACGGTTCCTACAAATCATAGTTTTTACAACTTTCTAGCTGTAAATAGCTCCGACGATGATAATCTGTTTGAATTTTCTTGCGTTAGTCAGGCTGATGTCTACTTATTTTTTTCATTGATTAAATCTAATGCAGTGGGATGCGATGAAATTCACCCTAAATTCATAAAAATACTTTTGCCCTCAATTTTGCCATATGTCACCCATTTATTCAACACTATTATTATGTCCAGCACTTTTCCGTCTAAATGGAAACACGCCAAACTAACCTTTAGCAAAATCTACTTCGGAATTTAGGCCAATAGCTGTTTTATGTTTTCTTTCAAAAGTATTAGAGAAGGTTTTGCATGGACAAATAAATTCAATTATTAATGAAAATTCTTTGTTAACTAATATGCAATCGGGGTTCCGATCTGACCACAGTTGTGTGTCTGCCTTAGTAGAAGTTTCTGAAAATATTCGACGTGAACTTGATAATGGTGGAATTAACTTTCTGGTGCTGCTTGATCATTCAAAGGCCTTTGATACCGTTGATCACAACATGCTCTGCCTGAAATTACGACATTTTTTTAATTTCTCTCCAACATCAACGAATCTTCTATATTCATATCTAACCGATCGTACGCAAGCTGTTTACGTAAATAATACATGGTCTAACTCTCTAAACGTTTTAAGAGGAGTGCCACAATGTTCTATTCTTGGCTCACTGCTATTTTCAATATATGCTAATGATTTGCCAAAACAACTTTCCAACTGTTAAATCCATATGTACGCAGATGATGTCTAACTTTATTTAAGTAGCTCGTTTCACTTTATTGCAAGTAATGTTGCTTTACTTAATGAAGATTTACGTAAAATATATGCCTGGGCATCTGCAAATGTCCTCTGCCTTAACCCTCAAAAGTCAAAGTTTATGATAATTCATAAAAGAACTGTTGATCCCGTTTTATATGACGAAGTTGTAATAAATGGTGAAAAAGTTAATCGTGTTAATGCTGCAAAAAATCTTTGTCTTATTTTTAATAACAATTTAACATGGACTAATCGATGGCAATACACTGGTTGATCAAACTTATATAAAGCTCAGGTCACTCTGGCCGACACAATACTTTACTCCTTTGAGAATAAGAGTACTTCTTGCTAAATGTTACTTGATTCCTGGTCTAATATATGGATGTGAGTTAGTTGCCAATTGTGATTCTATTAGCAAACGTAGACTGAACGTCTTGTACAACAACATTATCCGTTATGTATAAAGAATAAGAAAGTATGACGAAGTTTCACATGTTTCAAGAAATCTTTATGGAGTATATTTTTCATCCTTGCTAAAAATTCGTGTTCTTATTTTTATGCATAAGGTAATCTACACACAAAAACCTCAATATCTTTATGCCAAAATTAGGTTTGCCAGATCCCGAAGAGGTAAAAAAATCATAATTCCTCGTCATAGCTCCCTCGTATCAGAGTGGCAATTTTATATTAATGCCTCACCTCTTTGGAATATTCTTCCACACAACCAACAACTCAATAGCAACGCAAATAGATTTTAACAATTTTTATTTAATTTTTCTCCTAATTGCTTAAATGTGTATTTTTTCTTGTATTGTATTGGACTTAATTTAATTGTTATTTTAATTTTGTGTATGTATTTTTAATTATATCTGTAAACTATCCTATTAGAAGAATACGTTCCTGTACTTTAACTATAAGATTTATTCTTGTTGTACAGGAAATGGAAAATCAATAAAATAAATAAATAAATTATGTCCTAAATTTTTTTTTTTTTTGAACTAAACTTAATTTTTAGTATGCAATTTTCTTAAAACTAAGATGTTTTTTCTTAAAATTAATAAATTTTTATTTAATTGACTGTTTTTTCCTAAAATCAAGAAATATAACTTAGGAAAAATATGAACTATTTCTTTCTGAGTATATAAACTATTTCGTTTTTCCTCAAACTTAGGAATTTTTATTCTTTTTAAAAAAATTTTTCTAAGTTTTAATAAAATTTTACTTGAATTGAGGACAATTTATAAACTATTTTGAAGGAAATTTTTGATTACATTTTGTTTTTTTTTGGAGTGTATATTCCGTTCGAGTATTTTTTTAGAAAGTATTCTTTTAGAGAGTAAATTTGTTTTAATTTCTGTAAGTTTGTTACTGAGAAATGCTTCCTGGACTTGACTGAGAAAAGTAAACGAATGGACGCAATAACGATGATTTGCTGCTGGGATTTCTTTTTATTTGCGCACTTTAACTTAACACACTAAACCTAGGTATAAATGCCGTTTGGCACTATCATTTATATTTCTATTTTTTAAAATTTAATTTTAACAACTTTGTTTCCAATAGTACTATACAACATTCAGCCGACCCCTTAGCAACCAAATTTTTATAAATAAATTTATACAGCTTTGTATATTAAAATTTGCATGTATTGTGCAAGTTATTGGTAAAGTTTAAGTACTTCACTATAATTTTTAATTTCGTGTTTCATTATTTTTTATAACATATGTTATTTACTTCACTAATTTTCTTTAAAACGTAAACTCACGAAAGACTTTCATTATTGTACGAAAATTGATGATCTAGATTCAGATACAAGAACTTAAAAAAATTTAAACTTTATAATAAGTCTGTAAAATATGGTTAAATTTAATGAAATGCACACACAGAAAATAAATTGGTTTAAATTCTACCAGAATTGCCAAAATTGTATCTCTATTTAAAATTTGTAATGTAAGTACTAAAAGTTCTGCATCAGAATAGTTAAATTTAATTATAAACAGAAAATATATCAAATTAACCAAAACAATTTCACATCATTCAAAATTTTGGTGTTTCTAATCAATATTGAAAAAATATTATTTTACCAACAACCAAAAATTTATCGAAAATTTTAGCATTAATACAAAATATTGGCAGCAAAAACCTAATATTAGTTCCGTTTTAACAAAAACTATCACTCTATCCAAAATATTAATGTTTCTTATCAATGCCAATTGTTTATCAATATTAGTGCAATCAACCAGTAATTCCGCCAATTTTATTATTATAACAAAATTTTTAAATATATTATATAATTTTGTTTTTTTATTAATTTACATATTTAAATTTAAACAACAATTTAATGTTAGTGTCTGTGGTGCAGTAGCTAGAGACCCATCTTGCTAGCCCTAGGGTTCTGAGTTCAAACACATAAACATTTTTTAAAAATAATTATTTTTATTTATTAAAATTATAATACACAATTTATTTTCTGTTGTGTCTGCAAAGTTATTTTTGAACAAAAATATACAAATTCGAAACCCGAAAAATATTCAAGTTTGAAATTTTACTAGAAAAAATTTAATACAGTTTACCATCGAGGAAAAGCAATGGTCTGACAAACAGAAGGTCGCTGGGTCTAGCCCCGTTCACGGCACAACAAATTTTTATTTTTAAAATAAATAATGTGGATTGCGTTTCTATTAGCAGAATATCTATTAATAGAATGTATATTTATAAAATATTATAATCTATAAATAGAAAAGCAATCAACTGTTACAATAAAAATTCGAATTTGTAAAGAAAATTCAGTAACCACAACAGTGTTAAAATAAATAAGAGTGATTGTAGATGGAATTACAAACATTCGGTTAACAAAAAATTCGGTTGCAACTACAAATATGTTTTCTGTGTGCATCTTACATTAAATAAAATTAATTGGTCCAACACACAAAATAATTATTCACATTGATTTATTAGAATTGTTTATCTAAGAAATAATTTAACATCAATAAATGTTTTTTTTTATTTTTATGTATCAATGCAGTGCATTGAATACAGTGCATTGTGTTGATGTCAAGAAAATAGGTTATGAGGAGGAGGAAAGTGGGAGCAGTGTTTTTGGATATTAGACTTGAATTTCTCTATATTATAGATGCCAGGGAAGACCTTATTGCGTCGATGCTCCAATGAATCAATAAAACTGGATATCCAGTTCAGCCAGTCCAGCCGAAGCCCTTCTCTGAACACGTTCCAAAATAGACCTTGAAGCACCTGCCCATATATGCGAGTTATACTTTAATTTTTTATAGGTGGTATAGATAGTAAGAAGATAGATAGTAAACACTTTAATGCTTCTTTCGACACTTCAATAACGTGTTTGTTCCAACGGATATCGCACTGTATTCATATGCCCAAAACATCAATAGGGTCCAATTCCTCAATACCGTTACCCTCCAATTGAACAGATGACGCACAACCCTATGAGTTTTCATACAACATTAGGTCTTATGTTAATTAAAAACCACAACATTTGTACGACCTCACTCTGAAACTAACGAAAGGTCCCGATTAAATGTATTATTAATAATTTGCCTCCTGACCCCAACCTATAAGAGGCTTAGCCCGTGATCGAAGGAAAATCAATAACAAATGTGACTGTTATCAGCAAAAGAGCAGATAGGGTTGATAGTTAAACCAAGAAGGTCATTAAGAAAGACAAGAAAAAGAGAAGGAGAAAGAACGGAACCTTACGATACCCCTGAATCTAGATGAAACTCGTCGGATTAGATCCCTGCTATTACAACACGTATAGATCGATAGAACCGGAGAATGGATCTACTCCAACGTTCCGAGAGAAACGCTAGCAGGTCTCCCGTAGAACGGCCTATACGAAAGTCATACTGTTGTGCGCTCAAAAGTGAATTCGATTCAAGATAATTCACCAGATGGTAATTTAACATGCTCTTCATGATTGGGCGGAAATTTTCAGGGTTATTAGCTGCACCCTTCTTGGGGATTGGCTGAACATTGGCAACCTTCCAGCATTAGGGAAAGGTACTTGCATGGTAAGAAAAGCTGTACAGTTTCGCCAATGGACGCACTAACGTTGAAAAGCACTGCTTCGGCACCAGTGCTGTTATACCATCCGGCCCCGGAGATTTGTTCACATTGAGATCTCCAAAAACCTTTTTAACTGCACGAGCACGGAAGAATATCTTAGGTATAGTACACGATACTCTTTCGTGTTCGGTTAGTGGTTGAAAGCTTTCCGGCAAGAATGAGCTCCCTGCCAACATTTCAGCAAAATATTTAGCTTTGTCAACAAGTTTAGTGAGTAATTGATCACCCTTTATAAGAGTTGGGATAGCTGAACTAGCATTGTTCCTTACTCTTTTAACGAACGACCAAAAGTTCTTACTGTTTCGAGGGGCAGAAAGGACTTTAGTACGAAGACGCATTTAGTTATCGCCTGTTTGCGAATCAATTCAGTGACAACATTTTTATTAGCACGCCAATTTATGAACGCTTTCTCAGCGGCATCGACATTTCTGTCGAGGAAAAAAAGGTTCCAATTAAAATGCACTAAGCCCTTTAACTCTAGTTTTACTGCTAAGTTGATAAGAATGAAGGAAAATATACTTTTTTTAAGTTCTGCCTCTTCTGTAAACTCAAGCTTTTCTAAAACTGCAGGTTCTGAGGAGATCTTTTGCAAGATCGAAATGTATTATCGTACCTAAATTAACACTTAATGTGCTTTGTTTTTGTAAATATGTGGGGGTTGAAAGCTCGTTATAATTAGTTGAAAAATGTATTTCTTTGCAATTTTACTATTAACCATGTTTGGCAAACACTAACCCTAAAATAGCATTAAAAACCTTTTCAAAGAACTATTTTAAAATTTAAAATACCAATAAGGAAATAACATAAAATTCCGGTAATCTTAAAACACCTTTACAAAATTACTTAAATTCTCATTAACAAATAAAATATCCTAACAAAATAATGAACTTATAATACCGTATAACCTTAAAATACCTAAACGAAATATTTTTTTAATTTATTATTGTTGTATTTGTCAAAAATTTAAAAAAAATATCGTTAACCTTAAAATATATTATTTTCAACATTGTGAAACTAAGTCTTAAAATATCATAAAAAACTCAAGCTTATCAATATAAATTAAATTAGAACATGAAAATGAACTTGAGAATATTCAATGCTGTTTTTCTAATAACATAAAAATAACCATTTAAAAAGACACTACAACTAGAAAATATGCGTTATCAGTACATTTTTTTTAAGAAAGGCAGCAGTTTTTTATTGATATGATTTGCTAAAAAAAATTACAAAAGAAATACAAATTCTTCACATTAAAATTATTAAGTCAGTTTATATTAACATTACTTCTTCACAACATTAAAGATTTAATAAAACGGTACAATGAAGTCATTTCAAATAATTTTTCTTAATTTGAGTATTATTTTAGCACTTAAGGTGGGATAATGATGATTACTTTAGCAAAATGTTAGGTGTACAAAATATTATAAAAATTATTTATGTGTATTTTTGCAGTGTTTTGTAAAAGCGGATATTCCTGATCACGAAGGACGTGCTATTGCGGAATGTTTAGAAAGTTTTGGTGGGCCAACGTTAGAAAATTCTAAACGTTTGCAACGTTTTAAGCTATGGTCAGAGACATATGAAGAAATTCCCTGCTTTACAAATTGTTACTTAGAAAAAATGTTTGATTTTTATGATGAAACTAATGGGTTCATTAAGTCAAATGTTATAAAACAGTTTGGTCAAACCATTTATGAAGCTTGCAAAACTAAATTAGTGGAAGGCAATAATGAATGTGAGGTTGCTTATAATGGGCTTCATTGTATGGTCAGCGTAAGTAGTAACATAATTGATGAGAAATCTTGTAATAATAACATTATACCATCAATAATATATAATATTTTTTACAGCTAGAAATTGATCCTTTTGTTGTTATCGAAGGTATGGACAATGTAAATGCTGATGCTAAATTAGCCATGAAGGATTGCCTGCATAAATTCTATCAATTTGAATGGCAAAATTTTAGCAAATATTCAAAGTTTCCCGTTAAAGAACCTATACCGTGCTATACTCGGTGTTTCTTAGAAAAATTACAATTATTTAATCATCGTTTAAGTAAATGGAATATTCAAAATATGCATTCGAAATTGGGGTTTCCAGCAGATAATGTTAACATTACTGGTTGTTTGACAATGGGACAAAGGCGTAATCATAATTCATGTGCATGGATGTATAGAGAGTTTACTTGTTTTGTCATGTCAAAATGAATTGGAATATTTTTGAGTTTTCTTAATTTTACACAGAAAAAATTAATTACAAAGTTGATAATATCAATTAATATCTTCAGTAGTTTCTCATCAATCATGCCAATTCTTGTATTAATTACCTAAAATGGTTTACGATTAATTAAAACAAAATTCAATTAAGTCAGGAATCATATCTATTAAACCATTAAGTGATAATTTAAATACATTTTTTATGATATTTAACAAACAAAAATTTAAAGAACGGCACGTGTTTATATGTTTCGATTACAAACCCAGCAAAACCATGGTATCAACTACTTACCAGCCTATTTACTCGTTTAATTACTTTTGTTCGCGATGAGCCCAAAAGTAATGGGTACTCATTATTTTTTGGCTGTTCGTAAGTGGGAGGGTAATGACCACCCATTACTTTTTGTTTTTTGTAAGGGAGAAGGTAATGACTACTCATTACTTTTGGGCTCATCGCGAACAAAAGTAATTAAACGAGTAAATAGGCTGGTAAGTAGTCGATACCATGGTTTTGCTGGGAACTTTAAATACATACAAATATACTCTTAAAAATATCTTTTATTAAATATTTGAGGCAAGCAATTTTTTCTGTGTATTAAGAAGAAATGTTAATAACCTCTATAAAAATAAAACTATTTGAAATACGTGTGTGTATTAGTGAACGTCGTTAGCTTTTAATTTGGCGAACTGAGTGTAGAAAAATAAATAATTTTTGAAGGTACTACATATTTAATGTACAGGGTCGCTTAAAAGCGGTATTTCTATTTTAACCTGAAAACTTTCAAAGACGTCAAAATTTGCAGTCAGTCAAATGGTTCGGTTGTGGAAAGCGAAATTACTGCTGGGATAACAGAAAATAGAGACATCAGTAGAATGAATCTAATAATTCTAACAGACAAGGGATTATGTTGTTGGGTTTTCTTCGATATCCGAATAAAAACTTAGATATAAAAATATGTAACATTATCTAAAAATATATTATAATATATATTTACATTCCATTCCATTAATATTTTAAAATTAATCTATATAGTGCAACCTTAAACCTCATCTAGTTATTTGACCTTTATCAAATTATATGTTTTATATGATAAGATATAGTATATATATAGTTATATAGTATATAAATTAAAATATTATATTTTAATTTTATTTTTTAAAAAATTGTTGTGTGCCGTATCAGAGCACACAACGTTCTTTATTTAGCGAATGTAACTTAACAAGTAATTTCTTAGCTATGGCTATTCTTAAAATCTACCCTACCAAACAACGACAGGTTTTTATTTATTAGCTGATCACGCCACTTTGTTGTGTTGGCATGTGCAATAGCCAGACACTGTGTCAGCATTTCTGATGGGAACAAAGCTACGTTGCTGTTGGAATGTTGAAATCGTAGACGCAACGTCAGCTTTGTGAGCGTGTGACAAATTTATTTTATTTTTATGTTTTTAAACATATTTGGTGTTAACTCCTCCCCCTTTAAATACAATCGTCTCGATTGCTCAGAAACTGTGTAGGTTGTAGATGCTGGTTTGTTTTTTTTCAGTGACTGGTAATTCTTGGGTATTTTCCGGAAAATTTTTTTCGGTTTCTTTTACCTCTCTTCTTTGGTGATTGCATTTTTTCCATACTTTAACGCATATTATCATACTCAGAGTAGAGATTATGACAAATGTACCAATTAATGTCAGCACGTTGTTTTTATTTTCTAACATCTCTAAACGTTTTATATTTTGTAAATTTATTTTCCTCAGTCTTTCTAGCGATAGAACTTCCTCTGTTTTTTCGCCAATCGCCTTTGGTTGTAGTGCGGCCGGGAGAGGTTTGCTGTTACTTATTGCTCTTGAAAAGTATTCCTGCCCATCAATTGTTATTGTTGTGTTGAAATATTTCACTAAGTAAGTTCCATTCAATTTAATTTCCTCATCCTTCACCGTAATCTTCCCATCATATTGGTTCAGCAGTATAAAATCGCTTCCGATTTCTTCGATTGTGTTCTTAAATAGGTTGGTTATACAATAATCTTCTCTTAATTCTAATAAGTAGTTTTTGTTACATATAGTTAAGTCATTATAATTTTTACAGTTATTTTTTATGGCGAATAAAACATTATTACAATTCAAAATTTTGTCGAATTCGATTTTATCTATTAAATTACCAAGTTTTACAGGTTTTGCTAAATATGTTTTACAAATATCTTTTTGTGTAATTGGAATGCTTAAGATATACAGAATTTCTTTATTATTCGTTACAATTTTGACGTTTCCAAAGGTTAATAATTCGTCCAAACTGAATATTGGTATATTATAATTTGCTAATACATTATTTAAGATTTCGATTTCAGTTTTCGATAAAATGAAAGAGTTTACAATATTAACTTTTGCCCATTGTATGGCATATTCGATATTCTGTAGTTCTTTTTCGATTAAATTTAGTTTATGTTCCAGTCTAACCATTAAATCATTATTCCAATCTTCTTTTCTAACCCTCAATATCGCATTAGTGATATTGGAAATTTCCTGAATCTTATTGATAGTCAGTTCGTTTACGATCATCTGTCTATTATTGTTCTCCAGGAGGTTTCCCATCTTCTGAGTCAGGATCTCGAAATCGTGACTGTCCGGTGTACCGGCAATCCACTTCCATGCAGTACCGATTACATCAATTGATCCTTTGATTTTATTCGGACCCAGACGCTTGAGGAGTCCTCTTATATCAAGTGTCTGTTGTGTTAAAAACGGTATTGGTCGAGGTCGATTGAATGTATAACCTTAAATGTCCCATTTTGTCTCCTGGCCATGCCAGTCTGAATGGTTATTAGTCGGGAGTTAGAATAGACGAGTACATTGAAGTCTACCACTACAGTCGCCAAAAATAATCTGGAAAGGAAGTGGAAGAGAAGGAAAATAGGAAAAAAAGTTAGATATACAGAAACTTAATTCCTTATATGGCTCTTATGTATGACGCGACCACTTTCAGTGACGACGGTTGTGCCGCGATTCTCCTTGACTCTTTCTTCCTTAAAACGGTTACTTAATTTAGTACCGAGTCTCTTATTAGACTTTACGTAGATTAGTTGGCCAGGAATGTATTCCTTAACCGGCGTCCTCTTCAGATTGTGGTACGCGATGTCCTTTTCCTGTTTGCGCCTTAGTCGTTCAACGTTTGATAGCCTTGTGGTCTCATAATCTTGGGGAGAAAAATCGACGGTTCTTCCGAAGAATAGATCCACAGGTTTCCTATTGGTAGTAGAGTGTATTGAGTGATTATACTCGTTGACAGACCTCTCCAGTAGTTCTCCGAAATTCCTAGATGTCCCCTCATCTTTAAGGCATCTCATTATTTCTGCCAAAGTGGAGTGGAAGCGCTCTATTTGTCCATTTGGTTCACTTTTATAGGAGGGTGTGGTAAAAATATTTATTCTCAAGTCCTCTCTCATCATAAACAAAATAGAGGCCGAATTCAATGAGGGTTCGTTGTCCATGACAACATTCTTTGGTACTATCCATATAGGAGAATTATATGGGGATCGGGATGGCCTTATAATATCATCATGTAGGAGTCGATTAATTTCTTCCTCTACGACATCCTTCAATGCCATAGGATATGGGTAACTTTTCGCGTATATCGGCAAATTATTCTCCGTTCTTATGTTGCCTACAACTACAGTGGAATATGTTAGCTTCTCATCTGGTTCAGAGAATAATTGGGCATGTTGTTTCACAATTTCTTCAAGAGATGACTTCTGGTTTTCATTCAAATGTTGTGTCCTTAATTCTATGTGTTTTATGTTTACACTCTGTGAAACGCGTTGTTTAATATTAATCCTTTGTCCACCCCTAACAGTAAAATAGTCCTCGGCCGTATGAATAACGGCAGACAATTCCTTTAGGCTGTCGTTACCCAAGATTCCATCGAATGCTTTCAGTCCAGGTAAAAGAAAAAACTTAATCGGGATTTCGTTAATATTAAACATATTAAGGAAAGTATGGTGGGAAATTTTGACATCTCCCGCTACGGATTTTGTGTAAAATATTCTCTCGTTCTGGCTTGGTTTGGCTACTAATACGGGTTTTATATAATTTTTGTTACTTCCAGTGTCCAATAGAAATGTCAGTATCCTCCTGTTCCTCATCTTCGCCTCGAAATATGGAAGTGAGGAACAGTTTAATCTAAAAAATTGACGGCTACCTGGACGTCATCGAGCTGTTCTTCCTGGGCTGCTTCCGCTGTAAACTCTTCCGGAATCTGTTGTAAATATTCTCCAATATAATCTGATTCTCCATTTCCAGGGCCATTGACCTCGTTTCCTGGTGTTGGGTAATTGTCCCAGTTGTGCCAAGCGTCTTCTGGCAATGTATCTAAATGAAAGTTTCTTCGAAGTTTATTAACTGGTCCTTGGAAAGGTGTTCCAGCAGGTCTTTTGGGAAATTGGGTTATAGGTAGGCGATTCATATAATTGACCCGTCTGGTCTGAATCGACCGGTCTACCTCCATAGGTTCCACAACTTGTGACTGTCGATAGTTGGTGACTTCGTTTGGGTACTGAGGGCGACTCGGTTGGCCTGAGAATCCATTCTGATTCCCTGTATTAAACTGAGGCCTTAGACTCAGGTTTTGGTAACCAATTGGACGAATGTTCAATTGGTGGTTATTATAATTTGAATCGTAACTCATTACAGGAGTATATCGAGGTGGTATTGGTGGTCTAATAGGTGTCACGTCTCCAATGTGAGTAAGTTCCGGGTAAAACTTACGTCCGTTCATCAAATTTGTTGAACCAATTCTGTCCTTTGGTATATTCATCTTCGTGGCTTGTCCATGGGCGTAATTCCGCCGGAATGTCATATTGTCCAGCTTTAGGCAAATATGTTATGCCTGGGGAAGAGACGTCGGCTCACGTATACTCAATAGCCTTGGTAAGTCCCCATTTAGTCCTCTTACAAATGTGTACAATGCCTTCTCCCTATAAGTGTTCGTCATGGCGTGAAGGCTATTTCCGTCCAGCTCCAGACAAGATACCTTATCGAGCAGCAGCGAAAGATGTTGGTAGACAGCCTGATAAAACTCCGTTATGGTCCTTCCCCCTTGGCACAATGCCATCATTTGGTATTCAAGTGTTCCGATATCCCTTTTATCGGAGTAGTGCATCATTAGACATTTTTTTATGCGTGCCCAATCCAGTGGAGTCCTATACGACTCTAGAGCGGTATCAGCATCACCTACGATTTTTGTGCGAATAGTGTGTAAAATAGCGTAATATCTCCCCGTATTCTTCACCGAGTCATAAAGTTTCAGAACTCTTTCTATAGATTTCCGCCATGAATTAAATTCGCCCGGTTTACCGGAAAATTCCCGCAGTGATTTTACTATATCGGGAACTTTGTCAAGTTCCTCTAGTCTTGTAGTGACCGTCCCAACGGGATGGTCGGCTCCCTCATCCGTCAGCTGGTCTGACGGTGTTCGGAGTGCCTCTCTTATCATGTGAACTATTTGCTCCCTCTGTTGTGGGGTAAAAGCCGCCGCAGCCCCGGTCGGTTGCGTCATTGTTAAGGATCTACTAAGTCTCTCTGTCAATTGTTCGACTGTCTCGTCAGGCATTACAAGTTAGAAATAGGAGGATTGGAACAAAAGAAAAAACTAGTTCAAAAAAGGGAAAAAGTTTAAGTTTCAGAAATTTTAGCTAAAATTCAAAAGGATATTAAAAATTTCCGCGAAGTGTGGAGTGGTGAACCTATCAATGGGCTCCAGTTTCTTTTTAAATTACAATTTTTGCTTTTCAGTTTTGGTAAATTCGAATCGAGTGGAAATTCAATAAATTCAATAGAATTATCATGAGTTAATAATTTTAAATTAAATAAAACAATATATTTATTAATAAACTTAAATAGCTTACATTAGAACTGCTGGGATCATAGCTGGTTCCTGCCTGGTTCTCTTGATGTACGTATTATGCTGCTCGGAAATTTATCTTTGTCACTTGTTGTTATATTTTTCTCCTTAAATGGTTGTTTGTTCCATTAAGTGTTCGAATATGTTTTTTTTTGTATTTCTTAATTAATTCTCTTTATTATTCTTGAATTTTTACTATTCTTTAATTATTTTTCTTTAATTGATTTAATTTTTGCAATGTTTTAGCACAGTTCTTAGGTGTATTTTATAGTAAGATTTTACAATCTATTTTTATAATGATTATTGATTTTTTTTTTTTTTGTTTAAAGTTCACTTATTCACTGATTAATGTTGATTTAATTTTTGAAAAGTTTTAGCACAGTTCTTAGGTGTGTTTTGCAATAGGATTCTACAATCTATTTTTATAATTATTATTGATTTTCTTGTTTAAAGTTCACTTATTCACTAATTAATTCTATTCCTTAATTATTGTGTTTTTTTATTTTATTGTTTCTCAAGAGAGGCTAGTCCAACCCTGGTTTAGCTGGCTTCGGCTTAGCGCTCGATCCTTTTTGTCCTTTTACGGACTACTACGGGGCCAATGCTAAGTCTTGACTTGTCACTAGTCGTATTCGCGCGGGGGACTTTTTCGCGTCGGTAAGTCCCTGCTCGGACGCCAATTAAAATATTATATTTTAATTTTTAAAAAATTATTGTGTGCCGTATCAGAGCACACAACGTTCTTTATTTAGCGAATGTAACTTAACAAGTAATTTCTTAACTATGGCTATTCTTAAAATCTACCCTACCAAACAACCACAGGTTTTTATTTATTAGCTGATCACGCCACTTTGTTGTGTTGGCATGTGCAATAGCCAGACACTGTGTCAGCATTTCTGATGGGAACAAAGCTACGTTGCTGTTGGAATGTTGAAATCGTAGACGCAACGTCAGCTTTGTTAGCGTGTGACAAATTTATTTTATTTTTATGCTTTTAAACATATTTGGTGTTAACTTATATATAGTTATATATTGACCTTTATCAAATTATATGTTTTATATGATAAGATATTATTACTATATCATGTAGAATTATATATAACACTATATATATTTATATGTTATATGGCTTACAGGGGACAATATTTACTTATATATGACTTATACAGAACCATATATATGGTACTTACTTATATATGGCTTATACATAATTATATATCGTTTGTGCGCCGTCGGTAAGCACCTATGTGTAATTATTTATTTTTTATTTTAGCATTATGAGGACTATTTGGTTATGCATTTATCCAACAAAGCGTTTCCCGTTATCAGTACTGGTTTTGAAAAACTCCTATGTGAAACCCATTTTAGAAATTCTCTGACTAAAACCCATATGTTTTAATGTACACAGAACTCTTTTTAATTTAAATTTTAAAACTATACATATTTGCCTATGATTTTATATCAAATTATAATTGTACGAGTTTTCTTAATAGCTTTTAGTACTATTTCGATACTCAATTGCAAAATAAGTATCCGAGTTAGACTCCAGAGGTAAAATCCTATTCTTTTTGAATTCACAAATATTTTAATAACATATTTATTTTTATAAGAGGTATTGGTTTTTTTAAAGCATTTGGAAACCATGAAATGCAGAAGAAAATTTGGAAGTAATCATAAAGGCGAAAAGAAAAAAAGAGTTACGGATGATGGGAAAAAATATGGAGAAAAAAAAAGCCAGGAAAGTAAAACACAAATTATGACCCCATCTCGCGCAGATGATGAGGATTATCGAAAAGATTGCTTTAAATACTTTTGGAGTATAAATCTGATTAGGAAAAGACCAAAACCTATAAGCCCAAAGAAAATATATGTTAGTTTAATTGCGAAAAAGAGTTTTGTGTGTGTGCGAAAAAAAATTTTGGGAACTTTTAAATTTTGTTTTTAAATAAAATTTCTTATGTTTCCCTTTATAAGTAAAAATATATTGCTAAATTTGTATACTCCACACTACTCTCTACAATACACTGAAAAATAGACCGTACCAAAAACCAAGTTCGCCGTACACCCTCGAATCTAAATTATTTTTAAAAGACAGTTTCGATTTTTATGCCAATCGCAGTATTCGCCTTTTTAAAATTTTGGTTATATCTTTGGCATTCACACTCGGAACTTATAGTGTGATATATCGATGTTTTTGTTGCGAGGAGACAATTTTTTCTAATGGTGTACACCCTAATACCAGAAAATAAAAGCTCGCAAAAAATTATTAAACCTTTGCTAAGAAAGTATTTATAAAATTCCATCAGAATATGTACATTTTTTTAATGTTTTCTTGCCGAACCTACACTCAGAAAAATGTGTGAACTAAAATTAAGTTCACACCTTACTAAAATAAAAGCTACACATTTTTCCTTAAAATTAATAGAAATGCTTCAAAATAATGCAAATTTATTTGATTTTGGTTTACGAAAAACTTTCATCAACTTAAAAATAGGGACCCATTTTCCTTAATTTTTCTTTCTTTATTTAGAATACATATTAATTTCTTGTTTGTAAAAAATCTTAAATGTTAAGAATTTATAAACTAAAAAATAAAATTGTATTAGAATACAAAATATAAAAATGGAACTTCTTTAGATTTAGTTCAAACATTTTAAGTTATCTAAAAAGTATGTTAATTTCTTAAATTTAGGAAAATGTTTTCTTTAGCATTTCTAAAACGGATAACATTTTTTTTAATTTAAGCAATTCTCATTTGGTTTATAGTTTTTATTGTATAACTAATTTAGTTAAGACCATTAACATTTAAGTAATAAATTTCAAATTGAAAATATTTGTATGTATTAACGAAAATAATATTCTAATTGTTTTCGTTAATATATTTATATACAAAAAAAATTAAATTCATTACTTAGATTTTATGATGCAAACTAAAATACTTATATATCTAAAAGTTAGAACTTAATGAAAACTACAAATTATTAAATAAAGGGTGGTGAAATTTTAAGGGTTCTATGACGTTAATGTGCCGAATGATCTCATCATTTAGCTCTTGAATTGTTGCTGGCTTATCGACGTACACCTTTTCTTTCAAATAACCCTAAAGAAAGAAGTCCAACGGTGTCAAATCACAAGATCTTGGCGGCCAATTGACACGGCCATTGAATTTGTTGCGCAAAAGAGCCATTGTTTCGTTAGCTGTGTGGCAAGTGGCACCGTCCTGTTAAAACCACATATCATCCAGGGTCATATCCACAATTCCTGGCCAAAATAAATTCGTTATCATCTCGCGATAGCGAACACCATTCACGGTAAATGCTGACCTTATGACACACTATCGCGAACAACAGCAATGTTTTCCGCAGAACGAACTGGGCGAGCATGCACAGATGTTTTCACAGACCCGGTTTGCTGAAATTTGCCCACAATTCAACCAATTGTGGACACATTTGGTCGATTATGCTTGTTTTTAAGAAAAAGGGGTATACTTGACTTAAGTTAAAATTTCTTTTGAAATCATTCCCAATATTCTTAAAATTTAGTTATTTGGAAAATATTTTTCTGAGTGTAGGGGTCGCCTTTTTAAATTTTTCTTTATATATTCGACACTTTGAGCAATACATTAGTAATTTCGAGACAAAAATATAGATACATCATATTTAAGGATCCGATTGTAAATGGAACGAAGGAACACTCAGAAAAAAGCTATGAGTTTTTCTTTAAAATTAATAAAAATGCTTTAAAATAATGTAAATTTATTTGATTTTAGTTTAAGAAAAACTTTCATTAACTTAAAAATAGGGAGACATTTTCCTTAATTTTTCTTTCTTTATTTAGGTTAAATGTTTTTTAAAAACGTTAAGGAATTTATTTCTTGTTAGTAAAAATCTTAAATTTATAAACTAAAAAATAAGGAAATTTTAAATTATATGAAAATACAAAATCTAAATATGGAACTTCTTTAGATTTAGTTAAAAAATTTTAAATTATTAAAACCAAGTATGTTAACTTCTTAAAATTAAGGAAACGTTTCTTTAGCATTCCTAAAAAGGTTTAGAATATTTTTAACCTGTACAATACTAATTTGGTTTATAGTTTATATTGTATAACTAGTTTAGACCATCAACATAAGTAATAAATTTAAAATTAAATATATTTGAATGTGTTAACGAAAAAAATGTTCTAATTGTTTTCGTTAACAATCAAATAGAAAAAAAATGAAATTGATTACTTAGATTTTATGATGCAAACTAAAAGTAATATATCTAAAAGTAAGCACTTAATGAGAATTAAAAATTAATAAATATTAATAAGCGAAATTTGTGTGTTTGTATTTTGAATGTAGATAACATGAAAATAAAGTTTATTTAGCATTACCACGAGTTCAAGCGTATTAAAATTTAAAAAAAATTTAGTCGTTTACAAATTATTTTTACTAAATTTAATAACAAATGTATACTATATTTAAGTAAAAAATATACTAAATTTGAGAAAATTCCAAAAAATTTAAGACGAAATTTACTTACTTTAAGAAAAAATTTGCTTTATTTAAGTAAATTGTTTGTACAGTCAGGCCCATTCGTTATACTGATATATTCGTTATATCGCAACACATTTTTGTATGAATTTAAAATTTTTTGAGATTACTAAAAATTTAAAAAAGGACTGCAATAAAAGTTCACGCTTACAGTAGAAGGTTCAGAAAGAGCAAATTCTAAAATTATTTTCAAATCTAGATTTTTTTAACTTTCTTCTAAATTTGTTACCAATTATTCGTTATATAAGGTAGGTAATGCAAACAATTAGGTCGTACGTTATATCGCCGGGCTTCGACTGTACTTGTTTTTAAGAAAAGGGTACACATACTTGACTTAAGTTAAAATTTCTTTGGAGCCAAATCATTCCCAAATATCTTAAAATTTGGTTAAATTACTTAATATTTGGTAAATATTTTTCTGAGTAAATACGAAAAACTTAAATAGGTGCATTTATCAAGATATATGAAATCATCATATAATGAATGATTTTGTACAGTCTCTTTTTTAGGATTTTGAATAATGTTAGATCAGAAGTTAAACTATTTGAATTTGGAATATCCAAAGTTAAGTCTTCATCGGAATCTATCAGACTTACATCTAAATCTTTATAACCAAACAAACGATTATAAAAGTGTTCGGAAAAAATAAAAGAGACCAAGTAATGTTGGTGATGCAATTAAAAAAACCGGTTAACCGAAGAAAACAGACCGGTTTTCTTCGAATTTACAAAATATTCGAAACCGATCGGTTTTTAAAAATAAAGAAACCGGTTGACCGGTTTTCGGTTTTTGAATACTCTATTCAAAACTGAAGTAAATTTCTGCGTCGTGTGTCCCCCATCCAGTTCTTATTAAATTTGCTGGTAACAATGGAAGAGCCATCAATCTCCGATATGCGGTTTTTGCAGCATCCAACCATCTTATAAAATTTAATGACATTGCGTCTTAGAGTTTGGCAATTTTGAAACCTGTTAATTATTATATTTGTTTTTAATGTATGAAAAAAAAATTAAAATTTTTTAACAAAAATCGCGTGATTCACATTTTTTATTTGGTAACAGATTTATTCTAGCTTTACATGATTGATGGCCTTAATTTTAATCAATAGATACCTACCAGTGCTTAGATATCTATTGGCTTTTGTTCGTCTACACGATAGGTATCTAAGCAATGGCTGAAATTGCTTAAAATAATTATGCCAGCAAAAATATTTCACAAGATCTTTATAGATTAATTTCTTAATCTACTAAATATATTAATTTACTACAAGTACTATGATATATTTTCTCCCACAAAAAATACACTCCATTTTTTCGCATATATTAATCACTCTTTCAATACTATCGTAAACTTGTTGCATCAGCAAACTAATTCTTTTCTTATAAATAATGTTACAAATTTAACAAAATCAAAACAATCATAACCCGATAACGTTATAAAATTTCGTTTCACAAAAAATGCAAATTTAATAAAAATGCAATTTGGATACAAAATTTACATCACACAAATTGGTACCATTTTTCATTTTCAAATAATTGGGGCAAATTTTATTATGAAATTCAAAAACCCAAATTCCTAGGGTAATTTTTCATTTTTATTTTGGGTCAATTATGCAAAAGATGATGATTGTTCCCTTTTTTAATGTGAGGGTATATGTATATCAGTTTGTCATTCCGCTTGTAACATGCCGAAATATAGGTCTAAGACCCCATAAAGTATATATATTCGTGATCCTTATGAAATTTAAAGTCGATTTAGCGATGTCCTTCTGTCCGTCTGTCTGTTGAAATGGCGATCCCGACGCTAAAACGTAAGCGGGGGTGCCTATTTTTATCCAGTTTATTGGACATCATCCCGAGCAGTTTGGTATTGAAAATGAGCAAAATCGGTCCAGCGCTTCAGTTTATGAGTGAAAATGTGAAGGTACCTCTAAATTTTACATACATTGGTGCATTTCAGTACAATTTTTTTCTGTATCTATTTTTTTCTGTTATTTTCCATTGATAAGCTTTATTGGTAAAATGTATTTTTGTTTTAGTAAAACTCATATTTTATATTCTTGTTTTGTCAATAGGTGGCGCATGAGATGAGTTTCAACTATTTGTCAATAGACGGCCCATCAAAAGGTGTTTTCTCTTCGTTAGGCATATTTTGCTGCAGAGCTAGTCTACTTCAAAAGTTTTTTACATTATTTGTACCAAAAACAGTAGAGAACATTGTTTTAGGATATTGGTGGAGGGTATTCAAAGAATCGGCATAACCGAATTTAAGCCTTTTTTTACTTCTTTTGGGACGATTTTTCATTTAAAATTTAGTGTCGAAATTTCTTGGGGCCTCATTTCATAGCGCCATTAGTTTATAATAATCTAGGTATAAACTGATACAGGCATGATATGTAGAAATTTTTCACATTTATTCCAAATTTCCGAATATAAAATTATATATAACGCAATTATATGAAAAATGTAGTCTATTAACTGCTGTCACACACTGCTGAGTGCTTATCTCTCTACAATTCTGGCAGACCAAGTTCAAATTCTGGAGAAGAAATTGTTTTTTTTTAGAATTTAAATATTTTTTTAATTTAAAATAATTTTTATAATATTTTTAATATTTTTAATAAAATAGATTCCGTATACATTGTTACGATTTTGCCTCTTTAAATCGCTGATATAATTTCTTTAAATAATTTCTATAGCAACTCTTTTTTTATACAAAATCTCAAAACAATAACACAAGAGTCTATATGGAAACTCTCTTAAATTACACTTTAACATATTTCACAATTTATTTAACTAATCACCAATGCTACTTTTATTTACAAATGCTGTTATCGCGTCGATGTTATATCTTAAACTCCGTTGTCCCTAAGGTATGTTTGTAGTTAGGGGTCACAAATTTACCGATATTTAAGAAAACCAGTAATTCAGTAAATTTTTTTTTACCAGTTTACCGGTAATTTACCGTTTTTTTATAAAATACTAAATATTAAAAACCTATTTACTGAGAGCAGCAAAAAAAAAAACATTAGTAGTATTTATATACATTTTTAAAACAAGGTCGGTTACAGCATAGCTTAAAGGCTCTTTTCTTGACTAGCTAAAAATAAATACAACAATGAAAAAGTATTTTTTATAAAATAAATTATTTATTTATTTACATATTTTACTTCTAACTAAATTATTAGTATAACATAAATAAAAAGAGAGGTATGACATCGGAGGTGTTAAGCTGAATGGGATATTTAAAAATGAAAAAAGTAACATGAAAATTTAAATGGAATTTTAAAGATTACATTGTTTTAAGTATCTGATTATTATTCTACTATTTTCAAAAATAAAATAAATTACAATTTATTTAAGCAAAAAAAAAAAAAAACAAGCATTTCACATATAAAATAAAAATAGTTAGTTTGACCTAAACTATAGCCTCAAACTTTACTTTTCATGGAGCATAAATTGTTTAAAATATGCTCTTCAAAAACACATTACGCTTAATGTTTCGTTGTTCAAACTGCTTCCGTATTTTGTGGCAATAAAACCTGTTGGTTGGGCGAACTGTTGAAATGTACTTTTGGAGCTTGTTTAAATATTTTCCTTTAATATTTTGCTCATTGAAATATGTCATTTCTTTCCTTGCTATATGTAAGAGACTAGATGGTGTCTTTGGAACAACAACTCGGTGCTACACTGAAAAAGAACTTGCGAAATGACCTAGTGTAGGATGTAGTTCTAGCTGAGTGTATTATATAACCGGTTTTATAAGTTGGACAGGCGCACTTAAACTTTTCTACCTCAGTAATTTTTTAACCGATTTCGAAACGGTCAACGGCATTAATTAGAAATGCACGCGCTATTTCCCGTATACTATTTATATAAATGTGTAGAGATTTTTTCAATAATATAAAAATTGTTAATTTTTTTTAAACTTTTTCATTTTCTAAGAGAGTTTTTTCGAATCTTCTTTTAAAACAACAATAATCTTAATGTCAGTTTCCTTCTGAGTAAAACAAGCTTTTATTCGTGTAAATCGGTTCAAAATTGACAAAGTTATAGTACTTTTTCTAATCAAGAGATATTAGAATTCCTAAAACAATTTTTTTTATTTTTGTTAACGAATCGCCGTTAAAACCCAATTAAAATTGGCTTTTGTTTTATTATTTGCGTTTCAGTTAATAAAGAAATTAATTTTTTTTTTGTTCTTTACTTTAGATTGTTACTAAAGTTCGGCGTATGCCAAAGCCAACTTAAGGAACTTAGGTCAATTACAGTTCTAGCTTTAGGACTTATTATACGAGTATGATACAAACAAGACATAAGTGCGAAGGAGAAATTAAGAAAATCCACTCTGTATAGGTTTAGTACTCTATCATTGTAAATAAGGCATCATTTAAATTATTTTTGTAATAATACCGTTACTTTTTTTCATACTTGCAAAAAAGTTGTTTGCTAGTTAGTATTAGTGGTGCAGCTTCAAAAACAACATATTTTTCTTAAGAAAAGCTAACCAAAATATTTAGTTGTGTTATAAGCTAAGTGTAAATAAAAACAAGTAAGAGCGGCTAAATTCAGCTATGCCGAATCTTATATACCCTTCACCATGGTTGGGAAAAAACTGAAGTTTATATATGGAATGAACAGATTTATATACGGACACCTTTAAGAGGAAATTAACCATTTAGTTTGGTGATAAAACTTGGACTTGGGAAGATTTATGGTTCCAGAAAATAGGTATTTAAACAAATTTATGTTTTGGGCCTAACTTTTTTGCATCTGAACCGATATTTCCGAGTTTTTTCAGCAAATATGTTATACTAAAGACTTTGGATCTTTTGCTATATATGTAAGTCATATTACAGCTCTAGAATAGTGTTTGTTGTTTGTGTATAAAAAGTGACGAGGTGAAAGAAAAGAAGTTCAGCAAATCGTTAAAAGAAATCACTAGAACTGCATGTGTTTTATTTCTACAAAAACGTTTGATTTAGTTGGCAAATTTGCATTTCGGATTTTATTTCGCTTTTTTTTTAAATATTTTTAATTTCTTTAGCTTAATTTTAAAAATTTTTTTTTATAAATTATTATAAGTTATGACCTAAAATAGTTGCACTCAAAGGGAAATTATGTATTATGTATTATGAAATAAAATGGTTTAAAAATCTGTTTATAAATTCTTTTAAATCGGAGTAAAAAATAGATATAAAAACATTTGTATTTTGTCTGTATCAGAGGGTTTTTATAAAAATTTTGATGCTTTTAGCCTATTTATGTATTATTTAATTATTAATATAAAATTTTATTAAAATTAATTATTAAATGTTAAAAAAAAAACAAAAAATAAACAAAAAAAAGTCTTAAGAAAATAAAAAAAAAAATGTACAAAAAAAAAGTGAATTGACCGGGATTCGAACCCGAGGCTTTAGGGAAAAAAAAGTATTTGTAACATAGCTTCTAGACAACTGAGCTATTAAAGCTCACACAAAATCATCGTTAATAGAGGTACATATATAAAAAGCCTTCGTTCATAAGATATTTGTTTGGTTTATTTAAATGACAAATCTTTGTATGTGTTTGTTGTTTGTGTATAAAAGGTGGAGATGAAAGAAAAGAATTTCAACAAATGGATGTGTTTATTATGCGTAAAACTCTACATACATATTAAACAAAGGGATTTTACGGATAAAATTAGAGGTAGTCCTGGTTTTTTGCTAATATCTCAGCCATTTATTAACCGATCTGTCTGATTTTCAATAGCAAGCAGAAATGGATCACATGTAACAGAAATAAATAACAATCAAGTCCTCATCATGTCTGGGTTCTTCGGAAAACCCATTTCAACACACAGACGGACGACGGACATCGTTAAATCAACTTCGCTCTTCATAAGAACCCAGAATATATATACTTTATAGGGTCTAAGATCAATATTGTAGAAATTACAAACGGAATGACAAACTTATATATACCCTTCCACCTGTGGTGAAGGGTATAATCATTTGATTTATTAAAAGTTGAGTGTATTAGTGAATTTCTAGAGGCGTATGGAGAAATGGGATGCAGAATGTCAACCAAAATAAATTTTTTGCATTCTCACTAGGAATTCTTCCCAGAAAATCTTGGTCAATTTAGAGACGAGCAAGGCGAATGCTTCCACCAAGAGCTATTTACAATGGAGAAGCGCTTCGAAGGAAAAAGTCAGATCAGAATGCTAACGAATTACTGCTAGCTGCCTTACAAACGTAGTAGATTAAGTAAAAATTTTTAGAAAATAAACGTAATTAAAAAAATAGTTCGTACTTTAAATTATTTCTTTTGTTGAATCATATAATTGAAATGGGGTTTTCGTTGTTTAGAAAAATTACTATCACATTGTCATTTTTTAACCGATTTACTCAGAAGCACACTGACTTTGAGATTATTGTTGTTTTAAAAGAAAATTCGAAAAAAACCCTCGAAGAAAATGAAAAAGTTAAAAAAAAATGAAAAATTTCTATATTATTGAAAAAATTTCCACATATTCATATTAATAGTATGCGGAAGTATATGCACGTTCATTTCTAATTAATACCGTTGATTGTTTCGAAATCGGTTAAAAAATGACTGAGTTAGAACAGTTTAAGTGCGCCAGTCCAAAAAAATACTCTTTTCCCCATATCTCGAAATTTTGAGGGTATATTGCAACTTATAAAACCGGTTATATAATACACTCAGCTAGACCTATAACCTACACTAGGTCATTTCACAAGTTCTTTAAATTTTTTTTTGTCGCATCTTGTAATCTCTTCGTGAGCAATATTTTTTATTTTATTTTTAATAATTAAATTAAGTCTTTCTTTTATTGACATATTATCTTGATCCAATGTCGCTTCTGCTGATAAGACCGTAGATTCAATTGTTGACTTTGTTTCACACACTTCTACAATTTTAGGCTCTGTAGTATCGTAATCGTTTTTTAAAAATGTATCAAAAGTTTCAACAATTTATTTTTCCATAGACACTTTACTTGTATTAAAAACGTCATAATTGTTTTCACTATTTGAAGTTGTACGTCGTTCATGAATATAATGAATATACAGTTATGTGCGAAAAAATAGGAACACTTGCATGCAACAATTTTAAAGTTAAAAAACACACATAAATTTTGGAAAGACACTAACAATATTATTTTTAGATTATAGTACAACAACAACTCTTCATTTTAAGCAACAATTCAAACTTTGTTGTTGCAATTGAAAATCATTAAAAAGTATTATAATTTCCTATAGTCGAATGTGAATAAAAATAGGGACAGTAAGAAAATGGTTTGAAATATTATTAGTTAGTATTTTATATTTTTTGATTGAAATATAATAGTGGTCATTGTATCTAATATATGGAATCATTTCTGTATCATATTTATGTAAATAAATGTACCAAGTATGGAGCCAAGGGTGGAAAAGGTATGGTATATAGAAAATCGGAACAGATTGTCATATGCATGGAATTTTTAAGTTTTGTTTGTGCCAGACTTCTTCGTTGGTATTGTTTATCAATTGTAAGCCAAACAAAAGAAGATCTGATCAATATTAAGTCCTTAGAAAGCTGATTTACTATCGAAAATCGGAAATTATTTACAAATTTTAAAGAGGACCGCAAAATATATTTGTTTATTGTGAGTTTTTAACACACATTGCAATTATTAGTTGATAGTCTTTAAAAGAAGATGAGTATTTGACTTCATTTTAATTTTTAATACTACAAAATTGCACCAAATTTTTTAAAAAATCATGAAAATAGACATTTTTAAAAACATGATTTTTTATAATTTGTGGCTAAATATTTGTTCTATTCTTTTCATTATCTTTGAGATAATAGTATAAATTTTTTTTTACTCCATCAAAGTTTTGTAAATTTTGGGTTTTTAACAAAACAAAATCTATAAATTAAAGCCACAAGAAAAGAATTTTAAAAGATTTACATTAAAACCTACAAAAAAAATTTATATTTTTAGTTTATTACAAATATACTAGAACAATTAAATAAACTTTTGCAAAACTCAATTTTTAAAATTTTTTTTTGTGTTTAACTATTTTTGCTTCAAATTCTTTAAGTTTAGCGCCCTCTCGTGGCTCGAAAAAAGGTAAAACCAAAATATTCTCTTACACGATTTTAAGGTACTTTATAATCTTTCCAAAAATATATTTCTCATCCATATTTATGGTAAATATTTATTATTTTTTACGTCATTTCAAATTTTGGCACTTTAAAAGTGGAACAAATTTTAGTATAAATTAAGAAAATAGACATATATAAAAACATATTTTTTTTGTAATTTGTGGCTAAATATTGGTTCAATTCTTTTCATTATCTTTGAGATAATAGTATAAACTTTGAAAAACAACAAAAAAAAAAATAACCCTTTTTTCGTATTTTATTTTTTTACTCCATCAAAGTTTTGTAAATTTCGATTTTTTAACACAAAAAAAATTAATTTTCAGATCCATAAAAATAATTGTACTAATGATTTATACTGTACAGTGTATTTTTAGTCGATTACAAATATATTAAGACAAAATAAAAACCAAACCTTAAATTAATTTTTTAAAAAAGGAATTTTATATATTTTTTTTCGTGAAACAACTAAAAGCCTTATTTAGTGTTATACCATTTTTGCTTAAAATTGTCCAAGTTTAGCGCCCTCTCGTGGCGCCAAAAATAGTTAAACCAAAAATTTTTTTTTCATACCTTTTAGTTGCTTTATAATCTTTACAAAAATATATTATTTATCAATATTCATGGCAAACAATTTAATTTTGATTTTTGTCAATGGAACAAAGCACTGTGCGCCGTCCTGTTAGAACCACATGTCTTCCAAGTCCATATCATCCAATTGGGGCCAAAAATATTCGGTTATCATTGAACGGTAGCGATTCCCATTCACAGTAACGTGCCGGTCTTAATTATCACGGAAGAAGTACGGCCCAATGACGCCGGCGGCCCATAAACCGCACCAAACCGTAATTATTTCGGGCTGCAATGATGTCTCATGGAGTACGTGTGGATTGCTGTCTGACCAATAACGCATATTTTGTTTATTGACGAAACCATTCAGCCAGAAATGAGCCTCATCGCTGAAGATGATTTTTAAATGAAAGTCCGAATCATTTTCAAGTTGTTGCTCAGTCCAATTTACGAACATACGACGCTTCGGGTGGTCAAACGGCTTCAGTTCTTGCGTCAATTTGATCTTGTAAGGATGTAGGCCAAGATCTTTTCGCAAAATTCGCCACAACGACGTCACAGAGATGCCCAACGCTTGAGAACGACGTGTGAGAGACACATTTGGGCTCTCTTCAACTGAAGCCTCAGCAGCAGCAATATTCCCGACACTACGGGCACTTCTTTGTCTCACTGGCATGGGAACATTTTGTACTGTGCCTGTGGATTCAAATTTTTTCACTAGACGCTCAATTGTTGATATGCTAGGACGATTATGACGGCGATAAATTGGATGTAGCGCTCTTAACGTTGAGGCCACTGACTCCGAATTTCGGTAGTAAATTTTAATAATTTCGACTCGTTGTTGGCTCGTATATCTTTCCATCATGAAATGACAAACCTTACTGAAGAGAAATGTCAAAAGAGCGGCAAGAAATATGGCGTCATTTGCTGTCCCAGTCGCTCTACTTTTTAGCGTCCCTGTTGAAAAACCCGCAGGCCGTGAAAGGGGAGTTTTGTGTCCGTTGTTGCTCTTCCCCAAAGGAATTTCCAATAACCTCGTATTAGCCTCGCCGCAGGGGGAACCTACATACCAAATTTCAGCGTCCTACCTCCTGAAGTGTGGGCTGGGCGATGGTGAATGAAATAAATATTTACACATTTAAACATTTACAAATTTGCATATTATCCATTTGCACATGTGCATATACACATTTGTACATTTACATTACCATCAACCATCGATCCATAAAACCATCAATCTATCAAACCATAAAACAATCAAATTTTCACTTTTGAACATTTGCAAATTTGCACATTTTCACATTTGAACTTTTTCAAATTAGCACTTTTGCAAATTTGAACATTTTCACATTTGCACTTTTTATATTGGAGGAGGAATCTATGTATCAAATTTAAACTTCCCAGCTCAAGCGGTTTTGGCAGGCCGTCAAGGGGAAGAATTTTCTCTCTTTTGCTCCTCTGCGTTAGATTCTCCAAGAGTCACGTCTTATCTGTTATCTACACTGAAGAAGAAAGCTGCATACCAAATTTTAACTTTCCAGTTTCAGCGGTTTGGGCAGGCCGTTTGGGGGAGACTTTTCCCCTTATTGCACCTCCCAGTAGGAATTTCCGAAAATCCAACTTGGGTGGATGTCTACGCTGGAGTGGGAACCTATATACTGTATTTTAACTTCCCAGCTCTAGGTTTTGGCAAGTCGTCAAAGGGGAGAATTTTCTCCTTTTTTGCCCTTCCCGTTGGATTTTTCAAAATTCATATCTTAGCTTTTATCTACACTCGAGAAGGAGCCTGCGTACAAAATTTCAACTTCCTAGGTCCAGCGGTTTTGCCAAGCAGTTTAAGGGGAGACATTTCATCCTTTTAAACCCCATTTTTAAAAAAAATTTATGTTTTGGGCATAACTTTTTTGTATCTGAACCGATATTTCCGAGTTTTTCAGCAAATATGTTATACTAACGATTTTCGATCTTTTGCTTTATAAGAAGTATCCATAGGTCATGTTACAGCTCTAGAATAGTGTTTGTTGTTTGTGTATAAAAAGTGAAGAGGTGAAAGAAAAGAATTTCAACAAATCGTTAAAAGAAATCACTAGAACTGCATGTGTTTTATTTCTACAAAAACGTTTGATTTAGCTGGCAAATTTTTTTTTTTATTAAAAATATTTTTAATTTCTTTAGCTTAATTTTAAAAATTTGAAGGAAAATAGTTTATATATTTTTTTTTATAAATTATTATAAGTTACGACCTAAAATAGTTGCACTCAAAGGGAAATTATGTATAAATATTTCTTAATATATGAGAAATAAAATGGTTTAAAATTCCTTTTATAAATTCTTTTAATTGGACCAAAAAATAGAAATAAAACCGTTTGTATTTTGGTTGTTACAAGGGTTTTTATAAAAATTTTGATGTTTTTAGCCTATTTATGGATTATTTAATTATTAACATAAAATTTTATTTAAATTAATTATTAAATGTTAAAAAAAAAAACAAAAAATAAACAAAAAAAAAAAAAAAAATCTTAAGAAAATAAAAAAAAAATGTACACAAAAAAGTGAATTGACTGGGATTCGAACCTGCGACCCTTCCCCCTGTGGTGAAGGGTGTAAAAACGTTTGATTTATGGATTATTTAATTATTAATATAAGATTTTATATAAATTAATTATTAAATGTTAAAAAAAAACCAAAAATAAACAAAAAAAAGTCTTAAAGAAAAAAATAAAAAAAAATGTACAAAAAAAAAGTGAATTGACCGGGATTCGAACCCGCGGCCTTAGAGAAAAAAAGTATCTGTGACATAGCGTCTAGACAACAGAGCTATTGAAGCTCACACAAAATCATCGTCAATAGAGGTACATATATAAAAGTCTTCGTTCATTAGAGATTTGTTTAGTTTTTATTTAAATGACAAATCTTTGTATGTGTGTTGTTTGCTTATAAAAGGTGGAGATGAAAGAAAAGAATTTTAACACATGTATGTGTTTGTTATGCGAAAAATTCTACATACATATTAAACAAAGGGATTTTACGGAAAAAATTAGAAGTAGTCCTGGTTTTTTGCTAATATCTTAGCCATTTATTAACCGATCTGTCTGATTTTTAATAGCAAACAGAAATGGATCACATGTAACAGAAATAAATAACAATCACGTCCTCATCATGTCTGGGTTCTTCGGAAACCCATTTCAACATACAGACGGACATCGTTAAATCAACTTCGCTCTTCATAAGGACCCAGAATATATATACTTTATAGGGTCTAAGATCAATATTGTAGAAATTACAAACGGAATGACAAACTTATATATACCCTTCCACCTGTGGTGAAGGGTATAATTATCGGTTTTCAGATATCATAAGTTCTCTATACCATAAACAACACGATAAAAATTTATATAAGAGCATGTAATTTTCGCCGTTTATAACTCTAGTTAACAAATTTTAAAACATTTTCTGCGACAAGCGTGCGACTATTTTTTTGTTATTGATTTGGTCTCCTGAATCCGAAAATCGCATTTAAAAATTTTGTTTCTGGAGTAGTTTTTAAAAAATTTTTTGTTTTTATATTTTAATTTTTGAGTAATTTTACTATTTTGACTATATCTCAAACCGGGATCAAGATATTGTGATCAGTCAAATTGCAAAAGAATTATCATTTAATGGTCTACATTTTTCTAGAGTACGGGTTTTAAATTGGTTCAGTAGTTTTGGACCTAAGGGTCAAAATTTTACAGAAATTTCTCTTTTTTTCGGCAAAAACTGATATTAATCTTGAAAGGGAAAATATAAACATTTTTTTTTGTTAAATGTAGTACTTCCATATAAAAAATAAGTAATTTTCAAAGAACATCTATAGGTAAATATCAATGATTTTTTTTATTTTAATTATATTAATCATATAATTACAAATTATATCCTAACACCCTAGACGAGCACTGGCAAAAAAGGGCCGCGGCTCGTTGTAGCGAAAACAGACCAGAGCCTCTTGTGGGAATCGAACCCACGACCCCCGCACTGATGAGCTAGCACGCTACCAACTAGCCTACCGGGGCGCTCCTATAAATATCAAAGAAATTACCATTTATGTAAAAGTGCCTAATTTATATATTTAATAACAACAAGGCTAATTATTTGAACTATGTGGCTAATTAAAAGAAATAAAATTAACATTTTATTTATTAATATTGTTTATTTAAATTTATTTGTATTTTAGTATTAAAAATAGTTCTTAGTGGAACCTCTCTGCGTGCTCATCACTTACATCACCGAGATTCCCTGGGAAAAAGCTCAAGTGCGAATGTAAAAAATGAAGCTTAAGTGACATATTAACACCTGTTGAAAAAGTAAAAGAGACAAATTAGGAAATAATATTTGTTAAATTAGGAAAAAGTATTTTATACCCATTTTTTCATAATTCTTAATCAAATCTTCAACAATAGTCTTGTACTCCGAGTTTTTGTTGTTTTTTAGGAAATCAGAAACCACCAGTTTAAATGATTTCCAAGCTGCAGTCTCATGTGGGGACAAATATTTCTCGAATTTTGTATCTTTTATAAGTTTTTTTTATTTGTGATCCATTAAAAATTCCTTCCTTGATTTTTGCAAAGGAAATACTTTTAAAAATTTTACTCAAATAGGCGAAAGCTTGGCCTTCCTTATTCAATGCTTTGACGAAGTTTTTCAATAGTCCAAATTTTATATGTAATGGTGGAAAAATAATGTTTTTCTTTCCTAATAAGGGGCACATACATTATGTTGTCTTGGCCCACTGTAATCGCTAATCTTTCTGGCCAATGTTTTCTCTTATAATGAAAATCACGAGATCAAATGTCCCAGAGCCAAATAAAACAACAATATTTTGTGTATCCACGTTGCATTTCACATAGCATGTCCACCACTTTTAAATCGGAACAAACTTTCTAATTGTGATCTTCATAGTTAATACATTTTAGCAATTTAACCATTGTTCCAACGATTCTTCAGTGTCTACAACATGTGCGATGGGTATAGATGGTTTCTTGTGCCCTTTATGTAAAACAACTGCTTTTAAACTTTCTTTACTGCTATCAACAAATAGTCGCCATTCAATTGCATTGTTAGGGTCTCCAAGCTCCTCGAACAAACCGGGAATGTCCCTGCAGAATCATATCTCATCTTCGGTTAAATAATATTTCGCGTAAGGAGAATCGCGGTTTCTGTAGTATGTTTCTTTTACATTTTTCGTGTAACATATCTAATACATTCTCATTTTAAGACTTCTGTTTTTGGCATTTTTGTCATTTATATATATGAAGGCACTTGATTTTTTGTCTACATAATTTGCAAATAAAATAAATATTTCAAAATTTTTCCTCCCAAAATATATTTTTTAACTTTCCAATTTTAGCCTTTTCAAAAAAAAAAAAATTCTGTAAAAAATAGTAATATAAAACAAAAAATAGAAAAATTTAAAATTTGGGTATTTTGCATAAGTGATCATAACTTTGGTATTTATCCATAGATTTTCTTCTAAAATGGCTTGTTTTCTTTCTAGAAGTACAACATTTAAGAAAAAAATTGTTTCATATTTTACTATGTAAGACAAATATCTTTTTATTTTTATGAAATATCAAAATTTGTGTTTTTATCAAAAAAAATTTATTTTTTCGCGAAATTTTGACCCATATCTTCTAAACTACTAAACCCAGTTAAAAACCATATTCACAAAAAATGTTGTAAATTAACTGGTTTTTTGTTTGCAATTTGACTGCTAAAAAAGTTTTGAGCCAAAATCGAGATTTAGTCAAAATGGTAAATTCACTAATAAATTAATATAAAAAATTTCAAAAACTAGCCAAGAAAAAAAAATTTTTATAATGCGATTTTCGGCATTAGGAGGCCCTAATACATAAAAAAAAATAGTCGCATGCTTGTCGCATTTTGGCTGTAAACTACTGTAATCGAAAAACTTTATCACTCGTGAAGAATCTTTTTCCCGAAGAAAGTGAAACGATAGCCAGAAAATATTGGGCATCTGCCTATTAAATGACATCTGTTTTCATGTTCATTATAATTGCATAACGAACATAAATTTAATGCCCCTTCATAGAAGAAACGTGTATTTAAATTTAATAATCAAACCCTACTTTCATAAATAAACTCACTAGGAAAGCCGAATTATTGTCGCGGAAGTACGGTGGAATATCATATTCCAACACAGGATTCATATCATGGAGACCCAAACGCGGGTTTCTAGCACAAATTACAAAATTATCGTACTCAAAAGATCTCAATCTATTCAGTATACGATCGTGAAGATATCGTATGTTGTTTCTCCAAATTACCGTGTCCAAAGTAAACCCACATTCAGAGCATAAAGACGCCCAATGGGAAAACCAGAAAATATTCTGCCGAATGGTTTCTTCAGCTAACAAACGACGCAATCTAAACATGGAAAGTTTCAAAACTTTCCTAGTATAAATAAAATGCAGTTGAAAAGTTTCCATATATAATGAAGGTAACCCTGTTTCAATATGTAACATGTAGTTAGGAGTATTCATCGCGAGGTATAAGATTTTTTTCAGAAAATATCTTAACAATTTCTCCACCTCATCAAATCTAAGAAAACCCCACAACTGAGCACCATAAAACATAATGGATTTTGGATCCGTATGAAAATTTTTTAGCTTATTCGAATAGTTGATCTTTTGACAGTGAATATAGCTTTACCAAGTGGCAATAATATTAAGCAATTTTGGACGAGACATGTTTAGTTTCAAGATGTTTCTTGAAAGACGGATTATATGTTAAGATTGCCCCAAGATATTTGTATTGATTCACTACTCCTATCTCATTGTTGTCATATTTCCAAGAGAGACTACGATTGTACCTAGAACCCGTTCTAAATATCATTGTCTTTTACTTAGATTTATCCTTAGGCCCCACATCACACAATAATTGTGTAGAGAGTCAATCATGTTCTGCAAAACTACGGGAGAGTCTGCCAATAGAACAATGTCGTCTGCATACAATAAGACCAGGTAAAAAGTTAGGCAGGTCATTTAGATACAGCGAAAATAAAACTGGGGTATCAAACACCCTTGCCTAACACCTTGGGAGGCCGTGAAGGAGTCATAGAGGGAACTGCCATCCCAGACTTTGCTAGTTGTTTTATCATATAATTTCTGTGTTATGAGTTTCATAAATAAAGAATTACGTGGAATGATATCAACAAAAAAAGCCAAATTTTTTTTTTCTGATTAAAACCCTAATTCACAATACCAGCTAAATTGAACAGGTTTCCAATTGTTGAAAATCCCTTGCGGAACCCAGCCTGATATTAATTAATAATACCATTAAAATCCACCCAATTCACTAAAAATTTTATACAGGGTATCGAGAAGGGATAACCCCCTATATTATAATTATAGAGCTCCGAAGAGTTAGGAATTTCCTCATGCAGAAAAATAAAGTTTAATAATGACAAAACCTCATTCGAAAAACTATCTGGAACATACTTATAGAACTCATAACTGATTCTGCCCTAACCAGGAGACCTATTTTGTTTAGTAGTCCCCAAAAACAAAACCAGTTCTCTTAATTCAAAAGGAGAATCGAGAAACGGGTCAATAATATAAGGCAATGACCATGGAACTTCGTTTTCAAAAACTGGAGCAGACAGAAGGGAACTAAAATAATCATAAATGTTAACAATACCAAAATTGTTTCCCACCATATGGCTGCAATTTTTCATAGAATTCGAAAGTTCCACCATTCACTAGAATTCCTCACATTATTTAATTTCTCTATATTTCTAAACTTTAAATTTAGTTTCTTTTTATCACACAATCTTGAATACATAGACCTACTTTCGACAAAAGATTTTCTGTAGGATTCAGTAAGAAAGTACGATAATTATTTAGCTTCTCTAGCATGCTTTTACGAGCATTTTCACACTGCGAATCAAACCATTTACTTTTTGGGATCAAAACGTTTTTTCCCTAAATTTACACCAGCAGCCGCAAGGATTTTCCCAGTGCATATATCGACTTTCTCCTAAATGACTAAATTTGATTGTAAGATATAAAAGTTAGGAAGCCTACCGAGAGTATCTAACAATATTGCCAGGGAACCAAGGAATATTTTGAGGGAGATTCAATTCTCTAGAGAGATAGTTATATTCCGTGTGCAATGACACAACTAGAGGCATGTGATCCGAATAAGGCTAACATAGGATCTGGAAGTCAGACAATAGTTTTAAAACTTCAGGCGAAAAAATACAATAATCAAATACTGAACTTCCCATTACACCACAAAACGTAAGCTCACCCTCAGAATCACCTGCGATACGACCATTAACTATAATACCACCAGCGTCATCCAAAAAGAACAACAACTTTCGTCCCCCACCAAATGTACTTTCTTTAGAAATGCGAGAGATGGAGATCAAAGATAAATTTGTCAACATGTTATAATCTAGCACTTGTGCATTAGAAATCCGCACATGTAAATCCCCAATGATACAATACGGTTCACCGTTTAAATTATAATTAAGATTTGTAAATCTCTCGAAATCTTGGGCCCAATTAGTGCAGTTGAAGTAGCTCGGAATGAAATGGAAACAGACATCATTTAATTTGGCAGATAAAGTTACGCCTATAGGGAATTCGCAAAATTTTAATGTATATTTATTCTGTATGTTTTTCTTAAAACCATACAAACAACCGCCTATGGCGCGCCCTTTGAAATGAATCTTAGTGGCATCAACCGTGTAAAGAACATTATAGAAAAGTAAGTGCGTTTATCGGCGAGTACATGCGTCTCATATAAAAAAAATATATCAAATTTTTTTTATATGTAAAGAAGTTACCAAATTTTAGCTTACTATTATTAAGGTTAGCAAGATTAAATGAAACCAATCGACACTTCTATAATTGCTAATTAGATATAAAAGTATTTGACACGGCAATCCTAGGAAAATAGTTGGAAATATGTAATCCTTTCACCACAATATTACATTCATAATTTACTTTAGTTAATAATTTTTTTAAAAATACGGCATCCGCCTGATTACTGGCAAAAATTTTGCCGTCACTGCCAGAAAAAGCTTTGTCGGCAATAAAAATGCGATGATCACCATAACTAACTTTTATGCTCCCCCAGCCATTTTCACGTTCTTACCAATCTGCCGTAGAAAATATCTTATGTTGCGTACCTCAGCTGTATAATCTTTATCAATAAAAAAAACCTTGTACCAACAAAGAGCCTTCTTTTAGCCAGAATAGCGTTAACTTTCAATGGAGAGATGAGTGTGAGAAGAAAAGGCTTTCCAGAAGCAATTTTTCGGGCTTCGACCACATTAACGGAGACTTTAAGGGTGTCAGTACATATTTTTTTAAATTCATTTAGTGCTTGAGGCGGCTGTTTTTCATGCGCCATTGCAGGATCTCTGTAGAGATAGGAACAAGATCATCTTTTCTTACAACATTTTCTAATTTAGAGTCAAGTGCCTTGTTTAGTTTTTCATCAAATACATCCCAAGAAAAGCTGTTCATGTTAGTAGGCGACATAGTAGAAGAGATTTTATTGATTAATTAGCAGTAGCTTACGTGGAAGCAGCATTATTATGGTGTATGTTGAAGTAAGCAGTGTGGTTTTTTGGGGTATTATCAACAAAAATATTAGGCGAAGTTTGTAGCGGACTCCTTTTAGGAGTATCCATAAAAATTTTAGGTTAAATACAATTAGTGTGTTGTTGGTATAAAATATATAATTTATAATGTTGTTTTTATTATAAATCATGAATACCCAACAAAAAAAAAAAAACACAAATATACGATAAAAGCTGTTATTTTGTATTTTTACAATAAAGAAAATAATAATTTGTTTATAAAAATAAACTGCCTATTGGCAGTCCCAATATTTCCTATATATTATGTGTTCGTTATGGTATATAGATCCCACCGAGAGCTGTAGTCCTGTGTAAAGTTCTAGAGAATTCCTTTGTCAAGCTGTTGTAAAATGTCACCGTTGCATATTGGTTGTATACAAATAGGCAAACACACTATCCGACTATTATCATATTACATAAAAATTTTAAACTGTTGTTACAAAATTTGGTAAAATACAGTAATTTGCAATTTTTTGGTAGGTAAATTCTTCATAACGATAAAATTTTAACTTCGCAAGTGGACGATAATCGTTTGTGTCGTCATATCCAGTGTTGTAATGTAAGAATATTTTCTGCTAGATTTAGCGGATTGAGTTTGGAAATTGCACATTTCTTCTAAGAAATATGTTTAGTGGGCGGACCAATTGATTTTTTTGCAAGGCCAATTGGGTTTTACCGGATTTCAGGTAAATTTGCTGAAATTTGTGCATTTAGGATAAAAATTTGCTAAGACATCAGTGACATTTGCTCAATTTTCTCTCAGTTACCGAGACTTGTAATATGTACAAATTTAATTTGCCGCTGCTTACGATGAAATCTCTATATTTATCCTTCCTCTATTAATTATTATTTCCACACTCGTAATAATATACAACCAAAAAAACACTTCTAATTTTTTAAAACCCGGTCAGTTGCATTTTTTATTTAACGACTTTTACCTTTTTTGGAACGTTTTAGACTACCCTTATCTGCTATTACTTAGTATAGGGTGTAAGAATCAGCAAAACAACAAAATAAAAAAACGTTAGAAAAAAAATATATGTAGTTTAATGTAGTTTAATGTTTTTAAATATTATACTTTGTGTGGGTGTGAGCTTGCTAAATAAAATCTAAACTAAATACAGGTATCCAAATTTCTATGAAATTTTTAAAATTGTTCAAATGTTTTGTCAAAAAAATTTTAAATCTTTTGTCAATTTGAATTTAGTCTAGAATTTATTTAGCTTCCTTGTATAGGTCCTAAGAGGAATTATTTAATTTGTATATTTTCTTTTAAAACAAACAAATTTTTGTTTCCATTTGAATTACTTTTTTTAATTAAAACTCAAATACAACATTAAGTCTTAACTGGAATCCCCAGAATTTCAGATGTATGAGTTTTCTTTTATATCAAAACATATGTCTTGGAAATTCTTGGCTTTTTTCTTTTAAATGTATACAAAAATATTTGTCATAAAAATATTTGAATTTTTTCTATTTGTAATTTGATAAAATATAAAAAACAACAAAAGCTAACAAATAAATTATGTGTTTGTTAGTAAAGATAGAGCAGGGTACACAATAGAATTGCTATATTTCGTGTTCCGTTGAAGTCCCTATATGAAAACAAGTACTTATAACATAGATATAGAGATTTAAAAATAAAGCTTATTTATAAAAAATAGACAAAAATGCCCAGTAATTAAAATTGAAATGAAAAAAAAATCCGAAATAACAGAATACAATTTAAATTCAAAAATTACAAATAAAATTCAAAACTTCGGAATCGATACTTAAAAAGATCAATTAAAATTAAAAGATACCATAATCAATTAAAAAATTTATTAATATTCGAAAAAAAAATATTTTATTTAATTTGGTGTTTTTGAATTTCAATTGATGCTTTATAAATTACATTTGGAGTCATTCCAAAAGTTTTTAAAACAATCTTATCGTTTTTGAAATGGTCATTGAATTTGTGCAGATATCATGGGAACGTGCAAATTGCACGTTCCCATGATATCTGCGCTGTTTTTTATTTTTAAAAAATTCGATGTAGTTCACGGTAGCGTTGTGCAAAATGGTTCGAAGAAATATGACCCCAATCTTAAAATGTAATTAAGTCCCATATTTTGGTGCAAAATTCTATAATAAAAATGAACACTAAAAATACAATAAAAAACCAAATGAAAATTAGCCTCAAAATTAAGTTTGGGCAAATTTTTATTAATTAGATTGAGGCTTTTATTCATTATGTAAAATAAAACCAGTTTGAAGAAGTACAAAACGATCGCAAATACGATGAAATAAAAAATGACCCCAAAATATGCAAATCAAAGAAATGTTGCTTATGCACATCATTATACACATCTGTATTGCATGGAATCAATAACATACAAGTGAACTCCCCAGCAAAACCACACATTACCAAATAATGTGTAAAGTAATGTGTAGCCATAGGGGCTCATGGATTCCTTAATACCTTACTTCACTGATGAATTTTACAGGCGATGAGCCTCAAAGTAATGTATATACTCATTACTTTAGAGGTAATAATTTAAGGGGTTAATTATATGGTTACGAGAATGGAAAAAGTAATGTGTCTAAAAATAGATTTTTAAAAAAGAGGAATTTTTATTAAAAAAATTTATTACAAATATTTTAAACGTTATTAAAAATAATGTGGTCATGATGGGAATCGAACCAGAGAACTCTGGTTGGCAGACAAAAACCCTATCCACTGAGCTATTGACGCATATGTGACTTACTCCACGAAAAGGGACCTCTGCGCCGAAAAGAAGTTATTGAGAAAAACGCGTTTAAAAAAAGCGCTTCGTTTTTCCGTGTTTTGCGCATGGTTATGCAACTCTTCCTTCAACCTGATCATTTGGCGATGTATTTCGACTCTCTGGTACTTTGTACGATGTTCACTATGCAGTGTTGCCTCTATGAAAAATATTTCTAACAGTTAAAAACCTGTTTTTGCTAATTTTGTTTTCAAAATTACTAGATCTGTTTTATTCCTTATCAAATTATCAATGTTTTGGATTTAAGCCGATAGAATTGAATCTATTATTTATTATTATTTAATTTATCTATTATTTAATTAATTTCAGGTTAAAATAAATCTTAATTAACGTAAGAAAATGTGTCTGGAAGACGAATTTAAGAGTGTTGAAGAACAATACTTCAGCGATTGTTTGGAGAATGTTTACCTATAGTCAGTGATGAGTCGGATGCATTTTCATCGCCAGAAGTTTCAGAAGCGCTGCAATTATCTCTTCAAGATATTGAGGAAGAGCAAACTTTATCGCAGTTTTTAGAAAAACCTTGCTGTACGAATGGATGCAATACTGTAATTCCGGAAGAACGAATTGTTTTTGCAAGAAATAACTTTTTGGAATTACAGAAAGATGAACAAGATTTAGTTATTCTAAGCCAAATTCAGTCTGGTAAAGGGCATGACGATTTCAATGATGCCTATAAAGATATATTGGCGAAAATCAAGTATGGACGTAAGTCAACTCAAGACAGCTCAAAAGGTCACGTACTTTTTTACTTTCATCAGTTGCCCATCCGCCGCAAAATGTTTCTGAAGAGGTATAAGAGTTTACTCGCACATTTCGATCGCCATGGTGTTGTGATGCGAATTCACGTATCGAAGAACAAACCCTGCACTAATACGGCCGCACTGCACCCGGAAGAAATCACTAAAGTAGTAGATTTTATAAAAAGTACGGCAGATCAATTAGCGATTCCATTACCCGGACGTATGCCTCGTTTCAAGGATTATAAAGTAATGAAAATTATTTTCATCTTTACAGGTGATTTGTAAAAAAAACTAAAAGACATAAAGCGGTTTGCGGCATTTGAAAGAACGTTTTTTTTTCCTATAAGAATCACTCAAAAAGTAAACAAAATTTTTTCGGCGCAGAGGTCCCTTTTCGTGGAGCAGGTCACATATAGTATTTGATTGTTTTAAACTTAAATGAATTGTTGCGCTTCGTTTTTTCTAGTGTTGTCAAAACAAACATACATTACATACATTACCCTTTTGCTTACAAAAAATGCAAAGTATAGTATCTAGAAATATATTTTCAAAAATATTTCAATTATTACTTTACATTTATAAATCATATATTACGCAATCAATAATCAGTAACATATTACTTTATGCTTGCAAATAATGAAAAAGGTAACGAGCTATCATTACAAGGTAACGCATGAGAATATCGCACCCATTACCAAAGTTTTGCTGGGTCCTTAAACACCCAGCAAAATCACACATTACCAAATAATGGGTAAAGTAATGCATAGCCATAGGGGCCGATGGATTACTTCTCACGTTACTTCATTGATGAATTTTACAGGCGATGAGCCTCAAAGTAATGAGTTCATTCTTACAATTATGCTTATTAAAAAATGAAAAGTAATGGGTTACCTTTTTGCAGATAGGGGGTAAAAAAATAATTGGTTATCTAAATGATTACAATAACAATAATTGGTTACTTTGACTTTTAATTTTTTAACCTAAAATCTTTAATTTTTCAAACCAATTTAGATCTTCCCAGCAAAACCATGGTATCAACTACTTACCAGCCTATTTACTCGCTTAATTACTTTTGTTCGCGATGAGCCCAAAAGTAATGGGTACTCAGTATTTTTTGGCTGTTCGTAAGCTGGAGGTTAACGACCACCCATTACTTTTTGTTTTTTCTAAGGGAGAAGGTAATGACCACTCATTACTTTTGGGCTCATCGCGAACAAAAGTAATTAAGCGAGTAAATAGGCTGGTAAGTAGTCGATACCATGGTTTTGCTGGGATTCTACAGAAAAACAAACTAATAAAAACACGAATGCTAGAGTTTCTGAAACTAAAAACGCTTGTTAGTAATAGATGGCAGTAGTTTTTAGATTTAAGAGTAGTGTGCAATATAAATTAATGCACATCCCGTAGTCTAGAATGGAGACAAATATGCAGCAAACGTCAAAATTGTCTTATCTTCTGTGTGGACCACTCGATTTCGTAAATATTTATTGCTGCCAATTTATGTTGCAATAATTCTCCGGCAATATAAGTTATCATTTATTGCTATTACTTAAAACTCAGCTGTCATTTTCGTTTGACAATTATAAAAAAGGCGAAACAAAAATTCAAACAAAACATGATGAAATTTAAAAGTATTAAAAAATTTTAACAAATTATGAGAAAAACCAAAAAAATTAACATAAGTTCGGCGATGAGCCGTTATTCTGCCGACGCTTTGTACTTATTGCTAAGATTTTTTCTCTAATATAGATGGGATGGAATACAAATTATTTATCAAATATTGATTTTAATGCTACGTATGATTTCAATTAATTTATCAGTTTAAAGCATAATTTTTTTATGTTTAATTGTAATAACGTAACCAACTGTCGGTAACTTATTACTTTATGTTTCAAAATAATGCTGAAGGTAAGAAGTATACATTACAAAGTAATGCACTATTTAACCAACTATTGATAACTCATTACCTTATATTTCATAATAATGATGAAGGTAAGGAGTATACATTACAAAGTAATGCATTTTGTATCCAATTATCGGTAACTCATTACTTTATATTGAAAAATAATCATATAGGCTAGGAGTACCCATTACAAGATAATGCACCCATTACCAAAGTTTTCCTGGGCATTAAAGTTACTTGGGCTAACCTAAATTTAAATATTTTAAAGAATGATCTTATACAATTTTAGAGCCAATGGTTATCAATGACATTACGTCGTAGAGCATGGCAATTTTGAAACCTGTTAAGAATTATATTTTTTCTTAATGTATGAAAAACAAAATTTTTGCCTGCAGCACCAACTTCTACACCTATTAATATACGAAAAACAGGCGACTTTCGCCTGAAGAATAGATTTTCCGGTCACGATAATGTGGCAAAGAATTTATAATATATTGCACCAGTGGTGTGCCCAGAGGGGGGGGGGGGGCAGGGGGCCCGGCTTGTTTGTTTTTGTTTCCAATTGATTTTCTTTGCAAAACCAATCAATTTTTTTGCAAGACAAATTGGGTTTTACCAGATTTTGCTGAAACTTGTACAGAACTCAGAAAAATTTGCTTTGAAATCCGGGAAATTTTCTCTCAGTTAGCGAACCTTTTAATATGTAAAAAAATTTATTTGGCCGCTTCTTTCGATGAAATCTCTATAGTTATTCTTCCTCTATTATTAATTATTTCCACACTCGCAATATTATTTGGGTAAAAACAACCACAAATACACTTAAGTTTTTTAAAACCGATCAATTGCCTTTTTTATTTAATTTAACGCCCTTTATGATTTTTCGAACGTTTTCTAAAAAAGGAGTTATTAAAGGTTGATTTACACGTAGACTATCCTTATCTGCTATTACTCAGTATTGGGCTTAAAATCAACAAAACAACAAAATAATAAAAACGTTTGAAAAATATATATGTAGTTTATTGCTTTTAAAACTTTTATTTTATGTGGGTGAATAAAATCTTAACTAAATTCAGGTATCCAAGTTTCTATGAAATTTCTAAAATTGTTCAAATGTTTTGTCAAAGAAATTTTAAAATCTTTTGTTAATTTGCACTTAGTTGAAAATTTATTTAGCTACCTCGCACAGGTCCTAAGTGGAATTATTTAATTTGTATAATTTCTTTTAAAACAAAAAATTTTGTGTTTCCAATTGTATTCCTTTTTCTATTAAAAATCTGAGATTCAAATACCACATAAAGCCTTAACTGGAGTCCCCAAAATTTCAGATTTATGAGTTTATTTTTATATTAAAACATATGTATTTAAAATTTAAAATTCTTAATTAACGACGCTAGACTTTCAAAGTAGTTATAGAAGTTAAAAAGTAAGATCTTATAAAAAAGCTGCCAAGTCTTGACAATTCTTGGCTTTTCTCTTTTAAATGTAAACAAAAATATTTGAAATTTTTCTATTTGTAATATTATAAAATATTAAAAACAACAAAAGCTAACAAATAAATGATGTGTTTGTTAGTAAATGTATAATTGCCTTATTTCGTGTTCCATTGAAAACAAGTAGTTATACACAGTGAGATATACAAATAAAGGCCCGTAATCATAGTCCCGCACTAAAGTCGGTTTTTTTTAAAAACAACTTTAAATTAAAAACTTGTTATTATCTATGTATTTTGCTATGCCCGCATACATTTTGTACTAAAAAAGAAGCAGGTGGCAACATATATCAGCTGATTTTATATTTGCCGAAAAAATGACAGGTGTGTAAATAAAAGATTTGCAATTGCAAAATGTAAAAAGGAAAAAACTTTATAAAAAAGGATTGAAAAGTGTATTTTTATTAATAAAAATTTATTAACTTAATAAATGTTATGCAAAATATCGTATTTATTGATATAATTTTCCTTTAAATAATTTGCAATTCAAATATTTTTTTTCACAAAAATTTTCTTGGAGTCAACTTCAGCTAGTTTTAATTTTAAAGCAGACTTTAGCGATTAAAGTATACTTTAACTTGTCTAAAGTATGCCTAAAGTATACTTTTAAGAAAAGTCGACTTTAGAACTCTTAAAGTATATTTTATTTTAACTATAATTATGCGCCAAAGCTTTTAATAAAAATAATAAACATAATTACCCAAAAATTGAAATTAAAAAAATCCTAAATACAAGAACACAAATAAAAAAATTACAACTATTATTCAAAAATTCGAAATCGATACTAAAAAGATCAATTAAAATCAAATAGTACCAAACGCAATTAAAAACGTTATTGAAATTCAACAAATATTTATTTTATTTAATTATGTACATATGTGTTTTTGAATTTCAATTGATGCTTAATATATAACATTTCGAGTGAAATGGTTTTTGAATTTGAGTAAAAATTTGCTCGTGGCTATTCAACGTTCCCTGCTGTTTTTTGTTTAAATATTCGTTGTTGTTCACGGTGGCGTTGTGCAAAATGGCCCCAAGAAATATGACCCCAATCTTAAAACGTAATTAAGCTACATTTTTTGGGGCAAAGTTTCGTAATGAAAATTAACACTAAAAATATAATGAAAAATTACCCCAACCAAATAAAAATTAGCCCCAAATTACGTTTGGGGCATATTTTCATTTATTTTATTAGATTGAGGCTTTTATTTATAATGCAAAATAACCCTAATTTCTAGAAATAAAAAATGAATGATATAATGAAATGAAAAATTTTTCACAGCATTATACACATTTATATTGCATGGAATCTTTAATATCCGAATGTACTGCTTATAAACATTAAAGTTACTTGGGCCAACCTAAATTGAAATATTTTAAAGAATTAGAATAAAAATCATTTATAGAAATCAAATATTTAGTGATGCGAAATCACTGTCTTTTAAAATAGTTAAAAAAATTAAGTGAATTTCTGCTCTCCGTCCATGAATGTGTCCTCCCAGCCAGTTCTTATTAAATTTGCTAGTAACAATGAAAGAGCCACCAAATTCCCATATGCGGTTTTTGAAGCATCCGACGATTTTATTAAATTTGAAAACGAATGGTTTTTTATGACATTGCGTCTTAAAGTTTGGCAATTTAATACTTGTTAAGAATTATATTCGATCTTAATGTATGAAAAAAAAAAAAAAAATTTCGCCTGCGGCGCCAACTTATATAACAACAATAACAATATAAGAAAAACAAACTGAAAATTTTTTAACAAAAATCGCTCGATATTGTTGTCAGCAAAACCACACATTACCAAATTATATGTAAAGTTATGTGTAGCCCTTGGGGCTCATGGATTAGTTATGTGTATACTCATTATTTTAGAGGGTAATGTGTCTTAAAATAGATTTCCAAAAAGAGGAATTTTTATTAAAAAAAAATTATTACAAATATTTTTAACGTTATTAAAAATTATGTGGTCATGATAGGAATCGAACCAGGGAACTCTGGTTACTAGCCAAAAACTCTACCCACTGAGCTATCGACGCATATAACTTTCAATTGCTTAAAACTTAAATAAATTGATGCGCTTCGGTTTTTCGCTAGTGTTGTAAAAACATACATACATTACCCTTTTGCTTACGAAAAACACAAAGTAATGTATCTAAAAATAGATTTTCAAAAATAATTCAATTATTACTTTACATTTATAAATCAATGATCAGTAACTTATTGAGTATATCGCACCCATTACCAAAGATTTGCTGGGTAGTAAAGAATTTATAATTTACAAAACCAATCAAAATGTACTTAATATTAAACGTTTACATTAGGTACTAGTCAATGTAATAAATCAAGGAAACCGCAAATATGCTCTAAAAAAAGTGTTTTATGCGCATAAAATATGCACTAAAGATATATAAATATGCCCTTAAAATTTAAAAAATATTCTCTAAAAATAAAAAAAAATGTATTTATTTTTTAAACAAAAAAATTTTTTATTAAAAAATTAAGACAATTCAATATAATATACACACTTACAATATATTTTCTGTTGCTGACTGTAGTACGAGGGCGGATCAATAAGTCCGTGACTATTTTAATGAAACACAGTTTTTTTTTTGCAAACAAAAAATTTATTTTTCAACATAATCTCCTTTTAGCTCAATACACGTAGTCCAACGTCCCTCCAATTTTTGTATCCCTTACGAAAAATAGAATTTTTCGAGGTCCATAAAATAGGCATTTGTTTGATCAATAATTTAATCGTTGTAGGTAAATCTCTTTCCTCCGAGCCATTTCTTTAGGTGTGGAAATAGTCACTGTGGGATAAATGCGGAGAATATGGCGGATGATGTACCAATTCGTAGCCCAATTCATGGAATTTTGCCAATCCTTTGAAGTTGTCACACGATTACGTTTATGCGGCACCCATCTCGCAGACAGCTTTCTTAAATCCAACTGATCATTTAAAATCGAAACAACACTGCCATATGAAATGCCTATCGCATCAACAATCTCACACAATTTTATTTTTCGATTATCCAGCACCATGTCTTGGATTTTTCGACATTTGCGGGTGTATTGACCTCAATTGGCCGTCCAGAACGTTCAGCGTAATTTGTACTTGTGCGAGCACAACGAAAGTCAGTAAACCACTTTTTTACCATTGAAATCGATAGTGCAGAGTCCCCATAGTATTTATCAAGCTTTTCCTTGGTTTCATTGACGGTTTTTTCGCAAAAAAATAATGTTTAATGAGCACTCGTAATTCACAAATCCACGAGGTTGTATGTTTTGAACAGCTCTTAAACGCAAAGTAAATGACGGAACTTGCTCAAAATTTGACAGTAGTCTATAAACAGGTGGTACTTAATGGGAGCAATGTTGCATTTCATATAACTATGAGGAAAGTTCGAAAAGTCACGTACTTACTGATCCGTCTACCTATATTTAAAAAGTAATACGTAAAGGTTGTTTTTAAATGAAGAATCAATTGAAATTCATAGAAATATATCTATTAACTATTTGAATCAGGTCTTGCCATAGGTCTTACCGTTCCAAATTTATGACCATTTGACTGAAATGCAAACATTTTTTTAATGTTAATTTATTTATGTATTTATTAAAAAAAAATGTCTACCAGTGCAGTAAGATATAATATCTTTTAGATTTAGAACTGGACTTATAATGGCACATTAGAATTGATTAACAAGAAATAAAATTATAATATAATAATAATCAATGAATTACATATAAAAAAAATAAAAATATAAAATAAATAAAATAAAATCAGTAATATGGATAAGCCTAAAAAATATATAAACATTGATTGAATAAAAAAACAATTAAATAAAAGAGTTGGAATTTAAGTATTTGTACAATTCGAATTATTGATTTTCAAAATAATCAAAAATTGCTTTTTTGAACAAAATTCCGTTGCTTGTGTTTTGGATGTTATAAGAAAGTTGGTTCCAGTGGCGCATGGCAAAAATAAAAAATTTAGCTTCAGAAGTTAGATAACGATGCCGAATATGAATCAAAACTTTATCTCTATTAGACCTCGCAAAGATAAGTTTTTCGAATAAGTAGTTTGGTTGACCTGTATACACTATTTTCTGCAAGAACATGAGACTCCGGCACTTTAAAAAATTCTCAAATGATAAATTAAATATTTTTTTTGAAAAACTGAGAAACTCTATCATGCTTCTTCAATCCGAAAACATATCTTGCAATCTTATTGTATTTAGTTTTCAATCTGCGCTTATCAGAAGAGTCGCAACCGGCAAATAGTTCACAGACATATAGTAAGGTGGGTATCAGATAAGATTTTGCCAATAACATTTTAATCTTGATCGGCGTAAAATGTTGATTTATCCATAGCATACCAACCACGAAGAAATTTTTTTTTTTTAAGCTTAACAGATGTAAACGAGAAACTAAAAAATAATCGTAGCTTTGAGCAGAGTATATCATGGTCAACAGTATCAAAGGCCTTTGAGTGGTCTTGTAATACAAGAAATGAAGCTTGATCATCATCTGTAATAGTTCTTATTTCCTCTACGACAGCGTAAAGTGCAGTTATGCAACTACGATTCGGTCTTAACCCAGACTGACGGCTTGTTAGTAAACCTTTATCAAGAACATTGTGCAATATTTGTTTGTATATTAAGTGTTCAAAAACATTTGGAAGGTATGGCAGAATTGCAATAGGACGATACTTATTTGTGGCTTTTGGTACTGGAATTATTTTTGCATATTTCCATGTAATGGGGTACTGGTCATTATGATGGTATTAAAGAAATGTGTTATATTAGAAATTACAATTGGTAAGAGGATTTTGACAAATCTAGGATTGATATTATCGTAACCAATAGAATTTGATTTTATAGACAAAAAACTTTTCAGAACGTCCATTTGTGTGAAACATTGAAAGTTAAATTGATTGATATTAGTTTCAGCGTCCATATAATTATTATAAAAGTGGCTATTGACATCAGGCATATCTATGTTGACGAACTTTACATTAAGTTCTACAATATCTAAGTAATAAACTTTACAAATGATTGATTTGTTAAACCAATTTTCCTAATTTCTTTCCAAGTCTTGTTACCCCCAACAGCAGTATTAAATTTATTTTTATAGAAGGAACATTTATCTTTTCTTATTTTAGCTACCACTGCCCTCCATCGCCTTCGGTAAGTTTCATCAGTCTTAAATTTTTTCCATCTATCATATGCAATATCGCGTTGTTCAATTAAGCTCTTCACTTCATTCGAGAACTACGTTTGTAGCATATTGTCCTCATTTTAATTAGAACATGTTTCTCATAAAGATTAAGCATGTTATCCTGCAAGAATTTCAACGTTACGAAAATTTCGTCCCATCGTATATTTGACGCTTCATATAGCAATAAGTCGACATTTATACAATTAAAATCACGATATGTAAAAGTATGATGTTTTATTTCTGGCCGAATATTATAATTTAGAAAAATAAGATCATGCTTGGAGAACATTGGTGCTGATAGCTGGTCGTATAGGAGAATCTTGTCTTTATTGTTCACTAGAAAAACGTCAAATAAAGTACTGCTGGTATTTGTAAAAAAAGTAGGTAAAATATAATTAGCAGGTGAAATGCCTATACAACTCATCGGATCCGTAAGGTCAGTTCCAAATGGGATGTTACTACTAAAATCTCCAGTAATTATGATGTCAGTATATTTAATAGCATCAACTTCAAGTTTTTTCAAGAATGTCTATTCCAATATTTTTATAAGGCCTATAGACACATCCCAGAAGCATTTTGTTTCTATAGCATGTTAGATCTAGAAATAAATACTCCATATTTTCTTCATATTTAGACTTCCAAGTAATCTTACCACTTATACCCTTTCTAAGGAATATGTCAACTCCACCGGCACCAGTTCTAGTGTCACTCAGGGGTTTTCTATCCGAGCGAAACAATTGATAACCATTAATGTTAAATAAATTGTCATGCACTAACGGATGGAACCACGTTTCTGATACACATATGACGTCAACACCACAATTCTCAAAAATAAGTCGAAACCAATCCATTTTATTGTTCAAACTTTTCGCGTTGATGTGGCAAACATTTAAACCGCTATAAGATTTTGCTAGGATACGATCCATACTACTCACACTGACTCTGGTGTCCAACTGATCATATTGACGGTTGATAACCATGCCGATGAAAAGCAACGCAATTTATAAGGTTTAGCATAGTTTAATCTAAGATATTTTCATTGCAATTTAAATTTAATAAGACAGTCATATTTAAAATTTAATTTTAAATTGGGAATATTAATAAACATAAAATAAGAAAATAAAAATAATATTTAAGAAAAAAAATCTACGATAGTTTGTAAAATTTTTTATTCCAAAAATATTTTTTATTCTAGGGGGATCAATATTAATAGTATTACAAAGCCTTTCGAAAAAATTTACTAAGCTTTCTTCATAATTATTTTAGTTTTCTTCGATCTTCTCTATTCATGTAATATTCCTTGTCGAGCTAAAGATACTTTGTTTATAAAAAATTTAATTATAAATATTTATTTATCCCAATATTTCGTCACCACATTGGGTGAGATCTTCAGGGGAAATTGTCTTTTTTTATAATTAATAAATTAAAATTATAAACTGAAAACTTTTATATAACAATTTTTTTTAAAAAAGGCGGTAAATCAAAAATTATTTTTTGTCAATATTACAAAATAAAAATATCACAGAAAACAAAAATAACAATATTTGAAAAATTAAAATATTACATACAGAAAAATATTTTATATACATGTCATTTAACATAATAATATTTATCCTAGTTTTTATTAACTAAATGTCTGTAATTTTGTGCAATATTTGCTATGTCTGTTTTATAATTAATTCGTTGTGTAGATGGTACCTTCATAATTTGTAACATTTCTAACATATATCTACGTCTGTAATTATTTTCCGTGTTTAAAATTGTCGTCCTATCAAAATCAGGATAATGTTAAAATTCGTGCAATGTAATGATAATGCTGTTTTCTGTGTAGAAGTAGTGTTCCTGTATTTTTGATCAGATCTGTGTCCTGCAATTCTTGTTTTTAATTTAATTGTACCTACATATACATTACTACAATTCTCATTATCATTTCCACTACAAGGTATTTTATAAACTAAAGTGGACATTTCAGATTTATCTATTTTATCTTTCATTTTGCTAAATAATCTACCTAATGTGTAATATGTTCTATGTGCTACTATAAATTTCTTATTATCATAAATTTTCGATTTTTCTAATCTTTCAGATATAAGGATCTAACAAAAATTTATCCCTATTCGTTAAACTTTCCCTATTTAAATGGCTACTTAAAATATTTGTAAATTTATTCCTCGCTATCTCTTGTTCCTCTGTTCCTGTTAAAGTTTTTATAAAGTCCTCACCATCTGCTATCATTTTCAAACCCGGAAAATTCCCTCTTTTGACTGGGAGTGCGTGTTTCCGTCCCAGAGAAAGAACCCATTCTACATCAGTGGGATTGTGAAAGTTCGATGTATTCACAAACCATTTTCTATTATACTTAATATCTAATTCTTTCTGTTGTAAATTGATAAGACAATTAAATTTATTCTTATCTATCTTTTACCTGTAAACTCAATTTTAATGCTAATCTATCCTGGTGTCGAATAAATGTCTGGAATGTGTCCTGAGTTAAATTATCACTTAAATTGGTTCCGATCCTTTCCAATTCCATAAAAACTTGTCTCAAATATTCATGTTTCCTTTTTATCGCCAAATTTAGAGTCTTATTCTGCACAGATTCAATGAATCTCGTTATTGATTGATGAATTTTGTGGTCTCCGTTTTCCTCGAAAAGATTAAAAATATTTTTAGTTGAATTCCTAATAAATTTTGGAACTACACCTGATTTACGGCAACGGAAACACGCACTCCCAGTCAAAAAAAAGAATTTTCCGGTTTTGAAAATGATAGCAGATGGTGAGGACTTTATAAAAACTTTAACAGAAACAGAGGAACAAGAGATAGCGAGGAATTTTTGTTAGAAAAGGTAGATAGAACTAAAAAATTCGTAAAAAATAATAAGGATCTACTTATTTTAAATGCAGACAAGGCAAATACCACTGTGGCAATGAATAAGTGTGATTATATATTAAGAATGAATGATATTGTGGATGATATTACCACATACATATTATCAAATAGGGATCCATCAAATAAATTTCAGACAAAAAATAATAATTTAGTTGAATTTCTTTTCAAAGATTATAACATCTTTGGAAAAGAACAAACTTAAGACAAATATATCTGTTGCACCTAGATTATATGGGTTACCTAAAATCCATAAGGAACATTTTCCTTTAAGACCAATATGTTCATTTATTAATTCCCCATCATATGAACTTTGTAAATATATTACAAACATTCTTAAAAAGATAACTGAAAACTCTAAATATAATGTAAAAGATTCCTTACATTTTAGAGAAAAAAATACAAAATTTAAAGATACAAAATGATGAAAAATTAATTCCACTTGATGTTGTATCTTTATTTCCGAGTATACCAATTGATATAGCTTTGGATATTATCGAAGAAAAGTGGGATATTATAAAGGATTATACAGGAATTGAAAGGAACCTTTTTATACGTATTCTAAAATTTTGTATAATAGATAACAGATATTTTAAATATGATAATAAAATATATTTACAACAACAAGGACTTCCAATGTGATCTCCAGCTTCACCAATTATAGCTGATATTGTAATGGAGAAATTATTAGATTCTTGTATAGAAAAATTAAATGAGAAACCAAAAATCATCACAAAATATGTTGATGATTTATTTTGCATTATTTCGAATGATTCAATTAGTGATAGTTTATCAACTTTTAACTCATTTCATGACAATATAAAATTAACGATTGAGAAAGAATGTAATTCTAAAATTCCTTATTTAGATACATTGATAATAAGAAAGGGTGAGAGTTTATTAATAGATTGGTATCAGAAACCAACAGCTTCTGGAAGAGTTATTAACTATTTTTCTAAACACCCGAAAAGAATCATACTTAATACGGCTAAGAATTTGATTGAAAGGATATTAAAAGATTAAAAATATTTTGTTAAATAATAATTACCCAATTCAATTAATCTGTAGATAGATACGACAATGTAAAAAACAGAATAATTTAGTTACGAGAACGGTTACTGAACCTAAAATTTATAAATCTCTAACTTATGTTCCTCTTATATCTGATAGATTAGAAAAATCGAAAATTTATGATAATAAGAAATATATAGTAGCACATAGAACATATTACACATTAGGTAGATTATTTAGCAAAATGAAAGATAAAATAGATAATGTAGTAATGTATATGTAGGTACAACAAAGAATAAATTAAAAACAAGAATTGCAGGATATAAATCAGATCAAAAATACAAGAACACCATTCCTACACAAAAAAACAGCATTATCATTACACTGCAATAACTCTAATCATTATCCTGATTTTGATAGGACGACAATTTTAAACACGGAAAATAATTACAGACGTAGATATATGTTAGAATATTGCACAAAATTACAGACATTTAGTTAAAAAAAACTAGGATAAATATTATTATGTTAAATGACATGTATATAAAATATTTTTCTTCATGTAATATTTTAATTTTTCAAATATTGTTATTTTGTTTTCTGTAATATTTTTATTTTTTAATATTGACAAAAAATAATTTTTGATTTACCGCCTTTTTTAAAAAAATTGTTATATAAAAGTTTTCAGTTTATAATTTTAATTTATTAATTATAAAAAAAGACAATTTCCCCTGAAGAAGTAACCCAAATGTGGTGACGAAATATTGGGATAAATAAATATTTATAATTAAATTTTTTATAAATAAAGGATGTTTAGCTCGACAAGGAACATTACATACTAAGTTTTCTTCTATATTTTCTTTATATCTGAGGCAACAGAAGAGTTTTCCTGTAATTGAATATTCGACTTTAATATCTTTATTTCCTTTTTCAACCCCTTAGATTCCTCTGTCACTGCTTCAAGTTTGTTTACTTTATCTCTTACTACAATTAATTCGCTCTTCAATTCATTAATTCTCTTATCCAATTCAGTAAAAACGCGGGATTTAAACACTTCCAATAAACTCATGATAAGTTCGGTTTGTTTCTCCAGTCGTTTATCTAATATTTGCATAAATCTAAAATTTGAGTCACCAGTAGATAGTCGTGGTGTTTTTGGTGTATTACACTCATTATGCATTAGAGTGGGATGTTTAGATTCTCGTGATCTCTTCGTTGATGATGTTGTTGTTAATTTTGGCATTGTTGTTTTTTTCTTTGTATGACGTGTTATGGGGGCATGTATAACAATAAAAATTTACATTCTTATATTCTTACTTTCTTTGAAGTTTTGTATTAAGAACAGTAGCTTATTTATTATTGGTTTGGTTATTGTAGTCTCTTTTTTCTGAAAGTTTTTTATGTTTTGTTTTCAGTTTTGATTGCCAAAACTGCAGTTTATATTTTTACACAAGTGTGAAATTAATTAATTGTGTTATTTTTATAAAAATCTGTTTTTTTACAATTTTTTTATTCTGTTTCGGTTAAATTTTGTGTTTACAAAAACAAATGAATGTGTGCTGTTATTTCGCTTCCAAATACAAAAAAAATGTTTGCATTTCAGTCAAACGGAACAGTAAGACCTCTGGGCTTCCTTTTAGAAAGGTAATAGGTAGCGCTATCTTTTAAGAGAAAAAAACATAAGTTACATGCCATCTGGCTGAGCACATTTAGGTTATGTGCACGTTCTTATGTCCATTTTAAAGCTCTATATCTCGACAATTTTTTTCTTTATTGATTCTAAAAGGTCTCCCAAAAACCATTCCAACAAGCCCAAAAACAAAAAAATCCGACCACTGGTTCAGAAATGATCAATTTTACCCTACTACCCTCCGACCACCAATCCGAAAATTTTCAAACCGCTGCCATTTCGCACCCTTGCATTTTCGGGGATGGTCGTAATGGACATATTTTAATGTCATGAGCAAAGGAGTACGCTGGTGAAATTCGGCGGTCGTGTCTGAATCACCCTGTATATAGTTATACAGTTATATACATATAGGTGTATTATATATAGTTATATAATTATAATAAATCAGGACCAATTTAGTACCATTAATTCAGCCATGAAAACATATTTTTCCCAAATTTCCGAATATATAATTATATTATATATAAGTCCCTAATGTACAATTACATACCTGTAACACAATTATAAGAAAAATAAAGAATAGGATAGCCAGCCATTGTGTATAGCAATGTGTAAATAAGTGCTTACACTCACCAAAAAAAGTCTGTAATGGCAACTGAAAATTTTGCTGTTATTACGAGAATTTTTGTTAATTTGAGCCCAGCAGTATTTTTTGCTAATCTTAGCAACGCATGTCTGCTGACGTGTAGTACAATTAAATTAGTAGAAAAATTGGTAGCAGCTACTAAATTTTAGTATACTTTTTTAAAGTGGAATTTAAAACCGGTTTGCTAAAATCAGCAAAAAAAAAAATTACTAAATATTATTAATATTAGTACAAAATGTTTAATTTATTTATTTCCTGCAATATTCACTTTTTTAAAATTAGTAATTTTTTTTGCTAATTTTAACAAATCGGTTTTAAAAAATTTGTAAAATGATTTCTGAAATTAGCAACAAAAATTTGTAAATATTCTGTAAAAACTCTGTAATTTGTAAAATGTAAATAGCAAAAAGATTTGCTAAATAATATTTTTTTTTACTAAAAATCAGTACAAGAATAGTAAAGTGGGACTGAAAACCGTTTACAAATTTTTCTACTAACTTTTTTTACTGAGTGTACATCACGACAACTCTGGCAGACCGAGTTCAAGTCCTGGCAAAGGCATTGTTTTTCAGAATTTTAATATTTTTTTTTTATTTTTTATACGTTTTTTAATAAACTAGTTTTCGTGTATATTATATTTTTGGATCTAATCTGACTTTTTCTGATAAATTTGGATATTACTTTATCTCTTATTTGATCTGTTATTTTTGGGATCAATTCAGTCCCTTCTAAATCCCCAAATATATTGCTGGTTCTAATTTGATCTGCCATTTTTCGGATCAATTCACATCCTCCTAAATCCCCAAATATATAAAATAACGTTACCCTTAAAATATCGTTACCGAAATAACTAAAATAACGTTATCGCTAATTATGTTACCGAAATACTATATAATACCGTTATCGTTAAAATACCGATACCGAAATAACTTAAAAAATCGTTATCCCTAAAATTCCGTTACCAAAATAACTGATAAATCGTTATTGTTCTTAAATATTGTATTTTATGTGGGTGTGAGATGTCTAAATAAAATCTAAACTAAATTCAGGTTTCAAAATTTCTATGAAATTTTAAAAATTTTTCAAGCATTTTTCAAAGATATTTTAAAATGTTTGTCAATTTGTATTTAGTTAAGAATTTATTTAGCTACCTCGCACACTTCCTAAATGGAATTATTTAGTTTGTATATCATCTTTTAAAACAATAAGTTTCGTGATTCCAGTTGTATTTCATTTTGTTAAAAATATGAGTTTCAAATACCACATAAAGTCTTAACTGGAATCACCAAAATTTCAGATTTATGAGTTTATTTGTATGTCAAAACATAAGTATTTAAAATATTTAATTAACAACTTAACTTATATAGACATTCAAAGTAGTTAGAGTAGTTAAAAAGTAAGAATTTATCAACATGTTGCCAAGCCTTGAAATTAGAGTATTCAAAAAACAGGCCTTTTGAAAAAACCGATTTCGGTTTTCTTCGAAAAATCGAATTTTAACAAAACCGGTTTCGGTTTTTGCAAAAAAAAACCGGTCGACTGATTTTTTCCGTTTTTTTTTTATTTGAATAAAAAGCTTATATAATTTGTTAATTGTTTTTATTACAAACAAAAAAAAAGAAATTTAATATATAAAGTAATAAAAATAAAAAAATACATTCTTTGAAAAAAAAAGAAAAAAAAAATATATATATATATATAATATCTTAAAAATTAATATTATAAAACTATATTCATATCAAATGAATAAAGATCATTAAGTTTGTAAATTAAGAACGTTGAATTTGAACGTTTAAAAACTTTGGCATTAAAAAATTTTTTTAATATTACATTTTAAATATGTAAAAAGAAAATCCATTTTTCACTTCTAAAATAATATTTTAGAAATAATATGCAATTTAAATGTTTCGTTTTAAGACGATTTTTTTGTTTGCTTTTGATAAAGCTAGAAGTGGAAAATACTCTTTCACTAATAGTAGATGTTGGACAAATAGTCAAAAGACAATTATATAAATTTTCTAACTTTTCAGTTCTTTTGTCGCATTTATCAAGATATGTATATGAAATCTTCATATAATGATGAATGATTTTGTACAGTCTCTTTTTTAGGATTTTGAATACTGTTTATTGTGTTATTTAGATCAGAAATTAAACTATTTGAATTTGGAATATCCAAAGTTAAGTCTTCATCGGAATCTATCAGGCTTACATCTAAATCTTCATAACCAAACAAACGATTATAAAAGTGTTCGGAAAAAATAAAAGAGACCAAGTAACCCAGTTGGTGATGTAATTAAAAAAACCGGTTAACCGAACAAAAAAGACCGGTTTTCGGTTTTCTTCGAATTTACAAAATATTCGAAACCGATCGGTTTTTAAAAATAAAGAAACCGGTTGACCGGTTTTCGGTTTCGGTTTTTGAATACTCTACTTGAAATTCTTGGCTTTGTCTTTTAAATGAAAACCAAAATATTTGTCATTAAAATATTTGAAATTTTTGTATTTGTAATTTGATAAAATATAAAAAATAATAAAAGCTAACAAATAATAAGTGTTACTGCGAAGTCCATTAATGAAAACAAAATTTCGTACAAAAGCTGCCACAAATGTTGAAAATATATTTGTTTACAAAAAATAAAGAAAATTCAGGTAACATACATAAGTAGGGATAGTCGTTTTCTCTACAAGTGTTTATATATATAGAGATATAAAATTTTTTTTTTTAAATACCTATAAATTCAGGCAAAATTTACCAAAAATGACAATTGAATTTGTGGACACTTGCCATTCAAATATTTTACATTTTAAATTTTATAATAATCAACTTATCATATCCTTTATTTCAAAATATTTTGTGTAAAATATTTTCAAGTTAGTTTTAAACTTCAAATAATAAACATCAATTTTTTAATAAAAAAGATAATACAAAAAATTGTGTTCTATACATTTAGAATAACGAAATGGTAACCCCGAAAATTAGAATGTAAAATATTTGAATGGCAAGTGCCCACAAATTAAAAAAAATCCGAAATAAAAGAACACAATTTAAATTATAAAAATTACAAATAAAATCCAAAAATTGATACTTAAAAAGATCCGTTAAAATTAAAAAATACCAAACGCAATTAAAAAAATTTATCGAAATTCAACAAATATTTATTTAAGTTAAGTTGGTTACAGTTGGAGTAGTTCCAACATTTTTTGAAACAATCTAATCGCCACAAAAATACTCTTTAAATTTACAAACAGAAGATCCAACGGGATATTACAGATCAGTCTTATTCATTATATACTTATATTAAAATAATCTCAAGTATGACAAATAGATTTTCTAGTCCTGAAAATGTGGTAAAGAGTTTATACAATATTGTACCAAGCCGAGTCTTTGACGTTTCGTCAAAAGAATTTTGTAGCCCAACAGCTTTACAACACAAAAAGAATCAAAACGTTCTTCAGAAATTCAATGGGTGACGTAAGACCTTCTACATTGGCTAGAATGTATGTGTATCGTAGATCCAGACAAAATTGATGACAGTTTTATGTCGAAAAATCGACGCATTGGTTTTTAAGTTCAATGTTAAGTGTATATATTGGATCTCAGTAAATGTGATAAATAAGTTTTAAATAAAAATTTTATATGAATTTAAAAAACAAACTATAAAAATTTACAGGCATTCAGTAGGAGTTGATATTTTCTGTTAAATGTAAAATTTTCTGTTTCTAAAAATAGAAATTCATACAATTCCTTTTTGTTTTTTTACGAAAATGGTTTGTTTAAATACAAAATTATTTCAATAAAAATTACAAGAAATTATTTAAATATATATACACACGTAGAAAATAAAAATATATACACATGTGTGTTGTGTTTTGTAAAATTACATACAAATAAAAAAATTTCAATTTGAAAAACAAACCACAAAAATCGCTTTTTTCTATGTTTACAGTTAAAAATTGATGGATATTTTAAACGACTTTCGTTTGTTTTTACTACTTTTGTCGATTATTAAACAATGATTGAAAATAAACAACAAAATGGGCTGAATATAATGAAAACTCAGTAGACCTCTTTTTGATTGTATTTTTGATTAATTTAATATGTATTTTAGATTATCTTAAACGAAATAATATTGTGAGTGTATTGATCATAAAAATGAATACGATTATTTTCCTACATAAAACTGTCAACAATTTTGTCTGGGTCTACCTCTTCATGATATACAGACATTAGAGCAAATGCAGAAGTCTGACTTCGCCTATTGAATTTCTTAAGTACGTTTTGATTATTTTTGTGTTGTTAAGCTTCTCTTCTCATTTTGATTAATTTCTATGAGGCTACAGAATTATTTTGACGAAACGTTAACATTTTCATGACGGAAAATTTATTTTCATACTTGAGATTATTTTATCTAAATATGGAATGAATAAGGATGATCTGTATGTAAATTTAAACTGTATTTTTGAGTTCCTACCGGTCTTGGTTATTCTGGCTCTATACCATACAGCTTTACGATTTCAGTGGTCTCCATATAAATAATTATAAAATCCTCCTCAGAATTTCCCCGCATGAAATTCAACGGCGGTATGAACTAACAGGAAAAACCAACAACGTTTTTTGGGGACTTAGTTAATTTTTTGGAGAGTTATTTAATTTTCATTAAAAATTCGATTATTGAGAATTGCATTGTAAAAACCGTTAGAATTCCTGAACACATTCTCTTCTTTAATTTTAAACATTGTTAATTCATTAACGAAAGAAATTAGTTTGTGCTATTACGTCGTGAAGCATTAACAAAAAAAATGAATTTAGAAATTATAGCTGTAAATCGAAGATATAGTGAGCTTTTCTATCTTTTTGATCAAAACATGATATATATAAAAAAGTCGATACACAAAAACGTTATTAAATATGAGTGTAGAAAGAAAACTTGCAAAGCAAAAATAAATTTACTCCTTGATGGAAATTGTGTTCTAACTAAACATTTTGTGGGACACAATCATAAGAATGAGGATGAAGTATACCATGAGTTGAAGGCTTTAACTGCAATTAAGCAAGACTGTGTGGATATGTCAGGGGTTCTTGGAAGCAGTAAGACTACCATAAGTTCTATAAGAAATGTATATCGCAGGACTTGTGAGAGGTAATTCAAAAAAATAGCGATGATAGTTTAAATTTTCAGTAACATTTGAATTCAGTTATCAGGATAAAACAAAAACCACAGATTTTGGAAAAATTCAAAGAGGATTACAAAGATTGTCAGCAAAAATTTGGATTAACAAAAGATGACTCAAACCCAAGGCATTTCTTTACTGCATGCATTAACGAAGATAATTATTGTTTTGCTTTCTTTTCATCATTGAAAACAATTGATTTAATAAGAGAAAATATTCCTACCTAGTAGACGCAACTTTTAAAATTGTTTCGCACGGATGCTTTAAACAGATCCTCATTATTTACTTGTATACTACTATTCAAATCCACAGTATGTAAACGTTTTTTCTTTTTAAGAGTTTTCCAGTCTTTTTCGTATTGATGGATAAGAAAAGCAATGAAATATATAATACATTGCTAATACATACCAATGAAAATATATTTGACTTAGATCCATCTATATTTATAACCGATTAGGAGCAAGGATTGCGAAAAGCTGTTAACTTGGTTTTTCCTCGGGCAAAACTCGTTGGGTGCTGATATGTAAAAAAATTGTAAAATAATTTTTAGTTCTTTAGATAACTGGCGAAAAGCAACTTTTTATAAATTGTATGAGGTTGTGTGTGTTCGCGCAAATTTTTTATTTCCCAACCGATTTATTCTCAAAAAAAAATTGATTTCAACACCAAAACTTTCAATTGATGGGCTATAAAATGAAGTTGCAGAAATTGCTATTTCATTTGAGTGTAGTACATTATGAAACAATAAATTCGTTGCACAAAGCTAAAAAAAGTGTATTCAAACATTATCATTGTTAATATGTTTTTCCAGGTTCCATTTTTGCCAGGCTGTAAGACGAAATATGTGTAAGCAGAAGGCTTTATTGGAATATATAAGATCCTCCAAAAGTGCATCTCTGCTATACCACAACCTTTTAGCACTTGCGTTACTACCAGCAGAATTAATACAAAGTTTGTTTATTATTGTAATTTTTAAAATATTTTGAAAACCAGTGGATTCGTAAGGTAATAAAAAATATTTCGTAATCAATAACTTTAAAATACGGGCATATTATTATTTAGATTGGCTGGAAAAATTTTACTGTTCATAATCAGGATACTAGAACGACAATCGCGGTTATGGCGTATAGCGGTGTTCTTGGTCGATCAGCAGAAAAAAATGGGCACTTTTTAAATTCGTTCGTATCTTTCGGGACGAGGAATTCTTCAAAAGTAGACGTTTCTCGATGTTATGCGAAAGTGGAGTATTCTTAGCAAAAAAGGAAAGATAGTGTGGAAAAAAGTAATAAAATTAGGGAAGCAACTTTACTACTGGAGCAAGGAGAAATAGCTGTGGCCATATTTCTTTCTCGAATGGTGTACGAAAAAAATTAAATATGTGTGAATATGGTTCAAGAAGAGTCATCCGACGCCAGAAGAACTTGACGAAACGTTAACTCGCAACAATAACAGAGAATGCGTTGTTTGCAAGAACATATCTTCAAATATCGTCCTTCTTTTATGCAACATCACAAGATTTGCGATGAATGCAACCTAAAATTGCATACTGATGCTTTCTCAAAAGGATTGCAAAACTATTGTTGCCGATATTGCCGTAAAATAGTGGAAGACTCCATGCAAGTGTATGTTTAAGAATTTCTTTAATTAACTATTTTTTTAAAAATTTAAATTATACTGTATAATATGAACTGATTTTTATTTTCCGATTTATTACTTATGAATAAGTCGCAATATGTTTGCCTTTTTTCTTCGTTAAAATATATGAATAAATAATATTGAAGTTTATATTTTATAGTTGATCTTTTTAATACTTATATGTATCAAAATGTATTTTTAGTCTGGTTCGAGATCATAAAAAATTTTTTTTTTCCAAATGAAAAATTTTTCTTATTTTTATTTAGTAATCATGGAGAATACACAGAGAAAGTTATTAGACACAAGCTGAATGGAATGCATTTTCCGGTCCGCTACGACTTTCATGCCAATAATAAATATCTCTATTTAACTCACAAATCAACGGAAAAAACTATTTATGCTAACATACAATTGATTTTTTATTATTGAGTTTAGATGAAATTTACTTACTATTTTTGTGTTGTTTATATTCTCCTTTTTTACCGTATGTCCAAATTAGCTATTAGCTAATATTTAAGACATATGTGTTTTTAAAACTGTTTTTTACATATGTTTAAACAATTCTTTTTTTTTTTTTAAACGTGCCAAGTCATATTTTAATAGTGAAGTTTATATTTTATAGTTCATCTTTGTAATACTTATATGTATGAAAATGTATTTTTAGTCTGGTTTAAAATTAGCTAATAGCTAATTTGAACCTACGGTAAACAAGTAAGAGCGGCTAAATTCGGCTATGCCGAATCTTATATACCCTTCGCCATGGTTGGGAAAAAAGTGAATTTTATATATGGACATATATGGAATGGACAGATTTATATACGGACGCCTTTAAAAAGAAATTTACCATTTAGTTTGGTGATAAAAGTTGGACTCGGTAAGATTTATGGTTCCAGAAAATAGGTATTTAAAAAAAATATGTTTTGGGCATAACTTTTTTGTATCTGAACCGATATTTCCGAGTTTTTTTTAGCAAATATATAACATACTAAAGAATTTCGATCTTTTGCTATATAAGACGTATCCATATGTCATATTACAACTCTAAAATAATATATGAGAAATAAAATAATATATAAGATATAAAATAATATATGAGAAATAAAATGGTTTAAAAATCTTTTTATAAATTCTTTTAAATCGCAAAAAATAGAAATAAAACCGTTTGTATTTTGTTTGTATCAGAGGGTTTTTATAAAAATTTTTATCTTTTTAGCCTATTTATGGATTATTTAATTATTAATTTAAAATTTTATTTAAATTAATTATTTAATGTTTTTTTTCTCTTTTTTTCGATTAAATAAAAAAAAAACAAAGTCGGTGTTAAGTGATCTCCTGTAAAATAAATAAAAAAATTTATTTAAAACACTTTTTTAATTATAAATTTTGCACCAAGCAATAACTAAAGTACTAAGTTTTCAATAACAAACTGAAAATTCAGAAAAAACTATTGTATCTTTTGTTTTAATTAATTTTTAAAATAAACACCATTAATTTTTAAAATAACACCATAAAAACAACAACAATACCCATGTAAAAATCGAAATATGTATGAAAATACATGATCATACATGGGCTTGCATATGATTATACATGGGCATACATGGTAATATATGACATGTATTCCCATGACAAAAACTTTTTTTTAAAATCATTCGCTAACTATCGAAAAATTAATAAAGGTTTTTATTTTAACTTAACTAACAACAAATTTTTTGTGTATGAAAACCTGACTCAGACTAATTTTAATATTTTACGTGCCGCAATTAAGCTTAAAAAGGAAAATCGTATTCACAGTGCCTTTAGTATGCGTGGTTTTGTTTACATAAAAAATACTGCCGATAGCAATTTAAATCGCATTGATGTCCTAGATGATTTGTAAGTTTGAAAAAGAAGTTCGATGAATTTAGATTAATTTTTGAGAATTCTGCTGTTCATTTTATATGTGTATCAGAAACTTGGTTTGATCCCAACATAATGGACTCCTTTGAATCACTTAGTGGTTATACGTTAGAATGATGTTTATATATAGTAACAGCGGTATTCATAAGAATTTTAAACAGTATTTCAAATCAATTTTAAGCAAAATTTGCTAAAATTGTATTCATAAACGAATTTTAGCTTAAAATACTTTTTCAAACCTTGTTTAAATAAACGAATTTTAAAATTGGTTCGACCCAATTTTAAACCTATTTTAAGATGACATTCTTGCTTTGTGTTTATTTTCATTTTAATCATTTTTGCAAAAAATTGTCATTTAAACAAAATAAGTTATTTGTTTTTGTTTAATAAATATAGAGGATATTTGATGAAAAGAATTGGTAAGAACCATTTTTATATGGAAAATGTGATATTTTTAATTGTATTTTGTTTATAATAGAAACTATTGCCCAAATTTCAAACAATCGTCAGACGAAAATTTACAAAAAGAGGAGCGACCCGTTTTCAGTTCCGGATAAAAAATGTAAGCAAAAATAATAATATTTTTGGATATTATTTATTGTGTTTTATAGTGGTGTGTTGTTTAATCAAAACAAAGAAAATATAACCGGTTATTTGAATACTTTTTTATCTACAATAAAATCATTATCTATGTAACACTTTTATTGGGCATTTTGTTTTGACTCTTTTTTCTTTTTTTAGTTAATGAACAAGCTTTCATAAATTTTTTGTTTTATAAAAACAATATTTTTCTGAAAAACGACAAAAAAAATGCATAGAAACGAGTACCGTATGGTTTAGTAATCATTGATTTGCATCATTACGATTAATATGACAAATAAAAAAATACAGTGTTGCCATCTTCAAGTTAAAAAATCATTAAATCGTTTATAAGTTAAAATACTGATTATGAATACGAATTTTTAATAAACCTTTTTTAGGTTTAAAATGTTTTTAACTAAAATGCATTTGAAACTTGAATTAAGATTTTTTTATGAATACCGCTGTAAGAGTTTTACAGCAATTTATGACTCGTGCGTTATTTTTTCATTAATTTTTCAACTAATCAATGATCGATAGCTATAGATTTCGTTCCAGAGATAGTGTTGCAAATATGGTCAAAGTTCTGGCTAAACAAAAGGAAGGTATAAAAATATGTCACATTAATGCTCAAAGTTTGAAGAAGAAGTTCGATGAATTTAGATTCATTTTTGAGAATTCTGCTGTTCATTTCATATGTGTATCAGAAACTTGGTTTGATCCCAACATAATGGACTCTTTTGTTTCACTTAGTGGTTATAACTTGCGAAGAGTTGATAAAGAAGATGGATATGGAGGCGTAGCAATATACATTAAAAAGGGTATATCTTTTAGCATAAAATGCACTTCTAGAGACAATGGTGACGCTGTAGAAGTTAATAATTCGGATCCCATAAATCTGGTTAAGTATCTTTTCATCGAAGTCAACAGTGAAGGAAGAAAATTAAGCGTTTATAGACCCAATAAGAACATAAGCACCAGTCGGTTTATTAAAACTCTTGAGATACAAACAGTAATGTATGATGACGTTATAATAGCAGGTGATTTTAATTCTGATCTTTTAGTAGATCGTCGTTTTCCTGACGACTATACTTCACTAAGTTAAATGTCTCCAAATACCATTACTCCTACGCACTTCACTGCCACAACTAATACTCTCTTGGATCTGTTTCTGGTAACAATCTGCGTCATGTTTTTCAAAACATGATCTCATTTTTATGGCCTACAATTTCCAATTATTAATACCGGTCCAAATAATAACCTTTCGCGACTTCAAAAACATTGATTTTAGACTCCTAGGGGATGAATTCCAAAAAATTTACTGGAATCTTTTCTATAATTTTAGTTCTGTAGATGATCAGCTTTATTTCTAGAACACAACATTAATCATCTATTTAATATAACAGTCCCTCTGAAAACGAAGATTATTGGTCAGAAACAAAAACCCTGGTTCTCGTCTGAAATAAAAGAAGCCATCTATCAAAGGGATTTAGCGTATGCGCGATGGAAAAGATCACTTAAAAAAGTTAAAATAACTGAAAATATCATTTAAAAGAAATGATATTTCATTTAAAAACCGGTTTACTTAATTTTCATTTAAATTAAATGCCATTTGTTATTTATTTTTAAATGTTGATTAATCAACTGACACATCCGTAAGAAACAAATGATATAATCAGTTAAAATAAATGTCAAAATTTTACCTACCAATCCTTAAAAAATAAATGTTTTTTTCATTTATTTGAAATTATTTCCGTTTTTGTATTTTTGTTTTTTTTTTTTTTAATATACTCGTACAATACAAAATGTATATGGGCATACATATGAAGCAATTAACACTTTTTGTATGAATGTGTTTGTATATGTATGTATGTGTATTTATTGTATTGAAAAATTTTGTATATACAACCAATTTAAATAAAAAAACAAATTGAAATTTTTTGAATATTTCTTTTTGAAACAGACAGCAAACAAAATTTAAATTTGTAATAACTGTTACGGACACAAATAAACCACAAGTTTCCGTTTTGTGGGTAAATTTTTATTAAATTTCAAACAAATGAAAAAAATAAATGAAACTGAAAAAAATGGCAAATGATAGTAAATTATTTCGAATAAATGTATAAAAAAGTTAATATAGATATTTCTTTGAAAAATATATGTATGTTCCTTTATTTTTAAATTTAACGGAAAACTTTTTTATTAAACTACAAACAGTTAACTACATAATATTCTGAGTGATTTAGAACTACATTATTACATGAAGATTACCGAACGGCTAAGAGAACAACCAATAAACTGAATAAAAATGCAAAATCTGATTTGTATGCTGAAAAGTTTTCTTTCACACTTAGCTCCAAAAAAACATGGCAAAGAATACGTGAAATTGGTATTGGCAAATCTACAAGTCAGGAAGCCTGCGAAATTGACTCTGATATTTTAAATGAAAAGTTTTTGAATATTCCAATGGTAGAAGCTGACCGGAATTATTATATGAACTATACTCCTAACAACAACTCAGAATCTTTTTTTCTCTTTCGCTGCTGTGGATCAATGTGATGTTTTATCAAGTTTTTTGTCGATAAACTCCAACTCTGTGGGAGTTGATGGAATTAACCCGAAGTTTTGAAAATCCTTTTACCTCAACTGCTTCCTATGATAACGTTATTTTACAACAAAATACTCACCTCGAGTTACTTTTCTTCGAAATGAAAAATAGCTAAAATAATACCTACACTCAAAACCAGATCTGATTATAGACCCATAGCAATTTTACCATATCTTTCTAAGGTCTTCAAAGAATTATGCATAATCAAGTGACTTCTTTTTTGGAAACTAATAACTTGCTCACAGATCGTCAATCCGGATTTAGAAAGAAACACAGTTGTATAACAGCCCTAGTCGATGTTACCGAGGAAAAGAGCTTGATAATGGTAAAACTACTTTTCTGGTACTGTGGATCACAATATACTTTGTTACAAACTGAATAATTTCTTTAATTTTTCTTCGACTGCTACTCGATTAATCTCGACATATCTTTGTGGCAGGTATCAGTATGTTGAAACTCAAAACAAAAGATCTAAAGATTTGCCTGTAATTAGAGGGGTTCCGCAGTGATCTATAGTTGGGCCCCTATTATTTTCAATATACTCTAATGATCTCCCTAGTATATTAACGAATTGCAATGTAAGAATGTATGCAGATGACGTTCAACTTTATACCAGTTGTAGCAATGCCTTGATCAACCAGTGTATTATATCCTTAAATCAGCAACTTCATCGCATCCAAACAAGGGCTTCAGCGAATGGCCTCGGGATCAATCCAAAAAAATCTAAATGTATTGTGATTCAAAAACGACTTGCCAAATTTTATTTTCAACCCAATATATTCATAAATAATCAACCCATCGAGATAGTGAAATCTGCTAGAAATCTTGGGATCTTTTTCAATTGCACTCTTACGTGGTCAGATCATATTAACTATGTTTGTGGCCGTATTTTCTCTATGACGAGAACACTTTGGCAAACGCAACACTGTACACCTATCAAAATAAGGATTCTACTTGCTAAAACGTATTTAATACCCGTTTTATTGTACGGTTGTGAGCTGTTTGCTGGGTGTGACAGCGTAAGCAAAGGTAAATTAAACATTACATTTAACAATTTAATACGTTATGTATTTGGTCTGCATAGACGATCAAGAGTATCTTTGTTTTCCTCTCAGCTTTATGGTATTTCGTTTGATAATTTACTCAACAAAAGAGTTTTAACCTTCTTACATAAAATCATTTACACTCACCAGCCAGATCATCCATTTAGGAAACTTAACTTCTCTGACCTCAGGGGAAAAAGAATAATATCATTTGCATACAGAAGTTTAATATCAAAATGGCATTTCTATATTTTCGCAATATCTCTCTGGAACTCAATTCCTCATAGCATTCAACTTTTAAGTAACGCACGACAATTTACAAATAACATTTTAAAACTGTACCTACTTCGTTAATTTTTCTATTTAATTCTTTGATGTTAAAATTAATTATATATTTTTTTTTAACTGATTCTATTTTCGACTCATTTTAATGATTTGTTTAAAGTTCATTTGTTTTGAGATCTAAATATTTAATATTAATAGTAAAATTTTTATCCTCAACTTTTATGACTTTTGTAATTAGTTATTAGGTTATTGATTATAAATATGATTTGAAAATTTTTAAATATCAGTTCCATACTGCAAAATAAGACCTTGGGTCTTGTGTATGGAACAATACATATAAAAAAAAAGAAAATATAAAAAATTGTACAAAAAAAAGTTGAATAGACGGGGAATCAAACCCGCGCCTAAGAGAAAAAAAGTATTTATGAAATAGCGTCTAGACAACTGAGCTATTGAAGCTCATATAAAATCATCGTTAATAGAGGTAGATATATAAAAAGTTTTGGTTCATTAGAGATTTGTTTGGTTTTTATTCAAATGACAAATCTTTGTATGTGTTTGTTGTTTGTGTATAAAAGGTGAAGAGGTGAAAGAAAAGAATTTCAACAAATCACTGAAATCACTAGAACTGCATGTGTTTTATTTCTACGAAAACGTTTGATTTAGCTGGCAAATTTGCATTTGGGATTTTATTTCGCTTTTTTATTAAAAAATATTTTTAATTTCTTTAGCTTAATTTTAAAAATTTGAAGGAAAATAGTTTGTAAAATTTTTTTTTTGTAAATTATTATAAGTTATGACCTAAAATAGTTGTACGCAAAGGGAAATTATGTATATAATTTTCTTAATATATGGGAAATAAAATGGTTTAAAAATCTGTTTATAAATTCTTTTGAATCGAAGAAAAAAATAGAAATAAACCCGTTTGTATTTTGTTTGTATCAAAGGGTTTTTATAAAAATGTTGATGTTTTTAGTCTATTTATGGATTATTTAATTATTAATTTAAAATTTTATTTAAATTGATTATTTAATGATAAAAAACAAAAAGTCTTAAATTGTACAAAAAAAAAAATTAAATTGAATAGATTTGTGACATAGCGTCTAGACAACTGAGCTATTGAAGCTCATACAAAATCATCGTTAATAGAGGTACATACATATATAAAAAGTTTTCGTTCATTAGAGATTTGTTTGGTTTTTATTTAAATGACAAATCTTTGTATGTGTTTGTTGTTATGCGTAAAATTCTACATACATATTAAACAAAGGGATTTTACGGATAAAATCCCTTTGTTTAATAATATCTCAGCCATTTATTAACCGATCTGTCTGATTTTCATTAGCAAAAAGAAATGAATCACATGTAACAGAAATATATAACAATCAAGTCCTCATCATGTCTGGGTTCTTCGGAAAACCCATTTCAACTCACAGACGGACATCGTTAAATCAACTTCGCTCTTCATAAGGACCCAGAATATATATACTTTATAGGATCTAAGATCAATATTGTAGGAATGACAAACTTATATATATCCTTCCACCTGTGGTAAAGGGTATAAATATAAAATGCTATAAAAAAAAAACAATCAGTAATTCTATGGGCATCGCTGAAAATTTGGACATGGATATTCCTAGTTACTGTGATATCTGTGCTATTTTGGTTTTTCAAAATTCACGATGTGTCGATGCAATTATTTTTACAAATCGTATCTCATATGAAAGCTATGATTTCACATTTTTAGATAATTGTATGAAAAATAAGTGGTTTCTTTACAAAAAAAATCGCGATTTTTTTTAAAAAGCACGTCTGCGATTAAAAAAAAAGGAGCCAAGTTTTAGCCGCGATACACCGTGAACTACGTTGAATTTTGAAAAATAAAAAACTTACAAACACATTATCAATTTGTTAGCTTTTATAGTTTTTAATATTATATCAAATTAAAAACACAAAAATTTTAAATATTTTTATAACAAATATTTTTGTTTGCATTTAAAAGAGAAAATCCAACAATTTCTAAGACTTGGCAGCATTTTTATATATGGCGAGTGTATATATCAGTTTGTCATTCCTTTTGTAACATGTCGAAATATAGGTCTAAGCATATATATATTTATTCGATTACGCGATTTCAAGTCGATTTAGCGATGTCCGTCCGTCTGTCTGTCTGTCTGCCTGTCATGTCTGGCTGTCTGCTTGTCTGTCTTTCTGTTGAAATGGCGATCACGGCGCCAAAACGCAAGTGGACAACCTCCCGAGTAGTTTGCTATTGAAAATGAGCAAAATCGGTCCAGCGGTTAAATTTTCAATACAAATTGGTGTATTTTAGTACAATTTCGTAGTAGCGACTGGTACATAATATATTTTTCCACCAGTCGTTTGGAAGTAAATTATTTTTTGTATTCACCTCAAATATTTTTCACCTCAAAAATTGTTTTTCACCACTAAAAGTTTTTTTACCTCAAAATGTTTTTCCCACCAAAAAATGTCTTTTTACATTAAACTTACATTACTTTGTCACCCCCATAGTTTTAGTTCAAAAGTTATTTACATTATTTGTATCACACCCAGTAGAGAACATTTTTCTAGGATATTGGTGGAGGATACAAAAATTCGGCACAGCCGAATTTAAGCCTTTTTTTACTTGTTTTTAAGTAGCTATATCTACAAATACTTAGCAAGTCTATATCTACCTTAATTTGTATTGAATATTTATACAAAATTCGAAAAAAACATACCTTAAATATATGAAAAAGTTTAAATTTTTATTATGGCAACACTGACTTAAATATTTTCTTTTTATAAAAAAGATTCATTTTTTCGAATTTTATCTTTATATCTATAACTACTTGTAAAGAAAACGACTATCCCCACCCTGAGGAAAAAAAGGGGTCAGTTGGGAATTGGGACATGTCCCGTGCTAGGTGAAAACTGGACCGGTTCCGAAAATACATATTACGAGATAGGTGAAAATAGGACGGGTTCTTAAAGTACCTACCACGTGACCGGCTTAAAAGTCATGACATGTTCTTTTAGACCAATCCTGTGACATGTCACAGAGGGCAATTGACCCCGTCCTTTTACAAGTCCATGTTAAAGTGACCGGTCCTGTGAAATATCCCTATCAAAGTGAACCGGTCACGTGACATGTCCCGGGACAGGTCCTTTTCCCGCAGGGTACTTACCTTACTTTTCCTTATTTTCTGTAAGCAAAACAATTTGAACATTTGGGTCATCGCCGGAACGCGAAATATACCAATAATATAATATATGCCCTGCTCCATCTTTACTAAAAAACACATAATTAATTCGTTATCTTTAGTTGTTTTTGATATTTTATGATATTACAAATACAAAAATTTTAAATATTTTTATAACATAGTGAAGTTTTTATTATATAGGTGATCTTTTTAATACTTATATGTATAAAAATGTATTTTTATTCTGGTTCCAGATCATAGAAAAAAATTTTTTTTTTTTTAAATGAAAATATGTTCTTATTTTTATTTAGTAATCTTGGAGAATACACAAAAAAAGTCATTAGACACAAGCTGAATGGAATGCATTTTCTGATCCCTTTCGTGCCCTTTAAAGTGCAAATTATAAATATATCTACTTAACTCACAAATCAACGAAAAAAACTATGCTAACATACAGTTGATTTTTTTATTATTGAGTTTATATTAAATTTACTTACTATTTTTGTGTTTTTAACATTCTCCTTTTATCATCGTATATCCAAATCAGCTATTAGCTTATATTAAAGACATTTAGGCCCGTTATTATAACTTGCCAATAGCTTAAGTTGGTTGTTAACGGACAGATTATAAGTTTTTCGTTATTATAAGTATACTTTAACCTAAAAGTGACCGATAAGCTAAAGGCAAGTTTATTTTACCTTTAACTTTTAACGTAAGGTTTATTCAGTTCAAGTTGTCATATTTTCTGCTCTGTAGTGTAGTTGCCGTGTAGTTTTATATCGGTTTTCTTACTGTTTGATTTATTTTTGCGTTCGGCGTCGACAATGTAAATTTTTTACAACAAACATTTTTATTTTTTACGTTGCCACGTTGTACGTCGTTGCCACTATTTAATTTTAAGAACCTTTTTAATTTGTCAAAAGTAATCGTAATTTTCTATGATCTCAAACCAGACTTAAAATACATTTCCATACATATTTTTATGACAAATACTGTTGTTTACATTTAAAAGAGAAAAGCCAAGAATTTCCAAAACATGGTAGCATTTTTATAAATTTTTAAGCAGATATGTACATATATAACTACTAAGAACGCCTATATCTTTTTAAATTTGTATGGAGTATTTTATGGAATTCAAAAAACCTAAAATCAAAAGTAAATGATAAAATGTGGGTAGCACGCGTCGTGTTGATATAAGGTCAGATAGATTTGTTGAATTTTACAATGGGCAAATGAAATACAAAAAACCAATGGCATGATTTATTAAAAAAAAAGCAGTACACTCAAAAATTAAACGTGAAAGTATATTAATAGGTAATACATATAACAATACTTTAAGTTGTTATCCTACGGGAAATGGATGGTCGATTGATCCAAGGTAATAAATGACATGTCACAAAACTGGTGTAATATATAATTGAGTGTCTGAAAAAGTGGTAATTTCTGTAAAATTACCAGTGTCCCAAATATTAAAATGGTGGCAGAATTTTGACTGGTTCATTCTAGATATATCGTGTAACTAGAGAGAAATGAACATAACATCAATGCGGACTGAAGAAATAAGGATTTTTATAGTTGAAATATTGACAGGACGCGGAACTAGTGCAAAAAATTGCTGTGTATATAAGAATGTCAATCGGTGGCGAAAACACCAATCTTGCGACTATTACAAACTTGACAATACTGCTGATTTAAACAGAAACGAATTTGTGACTGCAGAAATGATGACATAACAATAATCTAGTTCAAAAAGAAGTGATTACGCAACTGTTTAGATAGTGACATAAAACTGCTTTAATTCAAAATGAATCCAACGCGCATGATGAAGTGTCAATGACAGGCAAATTAAGTTGCCCGCGTCTAACTAATAGGTATTACAACACTTAAGAGTTTATTAAGAAACACTAAGGGGGATGTATCTTAAAAACCAAAATTTTGTTATTGAAAATTTCGATCAACGACTCTTTTCTCTTAACATTGTTAACATTTTATTACAAAATTCATCAAATTAAAATATACAAAATTATTTTCCACTTAACTCCATTATGGACACTGCTTCATTTAAACGACTATATAATTGAAAATGGCTATCCGTTTGAAAATTTCTTAATTAAAATTTAACACAGTACAACACATGATTTCGGGACTCAATTCTGAGATTTGCACGTAAAAGTAGTCCCAAGAATAAGAACTTCTGCATCATTCGTTTTGTCAAGTTGGCTGCATTAATAATTTACTGGCCATACGAATTTTTTTGCTCAAAGTGGATTTTTATCGCTTTTTCAATATTTTAACACGGTTATATCTCGGTATACTGTACGGAATATCTCTTTTGTGTCTAAAGCAAAGCTGTAGATATTGAATAGGAGAAAAAAAGCGGAACAAACTTACCCGAAGAAAGTGCATCCAATACCTTAAAAATGACAAAAATGCCCATATTTCCCAATAACTGGATTACAAATCCACAAACACGCTATTTTTCTTTTAACTCAATTGGTTTGGCTATTTTGTGCTTTGTTTTACTCATTAACTTGTTTTTACATACATATATACCAGAGATGTACATGAGTTGATTCACTTTTTTCTTTATGTATGAACTCACTGCTTTTGTTTTGTTTTCAATCATCAACATGTGCTAATAATATTGCTTGCAGTGTTTGCGCCCTCACAATTGCTTGTCATTTTCCCAATCACTTTTTAAATGCCGTTAGCAATAACGGCTCAAAAATTATAACTGTGTTTTGATGTGTTAATTTGTAATACAACAACAAATACATACATTTTTCTTTAAATAATAAAATATTGAACATGAAGTATTACCTTATTTCTTTTGTTAACCTCTGAAAAATGTCTGAAATTTGTACTTATTTTTTCTATCATTATCACTATAATTATTATAATATATGTATATGTTTAAGCACTTACAAATAAAATAAAAAAGAATATGCAATAAATATCCCCTAAATACAGTCTTAAATTAATTCAAACATAATCATATAGGAAAGTGTATATTTCTCAAAAAGCTCTGCGTATATTCATAACACTCATACTGATTCAATGCTTTTGTGAATGGTAAGAGCTTTCAGAATAAGCAAGCAATTACATGCATTTTGTAACAATTTTGTTTAGTGATAACTCAGTCTTCACTTTTACAAAATAATAAATATGTCATTTGAATGGATTGGTTATGGATTGAACAGAAAAAAATTTACACATTCCCGCTTTTACTGTGACACTTCCAGTACAACGCGCTCCTGTTACCGATCCACCTAAGCCTCCGAGTCTGGATACTGTGTCCCCGCAAGCCGAAACCGTTTTCACCAATACGATATTGAAAAAAATGCACCACATCTGCTAACACAAATCGAAATGGATTACATTGTAGCTAAAATGGGACTATCACATAAAATTCAGAATTTTTGACATCATTTTTGAAGCGTCAAAAACTCACAGAGCAAAATGTCAGCGCAACATCATACCGAAAACGCCAAGCTAATTTTCAGAAATTTTAAATTGTCATATCTAATTTAATATTGTCATATATAAATTTGATCACTTCGATATATTCGCTTTACCAATAAATTTTTCAAAAATGCTTATTTTTATTTCAAACACGTACTCTGAATGGACCGGATATACGAAAATTAATGAAAAGCAAATCTTTCACAAATCTGCTTTCGAACCATTATAACCACCTGTGTGCATGGGACGCATTGAAACAAGACATCGAAGGCGTTCTAGGAAAGAACCGTGTACAGCGAGATGGCATACAGACACGAGTGAAAAAAAATCATTGCATCCATTGTACAGCGAGATGACATACAGACACGAGTGGAAAAAGAATCGTGACGTTAAAATTACATATCATGCATTTCCACCTTGATAACTTTTTGGCACAATTACCTCAGGAATCCGACGAACAAGGAGAGAGGTTCCACCAGGTGACCATGCCAATGAAAAAGCGATTCAAAGGCAAAATTTAGATGCACTGCTTGCAGAGGTTTGTTGGTGGAGTTCTAAAATTATGCAGTGAACATGAAAGGATCGAAGATGAAGATGACACTGAAATTGGTGAACACACTGAAGAAAACATGCCCTTGAATATTACGTCTAACTCGAATGATGATTCAGACTCAGAACTTGAATATGAATATTGAAAATGTTCTAAATTTTGTTTCCATGCAATGTTAACAAATAAAAATCTCATATTTTCTGTGTAAGAATAGATGTAATATGAATCGGAATTTTTATTTTCATGCAAAATAAAGTTTATAAAGAAAAAAAAACAGCAGAAAGTGATGTTGGAAACAATAACCAGTTATAGTAGAATATTATTATTCCTTATTGGAATTTTCGAAAAATTATTTAAGCTAATTGATAGCTAATATTGATAAGATATTAATCATGATTTTTTTGACATCTTTTTATTGGAAAAAAAAATTTCCCGTTTATATATAATAATGTAAGTGGATTAAACTCCCTGGCTCTCATTAACATATCTTTACGATATTATGAACTTGGCCAATTGCTTAATACATGCTATTATTATGGGAATAATCTCATTTAAATAATATAATATATAAATTAGAATATTACACCTTTATATTATATTGAGAATAACTGTATATTTTAAAAGGAATTGTAAATTATTCTTTATGACTTTAAGCAACCTTTTGATCTTTCTAATCATTTTTGGTGTTCAAAAGCGGTAACACCTTATTTAAAAAAAAAATAAATAAAATTAATTTGTAAACTTAGCTTGTTTTCATTGTCTTTTGCAAATTCTATAATAAAAAATTTGGTGCCGAAACCCTGGAAAGGACATGTTCCATTTTTTAAATAATTTTAAGTGTTAAAGTTTACGAATTGAATTAAAGTGTTAAATTTGTGAATTTTTGTTCTAATTTAAATTCAAACTTTGATGTAAATTAAATTTACATAACTTCCAATTTGCTGTTTTAGACTTTACATGTTTGGGTTTAATGTCTACATTGTAACTTTCAAATTTAATACTGTTTCTTCTAATTTAAGGCTTTAACAAATCCTTTCTTATATAATTTTATTTTCGGAATAAAGTCGTTAAAGTCGAACATTATACTACTTTGAGTACGTTTCTTCACAATTTAATTAATGTCGTATATTAACTGATTTTATGAAAAATGGATGTTTTGGATAAAGCAATCTGCCAAATTTTCTGGGGAATATATGGAATGGCTTCCATTCGAGGATATATTCGTTTCACTTGTTCATAATCGAAAATTCAAAAGTTTTATTAATTGAAGGGCACGCTTCTTGGAGAAGCTGCCAACCTCATTAAGACAATTTATGCTACGTAATAAATTATGTTTCTGCGTGATCTATTTTAAAATACAGATATCATAATAAACGTATGATTGTGGATGCGTTGATAAGGAAATTTCTTAACATCCAAAAAAAGATGGTACTTTTTAGTCTATAAAAATACTTCTTGACACGACTCAAGAGTGTTTAACATCACTTAACAACTTAGGTTTCGAAACTTTATCAATTATTCCACAGAAGCTTGATTTACAATCACGGAAAGATTTAGAAATGTTCAATTTTCTTGAGAGAACTTTCAGAACTCTCGAATCTTTACATGATGATTTACCTTCTAATAAATCTAATCGTTTTCAATGAACAAATATTTCGAAACCAAAAAAGAGTGGCACTCATACTAATCAGGTATCACAAAAATCTTATTCTTTTTGCTCACTCTGTAATAAACCTCATTCATTAGCTAGATGCTATTTTGTGTGTAACAATAATATTTGTCATAATTGCTTAACAGGCGGTCATAACCACAGTGACTGTACATCTTTGTACCGTTGCAATACTTGCCAACAACACCCCCATACTGTTTTGCATATGGAAAATGATACTTCTACGGTGAATCTCGATCAAAATTCTTCGAATTATAATCATAATGATGCTATGATTTATAAGATTCCTGGCTCTTTAAATATGCAAAATTCAGTCTCTTTTAATAACTTTCACTTATTTAGTAAAGTGATCCTTTTGACTGTACGATTAATATTTAATTGCAAAAACGGTCAATTTCAATTTAGGGCTCTTTCGGACCCTGGTTCCCAGGGCAAATTGATAACAGAAAGAGCAGTACAACTACTGCGTCCTAAAAGGAATATATCAAACTGCATAGTGCAGGGTGTAGGCGAATCGATAATTGTAAATCTTGGGTAGTTTTTGACCTTTGGTCAAGGAAACCTAAACCTGTTCTTTCATGCTCAGCGTTAGTTCTTCAGAAACTAACAAATTACACTACAAAGCCTTCACACGCAGAGTGTTCAATACCACCACATATATTGGATTCATTGGCTAATCCTCAATTTGACCATTCGGACTGTATCGATATTATTCTTGTTTTAGACATCTTCAGTTCGGTAGTGGTACCTGGCAGTTCGTTTGAATTTAGTAACCTCTTCTTTCAACAAACGCTTTTTGGTTGGATGTTTTTCGGCCCTACGTTAAACCAAGCTACTGTCAATTTGGTTAAATTAGAGAATACCTTGAAACAATTTTAGGAACAGGAGGAAGTTGAGGAAAAAAGGGAATATACTGAAGAAGAATCTTCATGTGAAAAATATTTTTTTGATACAACAAAGCGTTCAAATACTGGGCACTATATAGTTAATTAATCATTTAAGGATGTTTTGAGCAGTAGTTCACCTCATAGCTTGGATAATAACCACATTAACGCATTTAAAAGGTTAATACAATTGGACGGACGATTTGTTAATCAACCTTTGTTTTGTGAGCGATATATAAACTTTATAAAAGAGTATGAATTTCTTGGTCATATGACCAAAGTGTGTAATTATCCAACAGAAGTTCACAAACATTCGTACTTTTTACCCCACCATGGAGTATTAAAGGAAAATAGCACCACAACTAAACTTCGAGTTGTTTTTGAAGGCAGTAGTCATTTAAATGCCAATGCTTCCTGAACGAGGAACTGTGCTCTGGACCCGCATTGCAAAACGAGTTGCCGCAGATAATTGCCAAGAACACCGATCTTATCAGCAAATATTATAGCGTTTTAGCCCGTCTGATGAAATTTCTATTTACGAGCTGAATACCGTTACGTACGGAACTAACTCAGCCCCTTATTTCTCCATTAGAGTTTTGCAGAAACTTGCTTATGATTACGCTTCTGATTCATATGTTGATGACATAATATCGGGCTCAGACTCGTTATATGATGCTATTTCTATACGAAATAATTTATGTACTTAACTCAAAAACGGAGGTTTTAATCTACGAAAATGGATTACAAACTCTCCCGCATCAGTTTCCTGATGAATTTAGGGAAAATTCAGTTTCATTGAATTTCGATCATGTTTATATGGTCAAAATATTAGGAATCCAATGGATGCCTTCTCCTGATACTTTTTCATTCAAAGTTAACACTTCACCTTTTTATAAGGTAACTAACGTGTAATTTTTTCCGAATCTGCTCGACTTTTTGACACTTTGGGATGGCTTGCGCCGTCAACAGTTTTAGCAAAAATACTGTTTCAAAAATTGTGGTTAGAAGGAGTAGACTGGAACTCTGAGGTTCAACAATATTGTTACGTGACGTTACAAATAACCTACTTATTCATATACCTAATACAGTTACTATTCTAGTAATTCTCATTCAGTTGGCAAAATTTCTTACATATAGTGTCAAAGTTTAGAGGCCAAAAGGGCGAACTAGGATCCAGTTATAGTTCGAGTTATACTTTGGCTGCTAGCTAACTTGTAAGCCAACCAGATACTCGTTTCCCAATCTAACCCGACTTACCTGCCGATTATTCTCGTGGGTCACGTAAACATAGTAAATGTGAGTTACTTAGAGTTATTTACTAGCCATTATAGAAAACTTTGTCTCTTCAAAATTTTAAATTTTTTTAATGGGTTAAATTTTTGAGTTGAAAATTACTTTAATTTTATTTCATTTGGAAGTTTTCTAAAATTTTTTATTTAGGAATTTGATTTTTTGAACTTCAGACGTGACAAATAATATTCTTATAAAAATATCAAATCTGCAAGGATCATAATATCTTTATTACAGTATAATACAGATTGTTTGTTCGTGTTATTTTATTGGGGTTCTATTCTCGCCAAAGGGGGATATACATATCCAGTTAATTGCTAAACCACTGCTACCAGTATAAATAATCGGATCAATAGTTTATCACAGAAGTAAGGCTAGTCCTAGCCGGGCCACAGGGACATACCAGGGAACTGTATGGCAGACGAGCTTGCAAGACTGGGGACTACCTTACACATTCCACACGAAATGGAGTCTGTAGGCATGCCTCTGGCCACTTGCAAGTTTCGGCTTCGGGAGAGCGCTTATGGCTTGGTAAGAGATAGGTGGGCCTCTGTCCGTGGTTATATCCGTTCCAGACAGATGTGGCCCCGTCTGGATAGGAAGCGCACGCACAGGTTGCGGTCACTGTCAAGGCCCGATATATCCCTACTTGTGTCCGTAATGACGGGACACTGTCTGATTGGAAGGCAAGCAGTTAGGTTGAGGGTTGCGGCTAGTGACTTTTGCAGAAGCTGTGGTGACGAGGAGGAGGAGTCTGTGGAGCACCTTCTCTGCACCTGTCCTGCCCTGGCTCGCATGAGGTGACTGCATTTGGGCTCATATTTCTTTGAGGACTGGGTGATTTGGCTGATATCGATATCGGCCGACTTAGGGGCTTTTTGAGGCAATCGGGATGGTTCAACGCGAGAAGCTAGTGATATAATTTTTACTAGCTTCCTTGGTATCACAAGGCACTTTATAGTCTAAGTGAGTCTGATTGGCAGGCTAACACTTCTACCTAACCTACCTATCACTTATACGCAAGATAAACATCGTTTATATAAGTATTTATTCAAGTAACTTGGGCATCAACGTTAAGCACATCTCGTCCTTTGGATTTAGCGAAGTTACATATGAATTATTACATTAGCGTCATCGAAATTTAATATTAACCGTCAATCTTATTTTGTTTTCATCTGTGACGCTGTAACTCTATATCGAATTTTACTTTTGGGAATTGGTTATTACTTTAAAGTAATCGAATTTTATTTATTAACATTTGTACAAGGTTTATCACGTCCAGATTATAATTGAAGAATTTCGACGTGATCCTTTATATTTTTTTCACATTTCGTTAATTAATTGATTTATTGTTGAACTACAAATACCGTAAACTATTTTAATTTAAGTTGTATAATTGTTTTTTTTTCTTATTCTGTTTAATTTATTATTTTAAGTATCGATTTGGATCGATACTTTTAACTTTTATTTTGTTTTTGTAAAATTCATCTATATATCTAAACCTTTTATTTGTATTAATCCCATTTTAAAATATAAAAGCATCAGGTCTACTTCATCGCCGTGATCACAGCCATGGAAAAATTTGAATAAGATGATGATTTTTTTTCCTTATCTTAACCAACATACCTTTGACAATTAGATATATAAATCTATTTTCTACATTCCTTTTATAAAAATTAACTTTTTTTCAATTGCTCTTAATTATCTTCTTTAATCTCTATATATAAAGGAGTAACGTTACTGACATTCAACATCGCCCAGCCCAAACCGCTGAAGGCGGCTGAAATTTGGTATGCAGGTTCCCTATACGGCGTAGACATCCGCTAATACGGGGTTTTTGGAAACTCGTTCGGGAAGGGGCAAAAGAGGGGAAAAACTGCCCTTCCACGGCCTGCCCAAACCCCTTTAGCTAGAAACCTGAAATTTGAAATATGCCTTCTAGCCACATTTTAGACATTTGGCCAGTGACGTTGTAAAAATGGGGGTAAATGGGTTAAAAGTCTCCCCCTTTACGACATGCCCAAACCATTGGACCTAGGAAGTTGAAATTTGGTATACAGGCTCCTTTTTGAAGTGTAGATAACAACTAAGACGTGATTTTTGGAACGTGGTGGGGCATAAAAGGGTAAAATAATCCCCCTTGACGGCCTTCCCAAACCATTGGACATGAGAAGTTGATATTTGGTATGCAGGCTCCTTCTCCAGTGTAGATAACAGACAGCCTGCTGAAACCGTTAGCGTTGGAAGGTTGAGATTGTGTGTATTGGTTCCCCCTGAGTTGTAGACATCCACCCAGGTGTAATTTTTGTAAATTCCTACGGGGAAGTGCGCAAAGGAGGAAAATCTCCCCCATAACGTTCTGCCCACACAGAAATATCAACATACCTGAAAGTTTAAATATGTATTCCCTGTAGTATGGACTAACTCACTGAAAAGCTATATTTTAGAATTTTAGCCATGGACGTGGTAAGAATGGGGCTTAAAAGAAGGAAATGTCTCCCCTTTAGCAGCTTGGCGAAACCCCTGGACCTAGGAAGTTGAAATTTGGTATTCAGGCTCTTTCTCCAGCATAGATAACAGCTAAGATGTCAATTTCGGAATACCCAATGGTGACGGGAAAAAAGGAGAAAATTCTCCCCCTTGACGACTTGCCAAAACCGCTAGAGCTGGGAAGTTAAAATTTGGTACATAGGTTCCCACTTCAGCGTAGACATCCACCCAAGTTGGATTTTTGGAAATTCCTATTGGAAAGTGTAATAAGGGGAGAAGTCTCCCCCGAACGGCTTGCCCAAACTGCTGAAACTAGAAAGTTAAAATTTGGTATGCAGGTTCCTCCTTCAGTGTAAATAACAGATAAGACGTGACTTTTGGAAAATCTAACGAAAATTTCCTCCTTGACGGCCTGCCAAAACCGCTTGAGCTGGAAAGTTTAAATTTGGTACATAGCTTCCTCCTCCACTGTAAATGTGCATATGTGCAAATGTGAAAATTTGCAAAAGTGCAAATTTGCAAAAGTTCAAGTTTGCAAAAGTGCAAATGTATATGTGCTAATATGAATATGTATATGTGCTAATATGAAAATTTGCAAAAGTGCAAATGTGCCAAAGTGCGCATATACAAAAGTGTAAATGTGCAAATGTAAAAATTTTCAAATTTGCAAATGTGAAAAAGTGAAAATTTGATTGTGTGATTGTTTAATGATTTGATGGATTGATGGTTTGATGGATCGATAGTTTGATGGTAATGTAAATGTGTAAATATGTACATGTTCTAATGTCCAAATGGGTAAATGTGCAAATGCTCAAATGTACAAATTTGGAAATGTATAAATGTAAAATTGTGTAAATATATAAATATGTAAATATTTATTTATTTCATTCAGGTAGGACGCTGAAATTTGGTATGTAGGTTCCCCCTGCGGCATAGACATTCGCTAATACGAGGTTCTTGGAAATTTCTTCGGGGAAGAGCAAAATGGGCAAAAACTCCTTTCATGGCCTGCCCAAACCCCTATAGCTAGAAACCTGATATTTGAAATATGCTGTTCTTGGAGTATGTGCTAACTCATCGATGAAGTCTCCCCCTTAACAGCCTGCACAAACCGTTGGACCTAGGAAGTTCAAATTTAGTTTACATGCTCCATCTCCAGTGTAGATAATCCTATGGGGGTCAGAAAATGGAAAAATCCTCACCCTTGCCAAGACCGCTGGAGCTGGGAAGTTGAAATTTGGTGCAAAGGTTCCTCCTCCGGTGTAGACATTCAGTTAGGTCGGATTTTTGGAAATGTGTACGAGGAATGGCAAAAAGGTAAACAGTCTTCTCCCTAACAGGCTGCCCCCCCCCCCCCCGATTTAGCCAGAAAGCTGAAATTTTATATATCTGTTAACAGGAGTATGTGCATCGTAAAAATGGGGGTTCAAAGGGGGATGGGCTTTGCCCACTATGTTGTATATGGGGAAATATTCGCAAGGTAAAATTGCAAATATGAAGGGGACAGAAATGGAATGGAAAGGGTCCGAGTAAAATTTAAACACTAGACAAGAGATACGAAATGGAATGGAACGGGATACGAGTGGAATTAAAACACTGGACCAGGGGATTGAAATGGAATGAAATGAACGAGTGAAATCGATGCACTTGATATGGTAAAAAATAAAATTGAATGGGAAAAGAGTGTAATTGAAACACTAGGCGAAGGTAAATAAATGGAATGGGAACAAATGGAAATCAATCATTAGACAAGGAGAACGAAATGGCATGGAAAAGGGTACAAGTGATATTAAAACAGTTAACACTGGGCACGTTCCACTTGAATGACCTAAATCAAGAAATTCAAAACTTTAAATTTAAACCTCCACTTCAAAAGATGAAACAAATTTATTTTAATAGTAAAATATTTAGAAATAGAATAATATTTTCTTCTCAGCATATTTCGATATTTAAAACTACCGATAATGAAGTATCGGGCTTTTAAGCTGGTAAATTATAAATTTTAATATGCCTTGCTAAATTTCTTTTCTTTGGTTGACGAAATTCAAGGTGCAGATAATGATACAAAAAGGGCAATGAGAATTTGATACCATGTTTTCATCTACGATTCCTCTCCTACATTTCTTTCACTATCCTTCTATTAAAATGTGTAACGACCTGACCAAGATCCCCCCATTTTGCTCTGAGCACGGTCGAGCATTTCTACTGGTCAGAGGCGATTTTCGTTCCACCATGGAACCTTTTCCCAAGCTAACCCGACTCACCTGCCGATTATTCTCGTGTGTCACGTAAATATATTAAACGTAGTTAGAACCGATTTAACCCGAACCACCTGCCGATTATTCTCGTAAGTTACTTACTTACCATAGAACCTTTTCCGATCTAACCCGACTCACCTGCCAATTATTCTCGTGAGTTAGTTAGGAATATTTATTAAAGCTTCTCGTTCGATTTTCACGAATTAAGCCGACTCACCTTCGGGTTACTTCAGACCCACTGTCGTACTTCGACTTAGGTAAGAGTGTCGCTTTAGCTCTAAAAGAAAGTTGTCTATGCCATAAATCGTTTTCCGTTCCCGTCACCTACGGAAATGATTATACTGATCATTAAAGGAAGCAGGCCCTTAATAGACCCAACCACCACTGAGTTTTTTTGGCTGGAAAACAAAACTACATTACAAATGGCGCCCGAGCAAGGACCAAACTCCAAGAACGGACCTAGTGGAAAACCGGATTACTCAACCACCAACTAACTTGGAGCGGGTAGCATAGACATGTTTTTGAGTGCTGGAAACACGCTGCAAGTAGATTCACTTGGATGGATCTTTCTCCTTCGGAAGGATAAACTGATAGAAGTATGGCGGCAGAATGGTATCGCAACGGAGAGCGCTCCGAAAATTTTCTGCGTGCGTTAGAGGAAGACTTACTCGAGGAGGAACGAAAACCGATTGGCTCTAACACCAATAACGCTTAGTAGAACGCGGAATTTTATGCGTTCACGCAGACCAGGTTGCTCTTCTACTTGCTGGATATACTAAAGGGACGTGCACTAATGTTGTATCGAGTTAAGCGGACCGTAATTACCACATGGGACGAGTTGAAGGCCCACGCGATCCGTTACTTTTTACCGAAACGTTAGCTCTCATATCTGAAAGAAACGATCTATCATCGTAAGCAGGGGCCAGCGAAACCGCAAAGGATTTCGTCATATCCCTACAAACTCTGATCCGCCAGCATCCACAGCTAAGTAAGCTTAACCAGACCGATCGCATATATAACGGCTTACGATGCGAGTATAAGTTTTACGTTAGGTGCCATGACTTCCAAACTTTGGACGAATTAATGTATCTTACGGACGAATACGAAGTGCTCCGACGAGAGGAAATGCGACACGAAAACCACAGCCTAAACACTGCCTAGGGGCTGAAAGGAGTACTCCAACTTATGACCAGCGAGCCCACTGCTGGCGTTGTAAGCCGGGGCACACTCGTCGTCAATGTCGCCGGCCTCGGAGATTATTTTGCTCGCGGTGCGGACATGACGATATTATGTCCCGGGATTGTACTTGTGCGAGTATTGGCAGTGGCCGAAGTGATGACCGGTACTATATACACGTAAACGTCAACTCTATTAACGTACGTGCCTTGATCGACACCGGCTCCACGTTAACATATATCGGCGGAACAGTACAGTATCAATTGAAACAGTTAAGGATCCGACCACGTCCCCATAAGCGGACTGTATCAGCAGCATAAAAGTATACCCTATGACCATCGATGTATATCTGCGACGGACTAAACTGCTCACCTCATCTCTACCTGACAGCCGAGCCGGTCATACTCGGAATGGATTTTCTTAATCGTAGACAAGCTGAACTTACTCTGGATGGCATACGATTGACTGCATCTAATCCCCACCCATCATCATTCGGCGATGCACCACTATGCGCACTCACCGTTAGAGAAAATCTAACGAATACCCAGGAAGAAATATTGAAGGTATTACTCAGCGACTCTAAGAAATGATTTGAATCTATCCAAGGACCATGCAACATGGGGAAGAAAATAATAACCATGAAACACAATAGGCCTATTAAACATAGATATTACCCTCGTAACCCAGCCATGCAAACGGTAATGAACGAGGAGGTAAGCGAACTACTGGCAATGGCCCGCATAGAACCTTCTCATAGCCCTTACAGATCTCCTGTCGTATTAGTTCGGAAAAAAGGGACCTGAAGAATGTGCATCGACAACCACAAATAAATGCGATCCTGGATCAACTCCGAGAGGCAACGTATATGTCCACTGTCGATCTGAAGAATGGGTATTGGCAAATTCCCTTAGACCCCCGATCACGTCAGTACACCGCGTTTAGGGTTCCGGCCCGGGTTTTATTTCAGTGGAAGGTAATGCCTTTCGGCCTTCATTCTCCCCCAGCCACGTTCCAGCGAATACTCGACCGGATCATTGGACCCGAGTTACACCCTCGAGCATTCGCGTATTTGAACGATAACACGCTGCTACAAAAAAAATAAATTGCAAGGACTTGTGAAATGACCTAGTGTAGGTTGTTGATCTAGCTGAGTGTATTATAATACCGGTTTTATAAGTTGCAATATACCCTAAACATTTGGAAATATGGGGAAAAGAGTATTTTTTGGACTGGCGCAATTAAACTTTTCATTTTTCATTTCTTAACCGATTTCGAAACGGTCAACGGCATTATTTAGAAATAAACACGCTCTTTCGAAATATATATACTTTCCGTACACTATTTATATGAATGTGTAGAGATTTTTTCAATAATAAAAAAAATTTTAATTTTTTTTTAAACTTTTTCATTTTCTACGAAGGTTTTTTCGAATCTTCCTTTAAAACAACAATAATCTCAAAGTCAGTCTCCTTCTGAGCTTTTGTTCGTGTAAATCGGTTAAAAAATGACAATGTTATAGTACTTTTTCTAAACAACGAAAACCCGATATCGATTATATGATTCAACAAAAGAAATAATTTATAGCACGAACTATTTTTTTTTATTACGTTTATTTATTAAAAGTTTTTACATAATCTACAACGTTTGCAAGGCAACCAGCAGTAATTCGCTAGCATTCTGATCTGACTTTTTCCTTCGAACCGCTTTTCCATTGTTGATAGCTCTTGGTGGAAGCGTTCGCCTTGCTCGTCTCTAAATTGACCCAGATTTTTTGGGAAGAATTACAATTGAGAATGCAGAAAAATGTGTTTTGGTTGACATTCTGCATCCCATTTCTCCACACGCCTCTAAAAATCACTAACACACTCAACTGTTAATAAATCAAATGATTTTTCATTAACACTTAGCTTATAACACAATTAAATATTTTGGTTAGCTTTTTTTAAGAAAAATATGTTGTTTTTGAAGCTGCACCACTAATACTAACTAGTAAACAACTTTTTTGCAAGTATGAAAAAAAGTAACGGTATTATTACAAAAATAATTTTAATAATGCCTTATTTACAATGATAGATCACTAACCTATACAGAGTGGATTTTCTTTATTTCTCCTTCTCACTTACATATGTCTTGTTTGTATCATACTCGTATAATAAGTCCTAAAGCTAGAACTGTAATTGACCTATTGTTTGTTGCTGACATCGCTAAGTTGTATAGGCAAGTATTAGTAGACAATCGCGATATACAGTGGCAATCTATTTTATGGAGGACGAACCCCGGTGATACATTGGTAACGTACTTATTAAAAACAGTCACCTACGGCACCAGTAGTGCACCATATTTAGCTGTCAAGTGCCTTCAAACGCTAGCCAAAGAAGAATCGTCAAATATCCAGTAGGATCTACGGTAACGTTACGTGACTTTTATGTAGACAATTTAATGACTGGTGAAAACAGTATAGAAGAATTAGTGGAAATTAAACGTCAGGTAACTGAGCTGCTACAGAAGGGTGATTTTCCACTTCGAAAATTTGCTGCTAATTGCATTTTAAATATTCCATCATATTAAATATTCCAAGTACTGACAGGGCAGAAATTGTGAAAGCAAATGATTCCGAATATATTAAGACACTAGGTCTTGGGTGGTTTCCAGAAGAAGACAATTTTAGCTATTCCTACAACCAAAATCAAAGTTCAACACACAAAATCACCAGGTCACTAAAACTACACTGGGATGGGTATGTCCCACAAGACGTGGTATTACAGTAGGAAGAGATTAGAAATCAGTTGGTGATGGTTACTCAAATCCTTGCCCAGGTTTGTTACTTTTAAGACCTCTACTTATATTCATGCCTTTGCATATACTAGCACCAATTGCCCGGGACATGGTAAGTCTTCACTCTTATGCTTCAAACCAACTGCTAGAATCTGTGTTGAAGACCTTGCCTACGCCACCTCAAACCATAGTATGTTGGTTAGATTCAACAATTTATTTGTGCTGGATAGTTTTGGAACCATCCCAATGGAAACTGTTCGTTAAATCAAGGACCGTATAAACCAGGATGTACAAACTACATAAATTTTAGCTACCGGTTTAGCCATGATGCCAAATGGTGCGACTACAATAAAATTCTTAGCCGACACCATGAAATTCTTAGCCGATTTACAGAAACACTTAGTCTCTAGCAAGGGTTGTAGCGCAAGTACAGTGATTGTGATGTGAATGTATACATGTTGAAATTTTTGTTTGTTTTTTTTTGATTTTTGTTTGTTTTTTTGCCTAACATACAACAACCAGCAATATTAATTACACGCTGCTACAAAAAAAATGCAAGAACTTGTGAAATGACCTAGTGTAGGTTGTAGGTCTAGCTGAGTGTATTATTTAACTGGTTTTATAAGTTGCAATATACCCTCAAAATTTCGAGATATGGGGAAAAGAGTATTTTTTTGGACTGCCGCACTTAAACTTTTCTAACTCAGTCATTTTTTAACAGATTTCGAAACGGTAAACGGCATTAATTAAAAATGATGTAAATAGGTTAAAAAATGACAATGTTAGTACTTTTTCTAAAGAACGAAACTCCGATTTAGATTATATGATTCAACAAAAGAAATAATTTAAAGTACGAACTATTTTTTTTAATTACGTTTATTTTTTAAAAATCTTTACTTAATCTACTACGTTTGTAAGGCAACCAGCAGTAATTCGCTAGCATTCTGATCTGATTTTTTGGTTCGAACCGCTTTTCCATTGTTGATAGCTCTTGGTAGAAGCGTTCGCCTTGCTCGTCTCTAAATTGACCCAGATTTTCTGGGAAGAATTCCAAGTGAGAATGCAAAAAATGTATTTTAATTGACATTCTGCATCCCATTTCTCCATACGCCTCTAAAAATTCACTAACACGCTCAACTTTTAATAATTCAAATGATTTTTATTAACACTTAGCTCATAACACAATTAAATATTTTGGTTAGTTTTAAAAAAAAAAATACTAACTAGTAAACAACTTTTTTCCAAGTATGAAAAAAGCAACGGTATTATTACAAAAATAATTTAAATTATGCCTTATTTACAATGATAGAGTACTAACCTTCACAGAGTGAATTTTCTTTATTTCTCCTTCGCACTTATGTCTTGTTTGTATCATACTTGTATAATAAGTCCTAAAGCTAGAACTGTAATTGACCTAAGTTCATTAAGTTGGCTTTTGCATACGCCGAACTTGAGTAACAATCTAAAGTAAAAAACAAAAAATTTTTAATTTCTTTGTTAATTGAAACGCAAATAATAAAACAAAAGCCAATTTTAATTCGGCTTTAACGGCGATTCGTTAACAAAAATAAAAAAAATTGTATAAGGAATTCTAATATCTCTTGATTAGAAAAAGTACTATAACTTTGTCAATTTTTAACCGATTTACAAGAAGATTCGAAAAAAAACCTTCGTAGAAATGAAAAAGTTTAAGAAAAAAAATGAAAAATTTTTATATTGTTGAAAAAATCTGTAAAGTAGCAAACTACCCCCTTGCTGCTACGAACATATTTTTTATTATTATTATTCTATAATATTTTATATTTTCGTAGTCTATAATATAGTATTAGTTTGTGTGGTTGTAGTAGACATGCTGGTTCAATTCAGTAGCAATGGTTTGTGTGGGTGTCATACACTTATTCATACTAGCATTAGTTAGTGTGGTAGTGATACCCACACATATTTTTTAGATTCCTTTTTGCATGCAATTCTCATTTAGTTGGTAATTAAAATTATACTTAATGTTCAATGTAAGAACCAGAGGCAAGCTTAGTAGGGAGCTTCATACATACATATTTTGTGTGTTTTATTTGTTCCTTGGCTCAGGGAACATATATTCTTGGGCGATCGACTCCGGTTGCTCGTAATTAATTCATTTACACAGCGGTCTTCGGACTCTCTGTTCCACACAGCGGCTTCGGCTGTCTGTTTCACACAGCGGCTTCGGCTGTCTGTTCCACACAGCGGCTTTGGCTGTCTGTTCCACACAGCGGCTTTGGGACTGTCTGTTCCGCCAACCCCCACCTGCTGATTTTATTGTGCCGAACATTGCCAACCCGACACCTGCCGAACTCTGCGGAGTGTGCTGTACCGATCGCTGCAATTCCAACAACTGCCGACTGCGTTGTGCCGAACACTGCCAACCCGACACCTGCCGAGTATGCTGTACCGATCGCTGCCAAACCGACACCTGCTGAACTCTGCCAAGTGTGCTGTACCGATCGCTGCCATTCCGACAACTGCCGACTGCGTTGTGCCGAACAATGCCAACCCGACAACTGCCGACTGCTTCGTGCCGAACGCTGCCGACCCGAAGACAATCAATTGGGTTGCACCGAGCCAACCGCTACCGAATAAGTACCGAATCGCCACCGAGAAGACCAACGAACCACGTTAGCCGAATACACCAACCCGATCTTCCCCGAAATAGACGCAACCGCTAGCAGCGTGCGAATCTTGCCGAAATCGACACCACCGACTCCTGCCGAAGTCCAACGAACTATCCCTGCCGTCCTGTTTCGTATAGCCAGCGAGGGTGTGAGTAGTAAAGAAAATCCGAGCGAATCCGAGTGAAGATGAGGGCGTATTGCCAAGCGTATGTAGAAGAAATTATTGTAACATATATTTTGAAATAAAGATCTGAATATATTTGTTTCACCCCCTGAAAGGGTAAAATAATTGTGTTTTTACTACTTAAGGTTTTGAGGGTCCTCAAGTATACCCTGGACACGACTGATCTACCTCAGCCATGAGAAAACCCCCGTTACAAATGGCGCCCGAGCAGGGACCCAACGATTCCGATACGAAACGCAAAAAGCCAGAAGAAACTGCCAACGATAAAGAATCGAGTCCACCACGCGATGGCAATGCAGAGAAAACCAGCAACACCTTAACCATCGATTCACTCGGCTGGGTATACCTGCTCCGTAAAGAACAACTCGTGGAGCATTGTCAGAAATGCAATATCCCCAGTGCAGGTAAACCATAGAAAAACATCGTAAACAATTTACAGAGCATATTCGCACTAAGCGGCTAAGGGCATCCACGGAAAACCTTTTCCAAGAAGTGGAGGATGAAGTAGTGATAGGCGAAAAGTTCGTAATTCCCGGTGATGCCCAAGGTCTAAAAATACCTCCCCAAGCCAACACGAACCGAAACGAGGCCCAATGCAGAGGCCGCCACAACCGCCCCAGTTCCTGCGAAGATCACCGCCTTGCCGTTCCGAGATATCAGATGCCGAGATCATGTCAACGGTACTCAGATGGGATTTGAAGTTCAACGGCTAGGATAGCGACCTCTTAGATTTCCTCAAACGCTTTAAGGAGTTGGCCGAATGCTATCAGATCCCCTTGGATAGGCTACGACCAGCTTTGCTAGGGGTACTCAGCGGCAACGCACTCAAATGGTACAGGGTCAAGCGTGGGGAAATGACCACCTGGGAAACCTTCAGATCAGAAGCCGAAAAATTCTTCCTGCCAAAAAGATACTTATCTCACCTTGAACAAACCTTCTACAACCGTAAGCAGCACATCCGGGAACGGGCTAAGGATAACATTCTCAGCATGCTGACGCTCGCCGACAACACCCTCAGCTGCGCACCAAGACCCATCTCGACCGCATATATGATGGCCTCCGTACGGAGTACAGGCATTGCGTGCGGCGAAGCGATTTCTCGACCTTGGATGATCTGATAGCCATGACCGACGAGTTTGAGGCATTAAAACGAGAAGAAAAACTCCCGGCGTCACACATGGTATCGGATTCAACTTATACACGCTCCCAACGATGCTGGCGATGCCAGGCCGTCGATCACATTCGTTTCAAAAATGATGGGATTGGTAGATACCGGCGCTACTCGCACCTATATTAGTGGCGACATACAAAAACGGCTGATGGCCAAGGGCATTACTTCGACAAGTCAAGAAGGTATGGTACAGTTTGCCGACCAGACACTTTCGTCATTCCTATTAGTCTACTCACTTGACGTTAAATACCCGAAGAGGTTTGTCACGGCATGAGCTTCAACCATTCCAACCTTAGCCGAACCAGTTATACTCGGAATGAACTTCCTTGATCAGTAAGGTTGAGAAATCCGAATAGATGGCGACATATTGCCAAGTCGGGCAGGCCAACATGCTGACGGATCGGAACTTTTTGTCAGCGGAGCAGAATCAGAAGCTGTCATGACTTCTGGAAAACCACAAATGGAAGTTTAGTGAAGTGGTGGGTTTATGCACAATTGCGAAACATGATATTCGATTACGTCACGGAAACCCCATAAAACAAAGATACATGCCCAGAAACCCGGCCATGATGGCGGTAATCAACGAAGAGGTCGACAAGCTCCTGGCTGAGGGGCGCATCGAAGTCTCACGAAGCCCCTACAGCTCTCCAATCGTCCTGGAGCGGAAGAAACTAGGAGGGTGGCGAATGTTTATCGATTATCGTCAACTAAACGCGGCAAGCGCGTCCGATGCATATCCATTACCGCAAATCAATGCCATACTGGACCAGGTCAGAGAAGCACGCTTCATTTCATCACTAGATCTTAAAAATTGCTTTTGGCAAATACCACTGGAGGACTCATCCAAGCCGTACACCGCCTTTACTGTCCCCGGCCACATTCCAACGCACTCCCGACCGGATTATCGGTCCCGATCTGTACCCACTGGTATTCGTATATCTTGACAACATCATTGTTTTGGGCAGAACGTTCGAGGAGCACTTACGTATGCTTGAGATCGTCTTCACACGCTTGCAGGAAGCCCAGATGTTGGTAAACTTCGATAAATATGATTTTGTTCGAACCAGCATTCGTTATCTAGGACAGGTGATTACTTCCAAGGGTATACATACCGATCCCGAAAAGGTACAAGCAATGCAAGATTTACCACCCCCCACAAATCTAAAGGAACTGAGAAGAGTTTTGGGGGTGGCGTCGTGGTACCGGTTTGTTCTAAGCTTCTCGAACTTGGTAGCACCCCTGAACAAGCTACTGAGGAAAAATGTTCGATGGAACTGGGGACCGGAGCAAGAATCAGCATTTGCGGAAATAAAAGCAACTCTCACTCAGGCACCCTAGCACAGCGTGTTGATGTAAAGGATTTAAACCTTTTCCCGATCAAACACGACTTGCCTGCCGATTATTCTCGTGAGTCACGTAAACATAGTAAACTTAGTTAGAACCGATTTAACCCGACTCACCTGCCGATTGTTCTCGTGAGTTACTTAGAGTTAGTTACTAACCATAGAACCTTTTCCGATCTAAACCGACTCACCTGCCCATTATTTTCGTGAGTCACGTAAACATAGTATACTTAGTAAGAAACGATTTAACCCGACTCACCTGCCGATTATTCTCGTGAATTACCTAGAGTTATTTACCAACCATAGAAACTTTTCCCGATTTAACCCGACTCACCTGCCGATTATTCTCGTGAGTTTCTTAGAGTTAGTAATCATTTTTATAACCTTTTCCCGATTTCCCGATCTAACCCGACTCACCTGCCGAACATATCGTCAGTTATTTAGAGATATTTCTCAACCGTAGTTAAAACCCTTTTCCTGATATTACGACTCACCTGCCGATTATTCTCGTGAGTTAGTTAGAAATATTTATCAAACATTTTCGTTCGCTTTTCACGAATTAAACCGACTCACCTTCACGTTAATTCAGACCGCCTGTCGTACTCGGACTTAGGGAAGAGTGTGGCTATAATTTTAAAAGAAACTTGTCTATGCCATAAATCTTTTTCCGTTCTCGTCACATACGGAAACGATTATACTGATTATTAAAGGAAACAGACTTTTAATAGACCCAACCACCACTGAGTTTTCCCTGGCTGGAAAACAAAGCTGCATTACAATATATAAAGGACATACAGTTGGGGACTAAAGTGTTCGGACACCCGAGAAAATGCATATGTTTACTAATTAAGACAATATTTAAAAAAAAATTAAAAGCAAAATAATTTTCATTAACATTTAAAGAAAAATAATAAGAACAATTCATTTATAACAAATAATATAAATACAAATTCAGTAGGTACAAAAATGTTCGTACAACCTACATAATGATATAATATGTTAATTTAAACTAATTTTAATATTTTGTTGGGCCACCATTTGACTGCTTGTAAGCGTCTTGGCATTAATTGGATCAAATTTTTGGTGACATTCGGTGTTATGTTTGCCCAGTATTGCTTTAGAGCATTTTTAAAGGAATCTTTGCTGGAGGTGTGCACTTTCAAACTTTTCTCTTTTAAATCTCCCAAACATATTCGATTAAGTTTAAGTCTCTGTGGAGGTGCATAAAGCTGTCTTGGTGCATAAATAATTAACCACTCCTTCACAATTTTGGCAGTATGTTTGGGATCGTTGTCCTGTTGGAATATCCATCGAGGTCCAACGTCCAAACTTTCAACACAATGTGGTAAAGTTTGTTGCAATATTGCTTTATAATAGTGTTTATCCATAATACCGTCTATAAACACTAAACTGCCAACGCCACCAGCTGCTATAGTTCCCCAAACCATTACACTGCCACCACCATGTTTCACAGTAGGCATTAAGTGTTTTGCTTACATCGCTTCATTCTTTCTACGCCAGACTTTTCCTCCACAATCGTTTCCGAACAAGTTGAATTTGCTTTCGTCTGTGAAAAGTACACTTTCCATAATTCCATATCCTTTCCAGTGTGTTTCTTTGCAAATTAGAGTCGAAGCTTCTTGTTTTTTTCACTAACACAGTGCAACACATAAATTGGTTCCTCTTTCGTACCCGGTTTTTTTTGAAGTGTACATCGAAATTTTTTTTATGGACACCCTAAGTTTTTGCACCCAAACATGATTTTTTTAAAAAAGGAAAATTTTTATGGAATCCATATATTATAAACCGTTCGGAATTTTGTTTTTATGTCTTTGGCAAAGTTGTAGATCCAAACCAAAGCAAAAAAATTCTCACATGGACCGACCCAAAAAAATTGCATCCACTGCATCAAAATTGAAAAAAATTGGGAAAAATGCTATTTTTTTATGATTTTTTCATGATTTTGTCCTGAAATGGCTTAAATACTGGGAATTTAAGAAATCTTTCTTCAGCTAAATTATATCTAACAACAATATAAACAACTCTCTAGTACATGTCATCTTAATACTAAAATTCCTTAACCCTAGAAAGCACATCTTTTTGCTCACACTTATTTTGCATAGCCAATGTATGTCGTTTCGACAAAGAAAGACTATATAGGTTAATGCCGTTTTTGTTGTTACTTGTTTTCAAATTTACTATTTAAACATTTTATTGTTGTAATGCTGATATGTTTTTGAAAAAATGAAAATATTTATTATATTTATTATATATATATTTCCATATTATCATGAAAAAATAGCATTTTTTTCCAATTTTTTGCAATTTTGATGCAGTGGATGCAATTTTTTTGGGTCGGTCCATATGAGAATTTTTTTGCTTTGGTTTGGATCTACATCTTTGCCAAAGACATAAAAACAAAATTCCGAACGGTTTATGATATATGGATTCCATAAAAATTTTCCTTTTTTAAAAAAATCGTGTTTGGGAACAAAAACTTAGGGTGTCCATAAAAAAAAATTCGATGTAATCTGGCCAAGTCCTTTGCAGGTTTTTTTTAGTTTCGATATATACTTCAAAAAAAAAACGGGTATGAAGGAGGAACCACACGATGACCTTAAAAATATATATATTTCCATATTATCATGAAAAAATAGCATTTTTTCCCAATTTTGATGCAGTGGATGCAATTTTTTTGGGTCGGTCCATATGAGAATTTTTTTGCTTTGGTTTGGATCTACAACTTTGCCAAAAACATAAAAACAAAATTCCGAACGGTTTATGATATATGGATTCCATAAAAATTTTCCTTTTTTAAAAAAATCGTGTTTGGGTACAAAAACTTAGGGTGTCCATAAAAAAAAATTCGATGTAATCTGGCCAAGTCCTTTGCAGGTTTTTTTTAGTTTCGATATATACTTCAAAAAAAACGGGTATGAAGGAGGAACCACACGATGACCTTAAAAATGCTGCACTGTGTAATGAAAGGTTTTCTTCGGGGCACTCTACTTGCATAACCATTGTTATGCAAAACTCGTCGTTTTCGGATGTACTGTCGTATTCGAAGTGTTAGCAATATGTGTGACCAATTCTGGGCCACTTATTCTTGGGTTTTTGCCTATGGGGTGTACGGAGACTTTAGTCCCCAACTGTATGTTTAAACTACAAAAGAACTTTGGAAATTTTTGAGGCCATTAAAATCCCAAGGAGGATGATCAAGGGTCGAACTGCTTTGTGATGCCTCAAATGAAGCATATGGTTCCGTAGTTTATATAAGGATTTGTGCTTTTGATGATGTCAATGTTAATATTTTGCAGGCCAAAACCAAAGTTTCACCAGTAAAGACGGTTGTTAATCCTTAATATTTTTTAAGGATATTTAAAAATTTAAACAAATTATAAATTTTAATAAAAAATCAAAATGGACGTTTATTTAAAATTCTTGCAAAAAAAAGGAAAACAGTAAGTAAAAACACGTCTTCGTTTGTTTGTATATAAAATTCAACTGTTTTATTATGTATACTGTATATCCATATTCTCTAATTCATCTTCTTTTCAGCAATGCCGTTACATTTAACATATGAGCAAATTCAATAAAATAAAGGATTGCCAAATAAATTACTTATTCCATTATCGAAAATGTGTAAATTTAAATTCTTCAAATTTGTTCCAATAAACAATTCATAAAAAAAAAAACAATTAACAACTTGTGTTATTATTTAAAAAAAAAATATTCATTAACGAAATATATGATATATAAAAAAAGGATTAAAAAAAAATTATAAAATAAAATAAAATGGAGAAAACCATCTGGCCAAAAAACTCCATTATGTTCCAACATTCCGGCCCCATTGAAGGACCGTAGGTCTTCAAGCGTCTGGTAGTGGTGCCAGTTTGATAATAGGGCGCTTATAAACGCCGTTTTTGGTCCTTACCTCAGCCACTCTGACCTTGCCGTCTTGGCCTTCGATTACGCGGACGACTCTCCCGGTCAACCACTCTTGGGGCGGGAGGTTGTCTTCGTGGACCACCACTACTTGGCCGATTACTAGATTGGGCTCTTCTCTGCGCCATTTGCCCTTGTCCTGCAACCCCAGGACGTAGTCCTTGGACCAAGCTCGCCAGAACCTCTGCTTGAGAGCGCAGAGCATCCGCCATCGCTTCAAGTACTTCAGATTGCTGTCTCTGACGTCTTCGACGGATTCTGGCGGCAGCGAACGCAGACCCTCTCCTATTAGAAGATGCGCTGGAGTTAGTACATCCCCGTCGTTCGGGTCTGGAGACAGCGGTGCTATTGGACGACTGTTCAGCACCGCCTCCACTTCTGCGAGCATTGTTGCCATTTCCTCTTGGTTGAGCAGTGCATTGCCTACTGCTCGCAGAAGCAGGTGTTTCGCCTGTTTCACGGCTGCTTCCCACAGTCCTCCGAAGTGAGGAGCCCTGGGAGGTATGAAGATAAAGTCTACCTTGTACGACGCTGCGAATAATAGGACGTCTCCCTTGCTCCGCTCGAATGCTTCCCACAGCTCTTTGAGGGTTCGGTTGGCTCCCACGAAGTTGGTGGCGTTGTCGCAGTACACCTTGCTGGGGAGACCTCTCCTGGCAATGAACCTTTTAAAACAAAGAATAAATGCATCAGTAGACAAATCAGAAACTAATTCTAAGTGAACAGCCTTGGACGTGAAACAAACGAAAACCGCTATATACATTTTAATTGGTGGTCTACCGCGAATTCGTAATGAAATGTTTACGGGACCACAAAAGTCTACGCCGACTATTAAAAACGGTCGCAGAGCTCTCACCCTATCGGTGGGTAGATTTCCCATTATTTGAGTCATAAGCTTCGGTTTATAGCGGTAACAATGAACACATTTACGGACTATTCTACTGCACTCTTCTCTGGCATTAATAAGCCAAATAGTCTCCCGTAAAAGGGCTAACAATGCTTTAGTTCCAGCATGGCAATTCTCAAAGTGCAAATTACGTAAATAACGGCTCACAAAGAGTGTTTTCTTTGGTAATAAAAGTGGGAATTTTGTTCCATATGGTAATGGAGCATTAAGCAACCTCCCACCTACCCTTATTAGTGAAAAGTTTCGCTTATCCTCTGTGAAATTATGTATGAATGGTGTTAGCCTTTGTATATTCGACGGTAACACTAGAGATTTTTGTAACTTTCCAATCTCCTCAGAGACAATTTCTACAAGCCTATAAAAAGCCCAATTTAATTCTCTTGCAGTAGGACATTTTGACTTTGAAATTTCACGTTTCCTGCCAAAGTCAATAAATCGAAGCACAAAACTCACGATTCTTAAAATCTTTTTGTATGAAGAATGATCTTCGATCAGCTTCAAGAAAATGTTCGAATTAGTAGAATTTTCTACAATTGGAGATTTCTCTAATTCCGTAGAATTCTCTTCTGCAAGAAATGCACAGGATTTTCGTACCTACAAAGATTTTTGGTTCTCTGTTAACGCGAAATGATGATTAACAGGCCACATTGAAATATCGTGGAGAAGAAACGAAGGTCCCTCAAACCAAATTGAATCTTTTAGTTCTTCTACATCACATCCTCTCGAAACAATGTCAGCCGGATTTTGTTTGGTAGGCACATGGCGCCAGAAAGCGCGGTCTGAACATTCCTCAATTTCAGCAACTCTGTTAGAAACAAATGTTGCGAGCGTGGATGGATGTGTTTTAATCCAATATAAAGTAATTTCTGAGTCTGTCCAGAAATTTACACTCTCGATTTCAAAGCTTATCATCTTTCTTATTCGTATCCACAATTTCGCCAATAAATGTGCTGCACATAACTCAAGTCTCGGAAGAGATTTTGTCTTGAGTGGAGCGACTTTAGATTTGGCCGTAAGTAGCCGATAAAAGACTCCATTAGAGTCACTACTCCTAATGTAAATGCAGCGAAGCCATGAATTTGGATTTTTGCCAAAGAAGTTGTGTGGACGAATCTTGCGATTTGAATTGAATCAATTTTTAATAGATTCTCTTTAAGATTTACCCATGCAGTATCTAGTCGCATAGGAATTGATTCATCCCAGTCAAGTTTTTGAATCCAAAGTTCTTGAAGCAACATTTTGGATTTAGTTATGATTGGGCATAAAAGTCCGAGAGGATCAAACAACCGAGATGAAACCGATAAGATGTTTCGTTTTGTTGCCTTAAGATCATGAAAATTATCTTCCAAATGAAACTTAAATGAGTCATTCTTCGGAACCCAATGTATGCCCAATGCTTTAGCTGAATCGGAATCATTATGTAATAATTTTTCTTTGCAATTAGAAAAATTAAAATCGGGGTGATTAGAAAACCATTTCGTTAAGTTAAAACCAGCTAAACTCAATATCTGAGTCACCTGGTCTCGAATAGTTATAAGGTCTTGATAACTATCGGTGCCAGTTAGTAAATCATCTACATAAAAATCACTGCGAATAACTTTTGCCCCGATGGGCAAAGTCTCTTTGTATAAGTCGCTCAAATAAATTAGACATCTGATCGCTAAAAACGGTGCAGAAGATGTGCCGTAAGTGACAGTATTTAGACGAAACGCCTGTAGCGGGTCAGATGGATTTTGTCTCCATAGGACTAATTGAAAACTGCGATCATTATCGCCAACCAAAACTTGGCGATACATTTTTTCAATATCAGCAGTGATAACATATTTATGGAATCGAAAACGGATCAGAGTCGAATATAATTCTTCTTGCACAGTTGGGCCAACCATTAACAAATCGTTGAGCGAAGTTCGTGAAGAAGTTCGACTAGAAGCATCAAAAACTACACGAAGTTTTGTAGTCGTGCTTTGAGGACGCAAAATGCACTGATGCGGAATAAAATAGTGAGGCATATTCGGTATTTGATTGCCCGTAATAGACATATGACCTAAGTCGACATACTCTTTCATAAAATCATGATACATTTCTCTCAGAACTTGGTCGTTTGAGAGTCTGCGCTCAAGCGCAAGAAATCGCCGTTTGGCAGTATCAAAGGACGATCCTAAAAGTTTAGGATCCAATTTGAAAGGAAGTGAGACTTCAAAACGTCCTGACGATATACGTCGTACCGAATTTTTGAAATGATTCTCACATTTCTGCTGTTCCTCACTATAAATCACTGTTGACTTATTTGAACATTCTTCTAGTTCCCAGAATTTTCGAACCATTAAATCAACAGTTTCCTCGTTTTCAATTGTACTGTTAAGGTGGTACATATTTGAATTTGAGCCCTTTGACTGATTGTGTTTTCCAACAACAATCCAGCCAAGTGATGTTTTCTGAAGCAGTGGAAGGCTCGGATCAGATTTAATCTGACCAACGCATAACAAATCAAAGAAAATTTCGCCACCGATTAATAAATCAACCCCTTGTGGTACATCAAAGTGTGGATCTGCCAGTTCAATATTCTTAGGAATATTTAATTCGGATCGCGAAATTTTGCGATTAGGGTGACAACCAGTTATTTGCTTCAATACCCAAAATTCTGAAATGAATTGAGTAGAATTTACCCTAGACACGACAGATATTTCAACATTGGATCTAGAAGAGGTACGCATGTCCTCAACACCATTTAAAACTAATCTGCCGCCTTCTCGTTTAATTCTAAGTCTCTGTGCAAGTTCCTCGGTAATCATGTTAGATTGAGAACCGGAATCCAAAAGAGCTCTAGCCAGGATATAATTTCCAGAACTGGTTCTCACTTTTACCACAGCCGTGGCTAAAATAACATTTTTATCTACAGATGCGTGATGCACCGAAGAGTGAGAACACGAAGGCTGCTCCGAAATACAATTTACAGAAGAATTTTGAACAGCACTTGCACTTTGAGATTCAGAACTGTAGCGATGCAAAAGTTTATTGTGTGCGCCATTGCAAACCCTGCACTTTTGAGCATTGCATCTCGCTACGGTATGACCTTTTTTAAGACAATTTATACAGGCAGGTACTCCCTTTATAAAATCAAATCTTTGGAGAACTGGCACTGCGGCAAAAGAAGGGCAATTGTAAATATTATGCTGATCAGATTTACAAAATAGGCACTTATTTGCAGATTGTTTAGCAACTGAAAGCGATAGTGATGTTTTAGATTGTTTCTTAGGCACGTTATCGCTCCTATTTTTAGGTTTAGGTCTTGAACATGACGATTCATCAGCCGCAATATGCTGATATCGTTTGTTCAAAACAGCCTCACAGTCAGACCATGATGGGAGCTTTTCGAAGTCAAGCTGTTCATCCCACTTGGATTTAGTGACTGGATCAACTTTCGACATCACTAAGTGAATTAAAATGGCATTGGAAATTTTCCTATCATCACCAATAGAAAGCAATGATTCATAAATAGCAGTGACAGTATCAATCATGCTTCGCAAAGCAGCAGCCGAAGGTCTAGTGATCTCTGGGAGATCAAAAAGTCTCGAAATATTATCGGAAAATATCAAACACTCATTGGCGTAAACTTTTTTCAAATTGGCTAATGCTTTGGGGTAATTTTCCTCAGTAACCTGATAAGCTTGGACAGTTCCCAAAGCTTCATTAGACAAGCATGATATTAAATGATTGAACTTCTGAATGTCGGATAGCATAGGATCATTGTGGACCAAATTTTCAAAAAGACTCATAAAATTTTTGAATTCATAATATTTTCCACTGAATTTGGGAAGTTTTACATTAGGAAGCCCAGAATGATGACTTTGCATCATAAAAGAAGTTTCAGGTAAACTGGTTCTTCTATTCTTGGCCTGAAGACTCAATAATAGAGACTTCGTAGTCACACAGAGATCCTCAAGTTCATTTCTGTCGCTATTTGTGGGATCTAAATCATCCAATTGTAACTGATACTCCATTGCCTGAGTGATATGGTCTTTTAATGTCTCTAAACGGCAATCGATCTCAAAGGGATTGAACGAAATCGTTTTCTCTATAATAGATGTACGAATTCTCGAAATATTTTCAATCACCTTGGCTTTTTTCTGTATCAATTTCGCCAAATTTTCAGATACAGGATTATCTTGGTGTTTTTTACCACCAGCCATATCAAAAAAATCACAAATATTTAATAAAATTAAAAAATTATCAATAAAAAAAACAACGAAAAAAGTTTCCGAAATTTCTCAAAAACTATTTCCCAGAAATTTTCAATAAATACAAGGTTAAACCTTAAAATCTGTATAAAATCAATAAAATTATTGATAAAATACAAAGCGCTCAAAAATAAATTGTATTTGAGAAATTTCCAAAATTAAAAATGAAGATTGTTCGAAATTACAAATATTTTTGACCAAAGTTCGACAAAAAATATTAAACAATCTTTTGAAACAATAACAATTTATTTTTGGAATTGGTATTAAAAAATTATTTCTTTTCTATAAAAAGAAATAAACCAACACGCAATTTAAATCTGCAGGGAAAAAATTATAAAAATAGTTTTTGGTAATAATATTTCTAACACACAATAATATTTCTGCAAATGAATGCCTAATATTTGATTTTAATATCCAGTACCGCGCTCGATTTATTTACAATAAATTATAAAAAATTTATCTCACCGGCAATTAATTTTATTAATATCCAATATACTCTTTTCTCTTCTTAAAGAACAATATTTTCCGTAATAAATTCAATATTGGTTACCAATTGTTATTAAATTTATTAAAATCACGTTTATGTTATCACTCTATTTCAGTTTTCAAGAAAATTATTCACAATAATGAATTAACAAACCTCGTTCGATTAAGACAAACCACCTAACCAGCAAATTGCCGATCCCTTTCTATTCCCAAAATCGTCAACGCGGTCCGGTTAGTCTGGTAGCACTAAATGGTTTGTTTACAATTGTCACACTAAACGATCTGTTTACGTGTATGGCAATGCTGAACGGAATGAAACAACAGATGATCGATAACAAAAACCAATTACCAATGTAAAATACGAAAATAAATAACAAAACAAACCAATAAAATTAATATTTAATTTTGCTTTATTCAAAATTAATAAAATTAAAAGTGAATAATATAATTATGAAAATTATAAAACCAAAAGTTTAAGAAAATGCCGACGGTTCGTGTAAATTAAAAACAATTACGAGCGGATAATTCGGTGTAATATTGTCATTAAAATCAAATGAAATTTTAATTATGTGTGTTCGTGTGGTTGTATATTGTTGATACTCGCGCACTTGTTTCAACCCCCAAGGCATATATTTTTGCGTTCACGATTATAAATAATATATTTTAAATTCAAAAAGAAGCGTAATTAATATTTTTTGTGTTTATACTCGCTATTGAGCGGAAACTTAAAACTTTCTGAATAATTTATAGAAATCACAAAAATCTGAATAATTTACAAATTTTTGGTTAAATAAACACAAATATTTTTTACGCTTTTACCTCAGTTTCTGATAGTCCAGAATCGCTACTTTCCTGGTTGTGTTGAGGACGACAATTACGGCAACGGCAACGACGAGGCATTGGCAGCAAAATGGTGTTTTCCAAAGAAAAAAAAAGGTAAAATCACAAACCGAATAGTTTTACGATTTATATATATATATATATATATATATATATATATATATATTTTTTTAACGAATAAATCGCGCACCACAATTTATAATTATAATGAAAATATGTGTTTCAATTTTTTGCAACAAATTAGCAAAAAAAGTTATTTTAATAATTTTCACAAAATTTTTATCAAGGTTTATTTCGAAATAATTTATCAAAATGTTAAAAGAATTTTAAATAAAGGTCCCTGCTCGGGCGCCAAAATGTTAATCCTTAATATTTTTAAGGATATTTAAAAATTTAAACAAATTATAAATTTTAATAAAAAATCAAAATGGACGTTTATTTAAAATTCTTGCAAAAAAAAAGGAAAACAGTAAGTAAAAACACGTCTTCGTTTGTTTGTATATAAAATTCAACTGTTTTATTATGTATACTGTATATCCATATTCTCTAATTCATCTTCTTTTCAGCAATGCCGTTACATTTAACATTATGAGCAAATTCAATAAAATAAAGGATTGCCAAATAAATTACTTATTCCATTATCGAAAATGTGTAAATTTAAATTCTTCAAATTTGTTCCAATAAACAATTCATAAAAAAAAAACAATTAACAACTTGTGTTATTATTTAAAAAAAAAATATTCATTAACGAAATATATGATATATAAAAAAAGGATTAAAAAAAAATTATAAAATAAAATAAAATGGAGAAAACCATCTGGCCAAAAACTCCATTATGCTCCAACAACGGTTACTATCCCTAGATTGGAATTATGTATGGCGTCATTATTGGTCAAATTAGTTCGAAAAGTTAGGGAATCTCTGTTTGATATTTCAATTGAAAAAGTTTTTTTTTGAGTGATAGTTCCACAGTGTTAAGCTGGATTCGTAAACATCCCTCGCGTTGGATTGTATATGTTGCTAATCGAATAGCGGAATTACAACGACATACAAGTACCCTTCTAGGTCCTACTTTTCTAAAAAAAATAACTTTCCTCTTGGCCGAATAATTTATCAAATTTGGAACCTTCATTAAAAGAACGAAAAGCAAAAATTTTTACAAACATTTGCAATGAATTAACATATCCAGAAAATTTTTATAAGTTTTCATCTTTATATAAACTACAACGTGTTTTTGCTCTTTGTTTAAAATTTCATAACAATTGTAAAAAAAGCAGAGAACTCAGGGAGTATGGTACATTTAGTACTCTTGAAATACACACTGCCCTAATACACTCATCAAAACAACTCAGATTTTCAAATTGAACTAAAAAATACATATATATGTTAGAATTGATGCTTTTTGTAGATGATTATGGAATTTTATGTGTAGGCGGACGTCTACAGAACTCTTGTCTGCCCTTCTTTACAAAGCACTCTATACTTCTTGGTAAATTTTATCCTCTTGCTAGATTATTTATTACTGATGCACATGAGAAAACCTTACATGGAGGTTTAACTTTGACTATGTCATATGTAAATCGTTAATTTTGAATTATTTCAGGTAAATAAATAGCTAAAAGAATTCTTAATAATTGTAATCGCTATTTCAGATATAATGCTAAAGCTTCACAGTCAATAATGGGAAACCTACCTTCTGTGCGTATCAATATGACCAGACCCTTGTGGTGTGGGTTTTGTCGTACCAATTTCTTTGAAAAATTCCACCCTGCGTTCTGCAGTTTTATATAAGGGATTCATTTAGAAGCTATATCGGATTTAACCACTAAAGCCTTTATGGCAACATTTCGTCGATTCGTGTCTAGAAGATGTGTGTGCACAGATATATATTCCGACAGTGGAACCAACTTTGTGGGCGCTTCAAAGGAGTTCCAGTGTCTCTACCACAGAAGCCAGACTTCACTACCAAACGAGCTGCGAGAAAATTTATCATGCTCGGAAATTGACTGGCACTTTATCCCTCCAGCCTCTCTACACTTTGGAGGATTGTGTGAGGCCGGAGTAAAATCGCTTAAATATCATTTAAAACGTATAACGACTGATCGTAGCTATGAAGAGCTTTCAACTTTGTTGTGTCAGATAGAAGGATGCCTAAATTCTCGGCCGCTATGCCCTCTTTCCACAGATCCTACAGATAATGCATTGACACCAGCCCATTTTCTTATTGGGGAGCCTACTATTTGTCTTCATGAGGGAAACTTACTTAAGCAAAACATTAATCAAATAACGCGCTGGAAAGCTATTGAGAAGATGAAGCAAAACTTTTGGAAAAGGTGGTATTCAGAATATCTTAACCGCTTGCAATCGCGGCCTAAAGGGTTAGACCAAAAGCCAGATGTAAAAGTATGTGATTTAGTTGTAATAAAAGATGAACAATGTGCACTAAGCCAATGGTCCCTTGGACGTATATAGGAAATACATCCTAATAAAGATGGACGCGTATGAGTAGTGTCAATTTTGTCAAAACAAAAAGTTTTTAAACGACCAATAACTAAAATTTATTTACTCCCTACAGGTGATCCTTATTTGTCTATGATGATAAAAAGCCCACCAACTCATAAAACTAAACAACCTTTGAAGAGTAGGCCTACACCAGTCGCTGTAAGTTGAAGCATAGTGGAGTCCATACGACTCGACTAAAACACTCCCACCGGTAGGCCTTTCTTTCTTTATCTGGTTTAAGAACAGTTGTTCTTTGGGCAGAGTATGTTGGAAACAATAACCAGTTATAGAAGAATATTATTATTCCTTGTTGGAATATACGAACAATTATTTATGCTACTGTATAGCTAATATTGATAAGATATTAATTATGATTTTTTTACATCTTGTTTTAATATAATAATGTAGTAAGTGGACTAAACTCTCTAACTCTCATAACATATCTTTACGATTTTATGAACTTGGCCAATTGCTTAATACATGCTATTATTATGGGATTAATGTCATTTTAAGAATATAATATACAAATGAGAATGTTACACCTTTTATTAAGAATATTATATTATATTGAGAATAACTGTTTATTTTAAAATGAATAAACTATTCTTTATGACTTTCTATTAATTTTTGGTATTCAACAGTGGTAACATCTTATTTAAAAAAAATAAATAGAATTAATTTGTAAACTTAGCATTGTAAAAAATGGGAATTTTTCGATTTTTAAGGCACTGGATGCAATTTTTTTGGGTAGGCTTGTTCCGCTTTTTTTCTCCTATTCAATATATACAGCTTTGCTTGAGACACAAAAGAGATATTCCGTACGGTATACCGAGATATAGCCGTTTTAAAATATAAAAAAATTGATAAAAATCCACCTTGAGCAAAAAAATTCGTATGGCCATTAAATTATTAATGCAGCCAAATTGACAAAACGAATGATGCAGAAGGTTTATTTCGAAATAATTTATCAAAATGTTAAAAGAATTTTAAATAAAGGTCCCTGCTCGGGCGCCAAAATGTTAATCCTTAATATTTTTTAAGGATATTTAAAAATTTAAACAAATTATAAATTTTAATAAAAAATCAAAATGGACGTTTATTTAAAATTCTTGCAAAAAAAAAGGAAAACAGTAAGTAAAAACACGTCTTCGTTTGTTTGTATATAAAATTCAACTGTTTTATTATGTATACTGTATATCCATATTCTCTAATTCATCTTCTTTTCAGCAATGCCGTTACATTTAACATTATGAGCAAATTCAATAAAATAAAGGATTGCCAAATAAATTACTTATTCCATTATCGAAAATGTGTAAATTTAAATTCTTCAAATTTGTTCCAATAAACAATTCATAAAAAAAAAAACAGTTAACAACTTGTGTTATTATTTAAAAAAAAATATTCATTAACGAAATATATGATATATAAAAAAAGGATTAAAAAAAAATTATAAAATAAAATAAAATGGAGAAAACCATCTGGCCAAAAACTCCATTATGCTCCAACAACGGTTACTATCCCTAGATTGGAATTATGTATGGCGTCATTATTGGTCAAATTAGTTCGAAAAGTTAGGGAATCTCTGTTTGATATTTCAATTGAAAAAGTTTTTTTTTTGAGTGATAGTTCCACAGTGTTAAGCTGGATTCGTAAACATCCCTCGCGTTGGATTGTATATGTTGCTAATCGAATAGCGGAATTACAACGACATACAAGTACCCTTCTAGGTCCTACTTTTCTAAAAAAAATAACTTTCCTCTTGGCCGAAAAATTTATCAAATTTGGAACCTTCATTAAAAGAACGAAAAGCAAAAATTTTTACAAACATTTGCAATGAATTAACATATCCAGAAAATTTTTATCAGTTTTCATCTTTATATAAACTACAACGTGTTTTTGCTCTTTGTTTAAAATTTCATAACAATTGTAAAAAAAGCAGAGAACTCAGGGAGTATGGTACATTTAGTACTCTTGAAATACACACTGCCCTAATACACTCATCAAAACAACTCAGATTTTCAAATTGAACTAAAAAATACATATATATGTTAGAATTGATGCTTTTTGTAGATGATTATGGAATTTTATGTGTAGGCGGACGTCTACAGAACTCTTGTCTGCCCTTCTTTACAAAGCACTCTATACTTCTTGGTAAATTTTATCCTCTTGCTAGATTATTTATTACTGATGCACATGAGAAAACCTTACATGGAGGTTTAACTTTGACTATGTCATATGTAAATCGTTAATTTTGAATTATTTCAGGTAAATAAATAGCTAAAAGAATTCTTAATAATTGTAATCGCTATTTCAGATATAATGCTAAAGCTTCACAGCCAATAATGGGAAACCTACCTTCTGTGCGTATCAATATGACCAGACCCTTGTGGTGTGGGTTTTGTCGTACCAATTTCTTTGAAAAATTCCACCCTGTGTTCTGCAGTTTTATATAAGGGATTCATTTAGAAGCTATATCGGATTTAACCACTAAAGCCTTTATGGCAACATTTCGTCGATTCGTGTCTAGAAGATGTGTGTGCACAGATATATATTCCGACAGTGGAACCAACTTTGTGGGCGCTTCAAAGGAGTTCCAGTGTCTCTACCACAGAAGCCAGACTTCACTACCAAACGAGCTGCGAGAAAATTTATCATGCTCGGAAATTGACTGGCACTTTATCCCTCCAGCCTCTCTACACTTTGGAGGATTGTGTGAGGCCGGAGTAAAATCGCTTAAATATCATTTAAAACGTATAACGACTGATCGTAGCTATGAAGAGCTTTCAACTTTGTTGTGTCAGATAGAAGGATGCCTAAATTCTCGGCCGCTATGCCCTCTTTCCACAGATCCTACAGATAATGCATTGACACCAGCCCATTTTCTTATTGGGGAGCCTACTATTTGTCTTCATGAGGGAAACTTACTTAAGCAAAACATTAATCAAATAACGCGCTGGAAAGCTATTGAGAAGATGAAGCAAAACTTTTGGAAAAGGTGGTATTCAGAATATCTTAACCGCTTGCAATCGCGGCCTAAAGGGTTAGACCAAAAGCCAGATGTAAAAGTATGTGATTTAGTTGTAATAAAAGATGAACAATGTGCACTAAGCCAATGGTCCCTTGGACGTATATAGGAAATACATCCTAATAAAGATGGACGCGTATGAGTAGTGTCAATTTTGTCAAAACAAAAAGTTTTTAAACGACCAATAACTAAAATTTATTTACTCCCTACAGGTGATCCTTATTTGTCTATGATGATAAAAAGCCCACCAACTCATAAAACTAAACAACCTTTGAAGAGTAGGCCTACACCAGTCGCTGTAAGTTGAAGCATAGTGGAGTCCATACGACTCGACTAAAACACTCCCACCGGTAGGCCTTTCTTTCTTTATCTGGTTTAAGAACAGTTGTTCTTTGGGCAGAGTATGTTGGAAACAATAACCAGTTATAGAAGAATATTATTATTCCTTGTTGGAATATACGAACAATTATTTATGCTACTGTATAGCTAATATTGATAAGATATTAATTATGATTTTTTTACATCTTGTTTTAATATAATAATGTAGTAAGTGGACTAAACTCTCTAACTCTCATTAACATATCTTTACGATTTTATGAACTTGGCCAATTGCTTAATACATGCTATTATTATGGGATTAATGTCATTTTAAGAATATAATATACAAATGAGAATGTTACACCTTTTATTAAGAATATTATATTATATTGAGAATAACTGTTTATTTTAAAATGAATAAACTATTCTTTATGACTTTCTATTAATTTTTGGTATTCAACAGTGGTAACATCTTATTTAAAAAAAATAAATAGAATTAATTTGTAAACTTAGCATTGTAAAAAATGGGAATTTTTCGATTTTTAAGGCACTGGATGCAATTTTTTTGGGTAGGCTTGTTCCGCTTTTTTTCTCCTATTCAATATATACAGCTTTGCTTGAGACACAAAAGAGATATTCCGTACGGTATACCGAGATATAGCCGTTTCAAAATATAAAAAAATTGATAAAAATCCACCTTGAGCAAAAAAATTCGTATGGCCATTAAATTATTAATGCAGCCAAATTGACAAAACGAATGATGCAGAAGGTTTATTTCGAAATAATTTATCAAAATGTTAAAAGAATTTTAAATAAAGGTCCCTGCTCGGGCGCCAAAATGTTAATCCTTAATATTTTTTAAGGATATTTAAAAATTTAAACAAATTATAAATTTTAATAAAAAATCAAAATGGACGTTTATTTAAAATTCTTGCAAAAAAAAAGGAAAACAGTAAGTAAAAACACGTCTTCGTTTGTTTGTATATAAAATTCAACTGTTTTATTATGTATACTGTATATCCATATTCTCTAATTCATCTTCTTTTCAGCAATGCCGTTACATTTAACATTATGAGCAAATTCAATAAAATAAAGGATTGCCAAATAAATTACTTATTCCATTATCGAAAATGTGTAAATTTAAATTCTTCAAATTTGTTCCAATAAACAATTCATAAAAAAAAACAATTAACAACTTGTGTTATTATTTAAAAAAAAAATATTCATTAACGAAATATATGATATATAAAAAAAGGATTAAAAAAAAATTATAAAATAAAATAAAATGGAGAAAACCATCTGGCCAAAAACTCCATTATGCTCCAACAACGGTTACTATCCCTAGATTGGAATTATGTATGGCGTCATTATTGGTCAAATTAGTTCGAAAAGTTAGGGAATCTCTGTTTGATATTTCAATTGAAAAAGTTTTTTTTTTGAGTGATAGTTCCACAGTGTTAAGCTGGATTCGTAAACATCCCTCGCGTTGGATTGTATATGTTGCTAATCGAATAGCGGAATTACAACGACATACAAGTACCCTTCTAGGTCCTACTTTTCTAAAAAAAATAACTTTCCTCTTGGCCGAAAAATTTATCAAATTTGGAACCTTCATTAAAAGAACGAAAAGCAAAAATTTTTACAAACATTTGCAATGAATTAACATATCCAGAAAATTTTTATAAGTTTTCATCTTTATATAAACTACAACGTGTTTTTGCTCTTTGTTTAAAATTTCATAACAATTGTAAAAAAAGCAGAGAACTCAGGGAGTATGGTACATTTAGTACTCTTGAAATACACACTGCCCTAATACACTCATCAAAACAACTCAGATTTTCAAATTGAACTAAAAAATACATATATATGTTAGAATTGATGCTTTTTGTAGATGATTATGGAATTTTATGTGTAGGCGGACGTCTACAGAACTCTTGTCTGCCCTTCTTTACAAAGCACTCTATACTTCTTGGTAAATTTTATCCTCTTGCTAGATTATTTATTACTGATGCACATGAGAAAACCTTACATGGAGGTTTAACTTTGACTATGTCATATGTAAATCGTTAATTTTGAATTATTTCAGGTAAATAAATAGCTAAAAGAATTCTTTATAATTGTAATCGCTATTTCAGATATAATGCTAAAGCTTCACAGCCAATAATGGGAAACCTACCTTCTGTGCGTATCAATATGACCAGACCCTTGTGGTGTGGGTTTTGTCGTACCAATTTCTTTGAAAAATTCCACCCTGTGTTCTGCAGTTTTATATAAGGGATTCATTTAGAAGCTATATCGGATTTAACCACTAAAGCCTTTATGGCAACATTTCGTCGATTCGTGTCTAGAAGATGTGTGTGCACAGATATATATTCCGACAGTGGAACCAACTTTGTGGGCGCTTCAAAGGAGTTCCAGTGTCTCTACCACAGAAGCCAGACTTCACTACCAAACGAGCTGCGAGAAAATTTATCATGCTCGGAAATTGACTGGCACTTTATCCCTCCAGCCTCTCTACACTTTGGAGGATTGTGTGAGGCCGGAGTAAAATCGCTTAAATATCATTTAAAACGTATAACGACTGATCGTAGCTATGAAGAGCTTTCAACTTTGTTGTGTCAGATAGAAGGATGCCTAAATTCTCGGCCGCTATGCCCTCTTTCCACAGATCCTACAGATAATGCATTGACACCAGCCCATTTTCTTATTGGGGAGCCTACTATTTGTCTTCATGAGGGAAACTTACTTAAGCAAAACATTAATCAAATAACGCGCTGGAAAGCTATTGAGAAGATGAAGCAAAACTTTTGGAAAAGGTGGTATTCAGAATATCTTAACCGCTTGCAATCGCGGCCTAAAGGGTTAGACCAAAAGCCAGATGTAAAAGTATGTGATTTAGTTGTAATAAAAGATGAACAATGTGCACTAAGCCAATGGTCCCTTGGACGTATATAGGAAATACATCCTAATAAAGATGGACGCGTATGAGTAGTGTCAATTTTGTCAAAACAAAAAGTTTTTAAACGACCAATAACTAAAATTTATTTACTCCCTACAGGTGATCCTTATTTGTCTATGATGATAAAAAGCCCACCAACTCATAAAACTAAACAACCTTTGAAGAGTAGGCCTACACCAGTCGCTGTAAGTTGAAGCATAGTGGAGTCCATACGACTCGACTAAAACACTCCCACCGGTAGGCCTTTCTTTCTTTATCTGGTTTAAGAACAGTTGTTCTTTGGGCAGAGTATGTTGGAAACAATAACCAGTTATAGAAGAATATTATTATTCCTTGTTGGAATATACGAACAATTATTTATGCTACTGTATAGCTAATATTGATAAGATATTAATTATGATTTTTTTACATCTTGTTTTAATATAATAATGTAGTAAGTGGACTAAACTCTCTAACTCTCATTAACATATCTTTACGATTTTATGAACTTGGCCAATTGCTTAATACATGCTATTATTATGGGATTAATGTCATTTTAAGAATATAATATACAAATGAGAATGTTACACCTTTTATTAAGAATATTATATTATATTGAGAAAAACTGTTTATTTTAAAATGAATAAACTATTCTTTATGACTTTCTATTAATTTTTGGTATTCAACAGTGGTAACATCTTATTTAAAAAAAATAAATAGAATTAATTTGTAAACTTAGCATTGTAAAAAATGGGAATTTTTCGATTTTTAAGGCACTGGATGCAATTTTTTTGGGTAGGCTTGTTCCGCTTTTTTTCTCCTATTCAATATATACAACTTTGCTTGAGACACAAAAGAGATATTCCGTACGGTATACCGAGATATAGCCGTTTTAAAATATAAAAAAATTGATAAAAATCCACCTTGAGCAAAAAAATTCGTATGGCCATTAAATTACACTAGGTCACAAATAACAAACTTTTGTCTGTTATTTGTTTCTAGCATACTTTTTCTCATGGATTTGGACCTACTGAACACGAAAATGAATTTTAAAAATTTTTCTGTCGATTGGTTTGCGAGATACAAATTTTTTAATTTTTTTTTTTTTAATTTTTGGAGGTACACTTACTATTTTGAGCATATCTTTAGTCTTCTTTGACCTATTTTATCCTACTACTACTCAAATTAAAGACAATTGAGCCGTCTACAACTTATTCTCAGAAAATTTTCAAATCGGGTTAGTAGTTTTGATGTTGGCGGCTTAAAAAGGTTAAAAAACTGCGTTTTTTTAGTAAAAATGTTGCTGAAAAATTCATATAAAAATTCATATAAAATGTAAAACGCGATGTTAACAGCGATTTTAATTTTTTACGTATAGCTGACACTTTTCCAAAGAAAATAAGCCCTTACTTAACAAAATCTGATGACAAATGGCCGACTTATTATTTTTTTGGTAAACGACCGAAATTCCGCTATTTCACGATTTTTTGATTTTCATTATTTGCACAGCTTACCTACCCAACGCAAACGAATAAATACATTTGAACTTAATTTAAAATAAACAAATTAGTCTTCGTATATTATTTTTTAATTTATTTACAGCACTACATGCTCATACATATTTAAACATAAGGAGACACGGTTATCAATTGCATTTCAAAACTGTCTGTGAAAGTGTAAAGAAGTTAATATTTAGAAAACGCAAGGAAGACAATGAGTAAAAGACTACGTGTGTTCGAGTGTTTGAACGATCCAGACAATTTCTGCAATGTTTGTGGCCAGTTTATAAAAAAAAATCACGCACACAAGTTTACTCCAGCAGTACAATTGCACTATTTGAATTATTTTGGTATTTCACCAAATATCACAGAACCATGGACACCTAAGTCGCTGTGTGATCTTTGCTATATAATCTTAACCAACTGGGCAGCTGGCGGAAGGTAAGAATTTTTATTTAAACACATTATACATAGCGAATATAGTAATTTATTTTAATTTTAGCCGCCATATGAAATTCGATACACCAATGATGTGGAAAAAGCCGCTATGCCATTCCACAGACTGTTATTTTTGCCTCACCACAAACAGTGGGGTAGGAAGATTTTTTAAATGGAACTACGCTCAAGTGGGATCGTTTGCGCTTCCAGTACCACATTCGCATGATGTGCCATATCCAGTGTGCCCTGGTGCATCTCTTCAAAAAGCAGAATCGTCAGAAGAAGAGTCTGAGTCAAATGCAAGCGAATTTGAGCCGGGTGCAAAGCGAAAATTACTGTCACAGGCCGAACTAAACGATTGGGTGCGCGATTTTGGTCTCACTAAGGAGAAATCCGAACTTTTTGCGTCTCGGATGATACAGTGTGGATTTGCGGCTTCAGAAGTGAAAGTATCAGCGTACAGAAACCGTCACAAGGAGTATGCAAAATTTTATACAAAGAAAGACCAAATATGTTTTTGCAGCGACATTTCAGGCTTGTTCCAAGAGCTTCACCAAATTCACAACCCCAACGAATGGAGGTTGTTTATTGACAGCAACAAAGAGAGCTTGAAGGCAGTTCTCTTACATAATGGGAATGAAAAGCCATCTGTTCCTATTGCTCATGCGGTTCATTCAAAGGAGAACTATGAAACTATGGACATTTTGCTGAAATGCATAGAGTATAGGAAATACAATTGGAAAATATGCGCCGACCTTAAAGTTGTGGCCATTCTGTGTGGACTCCAAGGAGGCTATACGCGACATTGCTGTTTTCTGTGCCTTTGGAATAGCCGCGCTGATGATCAGCATTATATAAAAAAAAAAATGGCCGGTACGAACGAAACCTGTAGTTGGAGAAGCGAATGTTCAGCGCAAACCACTAATAGAGAACCGTGAAAATATAATACTTCCGCCGCTGCACATAAAATTGGGTTTGATTAAAAATTTTGCCAAAAAATTAGACAAAGAAGGTGAAGCTTTTGCCTATTTACGGTCAATTTTCCCTTACCTTTCGCTGGCAAAAATTAAAGAAGGAGTCTTCGCAGGACCCGAGATAAAAAAAATGTTGAAAGATGAAAAATTCCCAAAGCTGTTATCACCCATCGAAGCCGCAGCATGGAATTCCTTCAGGCTTGTTGTGGAAAACTTTTTAGGAAACAACAAAAGCCCGAATTATGAGGACATAGTTGAGGATCTGGTAAAGAACTATGAAGCCATGGGAGTGCACATGTCACTTAAAATACACTTTCTGGATTCTCATTTGGATTTTTTCCCTGAGAATTTAGGAGACGTGAGCGACGAACACGGCGAGCGCTTTCATCAGGAATTGAAGGCTATGGAACGACGCTATCAGGGCAACTATGACACGGCTATGATGGGTGACTATATTTGGACCCTAATACGTGAGACCGATTGCAGCGAATACAAAAAACAAAGAAGAAGTCAGCAGTTTTTCCACATGGCATAAAATGTACACTTATATCTTTGTTTTTACTCATTTTTTTGTGCGTTGATTTGCTTAATTTAATTAGTTAGTTTAATTTCGTTAGTTTAGCTAATTGTGCGATACATTGAGCATGTAGTGCTGTAAATAAATTAAAAAATAATATACGAAGACTAATTTGTTTATTTTAAATTAAGTTCAAATGTATTTATTCGTTTGCGTTGGGTAGGTAAGCTGTGCAAATAATGAAAATCAAAAAATCGTGAAATAGCGGAATTTCGGTCGTTTACCAAAAAAATAATAAGTCGGCCATTTGTCATCAGATTTTGTTAAGTAAGGGCTTATTTTCTTTGGAAAAGTGTCAGCTATACGTAAAAAAATTAAAATCGCTGTTAACATCGCGTTTTACATTTTATATGAATTTTTATATGAATTTTTCAGCCACATTTTTACTAAAAAAACGCAGTTTTTTAACCTTTTTAAGCCGCCAACATCAAAACTACTAACCCGATTTGAAAATTTTCTGAGAATAAGTTGTAGACGGCTCAATTGTCTTTAATTTGAGTAGTAGTAGGATAAAATAGGTCAAAGAAGACTAAAGATATGCTCAAAATAGTAAGTGTACCTCCAAAAATTAAAAAAAAAAAATTAAAAAATTTGTATCTCGCAAACCAATCGACAGAAAAATTTTTAAAATTCATTTTCGTGTTCAGTAGGTCCAAATCCATGAGAAAAAGTATGCTAGAACCAAATAACAAAATGGCTGTTGCCTAGTGTTATTAATGCAGCCAAATTGACAAAACGAATGATGCAGAAGTTCTTTTTTTTGGGGCAACTTTCACGTTTTCTCAGAATTGAGTCCCAAATCAATGACCTAAAAAATGTTGTAGTGTGTTATTATACCCTCCACCATATATGGTGAGGGTATATATCAGTTTGTCATTCCATGTCGACATAGGTCTAAGACCCCATAAAGTATATATATTCGTGATCCTTATGCAATTTTAAGTCGATTTAGCGATGTCCGTCTGTCTGTCTGTGGAAATGGCGATCACGACGCGAAGACGCAAGCGGGGGTGCCTATTTTTACCCAGATTATTGTACATCCTCCCGAACAGTTTGGTATTGAAAATGAGCAAAACTTTTATAATTTTTATTATATAGTTTTATTTATGATATTAGGCATGTTTTCGTTGGCTTGCTTAAAATATAACTAGCACTTTGCCAACGAAAACAGACATTAAGCATATATTATAACTTGGCAGCATTACATGTACCTGTCAACAAAAAATTATTGTAATTTGGTAACATTGCTTTCTGCTGTCAAATAAATTAATATTTTCGCAATTGCAGGTAACCAAATTAAAAAATTATAAAACATTTACAATGGACACGAACAAAAAAGAAGTAAGTAAGCTATTAGAAAAAGCAATGCATATAAGCTAACTTTCAATACTTTGTACCAGTTGTTAAGGATTCTATATGCCCTAAATGAAGACGCCGATGAAGATTTTGAGAGTCCTTCGAGTTCCAATTCCTCTTCTTCTTCAGAAGAATCTGATGTGGAAATAGAAGATCATCCCAAATGTCAAAACTTTTTGGAAACTATTGACATATTTAACAACAACGAATTCTTAAGCTGGCCGACAGGTTTTCGTGTAGAAGAAACCTGTCGGAAATTTGAAATTAAAAACAAAATTCCTGGTGTTATTGGAGCGATTGATGGTTCTCATATACAGATCAACGCTCCAAGAGTCAGCAAAGAAAATTATTTTAACCGCAAACAAGTCTACAGCATTGTTCTAGAAGGTGTGGTCGATGCAGACAAGATATTCACCAATGTTTACTGCGGGGAGCCTGGGTCACTCCACGGCAGTCGTGTGCTCAGAAGATCTGAGCTCTATTCAGATGCTCAAAGCAACTACCTAAGCCTGTTTCCAAACTCAACATTTTTGCTGGAAGATTCAGCATATGCGTCCTCAAGGTGGATAGTGACTCCTTTTAAAAACAATGGTAATTTGACGGATGCGCAACGGCATTTCAATTTTATACATTCCGTAGGCTAATGCATTTCACTGAACAGAGAGATCTTTGTTCAGTTACTAATTTGGTGGTGAGTGCATGCATTTTGCACAACTTATGCATAAAAAGCCACGATATGTGAGAGTAATGATGCACCAGAAACGTCAGAAAATAGCGCACCCGAGAGCGAAACAACGGAGCTGGGCCATGGTGCTACGGACCAGGATTGCGGTACAACGGAACGCCGCAAAACTATTTAATTATTTAATTGACAAAAATATTTTGTAATTGATATGAGCATACCAAATTCAAAAGGAGTTCTGAAAATTTTATTTTGTTTCACTAAAATTAAAGCCTGATAAATTGTTGTGTTGCAACACCGTATATATCTTCACATTTATTTGATTTTTAAACTTTTCCTAGGTTACTGGAAAAATTATCTGATAACCGATTATGAACAACTTGATTATTAATAAAATACAAAATTTTGAATTAAAAAAAAATCGACTTGTATTTGTTTTTAAAAATTTTCTAAAAGTGTACAAATTTCCACACGGTACTAGACTTAAATTAAAGCCTGATAAATTGTCTACGCACTTTTTATTTTGTTTAAATACTCCTTGTAGTTTTGAAGATATAAAATACATGACCTTTGACAAACAAAAAAATCTGCATACAAACCTTAGTGAATTACTGTAGGTATACTTTTAAAAAACAACCCAAATGAGATAGAGAGCTACGTTTTGGCACACATATGTGTTATTGTACTACGCTGGTTTTTATTGAAAATGAACAAAATCGAAACGAAAACCAAAACAAGTTTATAAGCATTTCATGGAGGTCTATTCAATCCCGTTGTAATGAGATGCCTTAATGTTCCTATATTTCTAACAATAAACACATTTAAACAAAATAAACTAATTACTCCACAGTTTATTAAATTAAATACAATCAACTTATTTGCATTTCATATGCATCTTAAAATACTAAAAAAATAAAAAAATTAAACTATCAAAATCATAAAATTCATTTAAAATAAAAAAATTCTTGGAAAATTAGCCATTGTAAAAAATTAAGTATAAATCAAGTTAAATTGTAGTAATTTTTTCAAGTCGAGACTTTAATAATACTTGAATTACACTTGAACTAAATAGCATACTCCAGTATAATTGGTACTTGATTTCATGCATTAAATAACAAGCATTTGTCAAGCATGCATTTTACCAAATTATACTATTGAATTCAAATGAAATTCAAGTATAATAAAAATCTTGACTTGAAAAATTACTGCAAATTAACTTGATGATTAAGATAAAGAAAAAAATATAAATTGAATAACATAGTTTTTGGCATTTCATTATGCATCTTAAAGATATAAATTTAAAAAATCATAAAATTAATTTAAAATACTTTTTTTTTGAAAATTAGGCTTTGCAAACGGTTTACATTTACTTATTGAAAAGGAGAAGGAACCCATTAAGTTTATTTTAATAACTTTTCAAAACAATTTAGGATCTCCTTACCCTTTTCTTCTTGCAACTTTCACTTTTTATATTATTCTTCGCGAATTTCTATTTGCACTCCAGTTTCCCATCATAATACTTCACCTTTGCAGTTTTTCGGTTGTGTGAAGACAAAGGAGTTGAGTCAGGTTGTTGCACCCTAACTGGCGCTGCACTCGCATTCAGTCTTGAAGAAGGAAGTGGTGACAGATCTGGAGAATTTGCTGGGAGGTTCTCCGGGACATCGTTTTGTTCTGAAATTGTTTGGTTTTAATTTAATTATTTCAAAAAAACATTCGCGCCCACGTTACGTACAAAAGTTTATTTTCAGAAATTACGAACTTACCTTCAAATTGACGGAAATTGTGTGGCTCCACCAATGCTGCGGTTGGCCTTCCGCCGAAATTCAGGGAGTGGACGTTTGAAATAATTGGTTTGTCACCATAAATTTCGTCCATTTCCGTGAAATACGGAACAAAACAAGAACCGGCACCAGTCTGTTTAGTGTTATCTTTGGCGCACTTATAAGCAGACAAAAGTGTCCGCATCTTACCTTCCAAGGCATCAGCAGTTACGTTGGTGTTCTGAAATATAATAATTTTAATTTCTTCTAACATACATACTTAATTTTAACTTACACCAAATCCCAGCCAAATCATATCTTCCAAGACATTTGCGTACGCACCACTCTTTTTTCTTGGATGTTCGAGCTCCTCCTTTCGCGCCCTGTAGCACGACAGGAATAGCAGTGTTTCATCCTTGGTCCACACTTTCCGTTTGCTAATAAATAAAATAGATTAATTAAATAAATAAAAAACAATTCTCAAAAATTTACCTCTTTTCTGTGTCCGCCATTTAAAATTTATTACCTTGACGTTTAGAGATGGTACTTTTTCGATAAAAACACATGAAAACTATGAAATGGAACTTGGCAGCACTTGAACAGTACTTGCTTATTTTTTAAGCGAGTTAAAAACTAGTCGCTTAGTACTCGCTTAATTTTCCATATAAATAAAATAACTTGCTTGCTTAAGTGTACAAAGAAAACATGCCTATTATATATCTAGTCTTATGTTGCATTAAAGAAAAATAAAGTTAATCCAACTTTTCAAAAAAAAATTTGTCTGCCATTGTTAAAATTTAATTAAGTAGGCCTAGTAAATTGAACATATATTTTACATTTTATAGAAATGTTAGGTAAACACGTGTGTGTATAATATGCTATGAAAATTTTCATGGATGATCAGTATGTAAAATTTAATTTGAAGTGTGTTGTTGTTGACATATGCGTATGTATACGAGTATTATACCGTTTATAGCATATGAGGCAGAAACTGAAAGTTGCTGCGATCCTTGATTGGCGGGCAGAAAAAGTTTCCATTTGGCCTACAAGCCTTCAATAAAAAACTTGGGGGCCGATTGGATAACGCTAAGGCCTGCCCAAAGTTCATTGAAAAATTAAATCACACTTTATATGGTGAAATATATGGTTTTTAATCAAAATACGTATGTATGTTTAAGCAACTAAAAATATTTTTTTTTGGATAACTAGACTTGACATCGTTTTTAAATACAGTTTCTATTCTAATAATGATCGAAATCGTTAGAGCAACAAAAAAGTTACAACAATTTGAAAGTTATATTGATCCGACTTGTTGTGTGAGGGATATTTTCGACAATATGCTTCAATGCACTGTAAGATAAATTGATTCTGCTCTTCGTCTTTCGTAAGGATCCTGTTGTAATCATTCATAAATTGTACACCGCGTTCAGCAGCGGACAAACATCGCGACAAACATCGAGAGCATCTTGATAATCTTCTTTCGTTTTCCAAATGGATGGACCATGCTTCAAGAATTCAGTGGTCAATCGGAAGGCATCGAAAAAATGTTTGGTTTTGTATGACACAAAATCGCTCAAATTATTGTACAGCAATAGGTCGTAGAATTTTCGATCAACATCCACTTTTACGATTGGTTATGTTAATTGCAGGTGCCTTACCATGTTTCGTTCGATCAACATCCACTTTTACGATTGGTTATGTTGATTGCAGGCGCCAAACCATGTTTCGTTTCTCTTCGTCTTTCAAAAAATGTATATCTTGATTTGGGGCTCGTATGCCATTTGTGCAGGTGAACTACGCTTTGACATACAGTCGCACGAGAAAAATACATACATCGCGTAGTCCAAAGTGAACTGCTCCCGAAAGAGGTATATTTTCAAGGTGTATCTGCCTTTTCCCATGATGTTGGATCAGCTGTACGAAAGCTTCCGCCGACTTCACAAATTCACGTTGTTTTTAATTGAAGTAGTTCCTTGTAATCCGTGCGGATTCGTGTTTGTTATAGCTGTTGGATGCAGAAATTCTTAATGGCTTCGCAGTCAGTATTACTAATTTTTGAGCGTAAAATTAGATCTTCGACCCAGCTTTAAAACGATTTGTGGTCGAGATTTTCCCAAGTGGCAGCAAAACGATTTAAAAATAGGCACTTCAGGCCCCCTTGTTTGGAATGTTTGACTTCAAAGACGTGTTTCAATACGATTCCCAACATGTGATGGCGACATGCCGATCGAATTTGTGCTGCAACAAAATGTGTTGATTCGAAAAAGTCAAATGAATTAGTTTTAAAAACTACCGAAAAACACTTTGGTTTAAACCTATAGTTGATTTGCCGACGGCTTGTTTAAATAAAAAACACACAAGGAGCTAGTTCGTTCTTCTTTTAATGATATTCAACAAATAAATTTATGTGTATAATAATTTCATGGTTTGACCAAAGTAAAAATATTAACGTTACAAATTTACTAATACATTTACATTAAGTTAGCGGTAAAGACTTGGTGATTATTCAGTTATAAGTTCAAGATCTTAATAATCATTTTTAATTTTAGCAAAAAATAACTTTAAAAGAATGCATTTTACATTGATGCATAATATATTAATAAATTACAACAATATAAATTAAGCAAAAGAAATATAATATCAATTAATGTGTTTTGGCCGAACATACTGCCCCCATTTAAAAGTAATTTCAATTATTGTCTTCACAAGGTAAAGGTGCAATTTTATGAATGGACCTTCGAAGGATGCCTTTTGGTGTTTTGAGATCCACCACTCTAACTTTATTGTCACGACCAGGAATAACTTTGATGACACGGGCAGTAATCCATTGCTGTGTTATCTTCATGCACAATTACCAATGAACCTTCTTGTACATTTGTTGATGATTTGAACCACTTGGCCTTTTGTTGTAAACTTAAGACGTAGTCACGCAGCCATTGTTGCCAAAACTGTTGTTTTAAGAAGGTGACCAGTTGATAACGCTTCAGATAATTAATGTTTTTGGTGTTGTATATATTTTCATCTGGCAATGCCATTAAAGATGAGCCGATTAGCAAATGTGCTGGCGTTACTGCTTCGCCGTCATTAGGGTCATCAGATCGAGGAGCAAGAGGTCGAGAATTTAAAATAGCCTCTACTGCAACAAGTACAGTTTGCAGTTCCTCATATGTTACACCAGCCTTTGACATGTTTTTCAACAACAGAGTTTTTGTTGACTTAACGGCAGACTCCCACAGTCCACCAAAATGAGGAGAACGAGGCGGAATGAAGACGAATTTGAAGCCAGTTACAGCACTATACTGCAGTATGTCTTTGAGGTTAGCATCATCGAAGAATTGTTGTTAAAACTCTTTAAGTTTCGAGTTGGTACCGAACAAATTTGTTGCGTTGTCACAATATAGCCTTTGAGGGATGCCACGACGGCCTATGAACCTTTTAAGACAAAGAAGAAAATTATTAGTAGAATGATCAGACACAAGTTCAATATGAATAGCCTTTGACGAAAAGCAAACAAAAATAGCTACGTATGTTTTATATGGAGGCTTCCCTCGAATACGATAAGTAGTGTAGAACGGACCACAAAAGTCTACACCAGTGAAAAAAAGGGCGTTGAACTTGTAATCGATCTGCGGGAAGATCACACATTATTTGTTGCATAAGTCGAGGTTTGTATTTAAAGCAGTGGACAGAATTACGCACTACTTTTCTGAGAATGTCTCTAGCGTTGATTGCCCAGACTTGCTAACGAAGAATACCGATGAGTGCCTTTGCTTAAATGGCACGTATCTCCAAGGGATGTCATGAGTCAGATTTTGAATTTCTGACACTCGGTTTGCGACAAAACAAACGTAAGACAATGAGTGATTATTTAGCCAATTTAAAACGATTTTTGAATCGGACCAAAAGTATATCCGATGTGTATAATGATCAAATTTGTGCTTAATTTTTTCCCAAGTTCGGCTGAGCAACAAAGCAGCGCAAAGCTCCAGACGAGGTAAGGATTGTTGAACAATTGGAGCCACTTTTCACTTTTCAATCAGTAAAGTTGATTTAAAATGATCTTTGTTAACTACTGAAACGTACAAACAACATCCATAAGCTAATTGTGAAGCATCAGCGAAACCATAAATGTCAAATTTGAATTTAGAACAAATTTTGGAACTTCGATCAGGTTTATAAATGAAAAACTTTGTTCAATTTGTCGTCAACGATTCAATAAACGTTCATTAAGGGGAGCATTCCAATCCATTTGTTGTTTCCAAATTTCTTGTATTAAAATTTTGCACGATATGACTATTGGACTTAGTAAACCAAGGACATCAAAAATTTTGGCAACAGCAGATAAAACTGATCGTTTAGTGGGATCTTTAATTGTTGTTATGTCAAAGCGAAAGCAAAAAACATCTTCTTTGGATTTCCATGCCATTCCGAGAGTTTTTGTAATATTTTTGTCATTTGAATTTAAATTAATTTCTTCGGTAGACGGTGCTAGTTCTGGACAATTTGAGTTCCATTTGCTTAACTGTAGGCCAGCTTTTTATAAAATTTGTTTTAATTCAGATTTTTTCTTAGCGAGTTCACAAATATCATCTGCCCCCGTGAGAAGATCATCGACGTAAAGATCCTGCCGGAGAACTTCAGAACCAATAGGGAACATATCCTTGTAGGAATCAGCAATAAAAAATAAACTTCTTACGGCAAGAAATGGAGCAGCAGACGAACCATAAGTGACTGTATTTAACTGGTATAAATTTATTGGATCGTTGACATTATTTCTCCATAGAATGAGTTGAAAGTTTCTGTCCTTTTTGTCCACTAAAAATTGACGATACATTTTGCAGATATCGGCTGATAGTGCAAATTTAGTGTATTGATTCGTTCCCCTGGATGTAGCGATGTGATTGATTTAGTTACGAAAAAGTTTGAAGTCCATTCAAATTCAGATGTTCGAGACTTAACAGTTGCAGAAATGACAAATTTAATTTGAGTGCGAATATCTTCTACTGCAGCGATTCCTTGCTCAGACCTAACAAATTTTAAACGAAGGCGACTTACAGCTTCTTGTGTTATTAGATTTAGTTCGGAGCACGACTCTTATAAATCTCGAATTGGTTGATAGTTACCAAAAAAATCTTTAATGAAAACGACAAATGTAGGTAAAAGATTCATATGACGAGCGCGAGTGATAAGCGATGAGTTTGTAGTTAAATGAATTGCAGTAGAACTAGTTGATGAACTAAACGATGAAGGCTGTTGCGATGATGATGACGATTGTTGCCAAGATGAATTCTTAGGTTGGTGATACGATGAGTTCGAAAACGAATGTTGAAGTTGAGATGAATTTGAAGAAAAACGATGATTGAGGGGTGAGTTGACGATGAATGTTGATTGGTTGACGATGACTGAGTATCATTTCATTGCGATAAGTTGGGTTTGTGTAATGTGGTGTGATATGACATACGAAAAATACGACATGTCCCCTTCGGAAGCAATTGATGCACAGGCTTGCGCTTTTCACAAATTCAAAAAGACGAGGTATAGTTAATGATAAAAATGTTGAACAAACTCCAATTGTGTGTTTATTATTTTTGCAAAATTCACAAAAAGTAGCCGAAATTACTAAAGATGAGCTGGGGCGTTTGGTGTTCGATTTAGGTTTGAGATTCTGTTGTTGAAAAGAGTCAAATTTAGCCGTGCGACTTTCTAAAAATTGACAACGACGATTTAAAATAGTAAAACACTCATCCCAGGAAGGCAACGAATTAAAATCTTGTTTCTCATCATACACTTTTTTCGATTCAGAGTCTATTTTTGATAATACGATATGAATTATCATTGCGTTCATAACATTGAGCTCTGATCCTAATGTAAGCAGAGAACTGCGAAGACTAGCAACATTATCGAGAACTGAACGCAAAGATGTTGCATTTAGTTCAGTTATTTGAGCAATTAAAAATAAAGAATTAATGTTGTCAGTAAATATTAATGATTTGTTGTCATACCTTTCTTTTAGCCGATCCAAAGCCAGTTTGTAGTTTGCTTCCACAACTTGAAATGGCTCCACAACTGCCAATGCTTGGCCAGATAAGCAATTCAATAAATAATTAAATTTATCAATCATAGGTATGTTGGAATCTTCATTGACTAATGTATTGAACGAGCTGATAAATCGTGAGTATTCTGAATATTTCCCGTCAAATTTCGGAAGTTTGAGTTACGGCAAACAATTGTGATGTGAAAATGGTGTAACTGTTGTGTTTAAAAAACTTCTTTCTGCATCGCTGTTTCGACGTTTTTTGTTCATAAATTTCATCAAAATGGCCTTAGCTGATATAAAAAGCTCTTCGAGATCTGATCTGCTTGCATCCGTTTGATCACATTTTTCTATTTGTGTTTGAATGTAACTTATTTGCTCAAGAATTTTCAATCTGCATTCAAGAATTGTATAGTCTTCATTTGCGTAATGTTGCGCTTCATTGTAGACCGTTGTGTCTTTAATGAGGCTTAATTATCAATTTCTACCCTTTCGGTACTCATTTATCATAAAGAAGCGTTTTATTTAAAAAAAATAAATGAATGTACTAATTTGTATAAAAAGTACAATTAAAAAAAATTAGTACCAATTTGCGTTTATTTTGCCCAACACTGATATTGTAAACAACTCAAAGCCTTTGATGTTTGCTTGGGTGTGTGGGAGTATGAGAAAGTTAAATTGCAATTTCCAATTAAGTGCAACAACACAAACCCACTGCAAGAACAAATTATAAATGTTCCAATATGATGACGTCGATGAGAGGATTGTAGATGTACGATGTAGCAGAGGATTGCAGCTGACAACTAACTGCAACGAACGATGAATTGTGGAGATAATGATGATAATTTAACTAACGATGATTACGACGATGATGATGATGTTGAAGTAAATGAAGTTTTTGATTGTTTAATATAATATTGTCTTATTATTTTTTTTTTACTTTTTATTTTAATAATTTTAACAATTAATTATTAAATTTATATTTTTCTCAACAACACTTTACACTGTTGTCATTTCAATGTGTTTTTAGCTTTAATATGGTAAAAACCTTAACTTTTTTTTATTAAATTATTAAACACGGTCCTGTCACGTTCGCCAAATTTTATGTTGATTCGAAAAAGTCAAATGAATTAGTTTTAAAAACTACTGAAAAGCACTATTTAACAACTAAATTTATGTGTATAATAATTTCATGGTTTGACCAAAGTAAAAATATTATCGTTACAAATTTATTAATACATTTACATTAAGTTAGCGGTAAAGACTTAGTGATTATTCAGTTATAAGTTCAAGGTCTTAATAATCATTTTCAATTTTGGCAAAAAATAACTTTAAAAGAATGCATTTTACATTGATGCGTAATATATTAATAAATTACAACAATATAAATTAAGCAAAAGATATATAATATCAATTAATGTGTTTTGGCCGAACAAAATGCATGTGGCAGTGTTTTGGCTTGTGTTTGATGAAGTGGTATCGAAACCCATAGCGGAATATTTATTAAAAATATGGATGGTAATCGAAACAAATGCGGTTATCCGCAAGGGTAACGCTATATTCTATTATTTCGGTTACGTTATTTTAAGGGTAACGCTACACTTAAAAAAGTTTGTAAGTTAAAATAACTGAAAATATCATTTAAAAGAAATGATTTTTCATTTAAAAACCGGTCTACTTAATTTTCATTTAATTTAAATGCCATTTGTTATTTATTTTTAAATGTTGATTAATCAACTGACACATCCGTAAGAAACAAATGATATAATCAGTTAAAATAAATGTCAAAATTTTTTCCTACCAATCCTTAAAAAATAAATGTTTTTTTCATTTATTTGAAATTATTTCCGTTTTTGTATTTTTTGTTAATATAATCGTACAATACAAAATGTATGTATGTGTTTTTATGAATTTCTTGTAATTTGCATTGAAAAATTTTGTATATATACAAACAATTTAAATAAAAAAACAAATTGAAATTTTTTGAATATTTTTTTGAAACAGACAGCAAACAAAATTAAAATTTTTAATAACTGTTACGGACACAAATAAACCACAAGTTTCCGTTTTGTGGGTAAATTTTTATTAAATTTCAAACAATTGAAAAAAATAAATGAAACTGAAAAAAATGGTAAATGATAGTAAATTATTTCGAATATATGTATAAAAATGTTAATATAGATATTTCTTTGAAAAATAAATGTATGTTCCTTTATTTTTAAATGAAACGGAAAACTTTTTTATTAAACTACAAACAGTTAACTACATAATATTCTGAGTGTATTTTCTATTATTTCGGTAACGTTATTTTAAGGATAATGATTTTTTCAGTTATTTCGGTAACGGGATAACGATTTTTTGAGTTATTTCGGTATCGGTATTTTAGCGATAAGGGTATTTTCTACTATTTCGGTAACGGTATTTTAGCGATAACGTTATATTAGTTATTTCGGTAACGATATTTTAAGGGAAACGTTATTTTTGTTATTGCAGTATTTTAATGATAATGCTAGTTTCAATGCACACCGATATATTTAACCCCATCATGATCAGACTTTTGGAAGATAGATATATGTATGTACAGAGAATATATTTTTGAATCTTGTTACTTCACAGCGGCACCTTGCAGAAATATCTATAACTAACACAAACATTTTTAAATAATGAACCACAGGTGGTTTGAAATTAATTGGCAAAAATTAAGTATACCCGAGTAAAAAATCTGGCACTATATTTAATCATATCCAATTTTATATTCCTTAATATCTAATTTAATCCGAAAAACGGCAGATCAAATTAGATACAGAAATATATTTGGGGACTTAGGAGGGTGTGAATTGATCCAAAAAATGGCAGATCAAATTAGATCCAGCAATATATTTGGGTATTTAGAAGGATCTGAATTGATCCGAGGAATGGCAGATCAAATATATTTAGGGATAATGTAATATCCAAATTTTTCCGAAAAAAGTCAGATCGAATTTTATCAGATAAGATCCAACAATATTATATACACGAAAACTACACCTTTTCCAATTGTTTTTCAGAAATATTCAACTGTATTTCAGAAATTGTCATTGCATTTCTGAAATTGTCAATTGTATTTCAGAAATAGTCAATTGTATTTCAGAATAGTCAATTGTATTTCAGAAATAGTCAATTGTATTTAAGAATAGTCAGTTGTATTTCAGAACTTATCATTTGTATTTCGGAATAGTCAGTTGTATTTCAGAAATAGTCAATTGTGTTTCAGAAATTGTCAATTGTATTTCAGAAATAGTCAATTGTATTTCATAAATTGTCAAATTATATTTCAGAATAGTCAATTGTATTTCAGAAATAGTCAATTGCCTATCAGAAATAGTCAATTGTATTTCAGAAATAGTCAATTGTATTTCTGAAATAGTCAATTGTATTTCTGAAATAGTCAATTGCATTTCAGAAATAAAAAAACAGTACACCCTACGATCTGGAGTTATTATATTTAATTTCGTTATTGTCTTGTATTTTAATAATACTGAAACTAGAAAGTTGAAATTTGGTATGCAGGTTCCTTCTCCAGTGTAGATAACAGCTATAGCGTGACTTGGAAAATCCAAAGCGGAGGGACAAAAAAGTGGAAAATTCTCCCCTTCACAGGCTGCCAAAACTGGTGGAAGTTAAAATTTGTTACATAGATTCCTCATCCAATGTAAATATGCATATCTGCAGATGCGAAAAAGTGCAAATGTGGAAATTCGCAAAAGTTCAAATTTGCAAAAGTGCACAAAGTTTGTAAATGTGCAAATGTGAAAGTGTGCAAACTTGCAAAAATACAAATTTGCAAAAGGGCAAATGTGCAAATTTGTAAAAGTGCACACAATTTGTAAATGTGAATATGTGCAAATGTGCAAATTTTTAAAAGTGCACAAAATTTGTAAATGTGCATATGTGCAAATTTGCAAATGTTCAAATGTGTTTATGCGCATATGTACAAATGCGAAAATGTGCAAATTTCCAAAAGTGCAAATTTGCAAATGTGTAAATTTCCAAAAGTGCAAATTGGCAAATGTGCAAAACTGAAAATTTGATTGATTGTTTGATGGTTTTATGGATTGATGGTTTGATAGATTGATGGTTTGACGAATCGATGGTTTGATGGATTGATGGTTTGATGGTAATGTAAATGTGCAATTATTCAAATGTGTAAATGTGCACGTGGGCAAATGTGTAAATATTTATTTCTTTATTTCATTCAACATCGCCCAGCCCAAACCGCAGGAGGTAAGACGCTGAAATCGTGTATGTAGGTTCACCCTGCGGCGTAGACATTCGCTAAGATGAGGTTCTTGGAAACACTTTCGGGGAAGAACAAAACGGGAAAAACTCCCCTTTCCTCCTTAGCAGCCTGCACAAACCGTTGGGCCTAGGAAGTTGAAATCCAACGGTGAGGGACAGAAAAGGAAAAAATTCTCACCCTCGACGTCCTGCCAAAACCGCTGGAGCTTGGAAGTTGAAATTTGGTGCATAAGTTCCTTCCCCGGTGTAGACCTATGTGTGTACCTATGTCGGATTTTTGTAAATGTCTAAGGAGAGGGGCAAAAAGGTGAACAGTCTTCCCCTTATCGGGCTGCCCACACCGATTTAGTTAGAAACCTGAAATATTGAATATGTGTCAACTTATTGCCTTGCTACATTTTATAATTTTAGCCAGGTACATGGTAAAAATGGGGGTTCAAAGGGAAATATGTGAAATTTAAAATATGTGTTACCTGGAGTATGGCCTTACTCATTATTGAGGTACATCTTAGAATTTTGGTCTGGGACATGGTAAATATTTGGGACTCCATGTAATTATCTGCGAACCCAGTATACTCCCAGACGTTAGCCCAGTCAATCATGACTGTATTAATGGTACTTAATTGGTCCTGATTTAATATAATTATATTACTATATATAATCATATATTATTGACTTAGAATAAATGTGGAGAAATAATCATATTTTTTTTAAAGCGAAAAATTTCTAGTTCTTGTTATGCCGAAATGTTACAAAATTTGAAAGTTTTGTAAACAAAATATTAATAAGGAAATAAAAATAAACTAAAAGCACAAAGAAACTGATCTCACTGGCTGGGATTTGAAACCATTGGGGCCACATATAATTATAAGAAATTATATCTTTTACTATATCAGAAATACTCTAGATATGGAACTATATATAACAATATTTCAAATTTGCACATATTGTATCATATATAATTATATCTTATACCATATCAACAAATATTTATTATATTAGAACATGTATTAAACCGCATATAATTATATCTCATATCAGATTATAAAATATTTTTGATAGCAGCCCATATATTATTACATCTCAAATATTAGAAAGCATATATAATTATTAATGGTTCTGTATAATCCATATATTAAAATATATATGGTTCTGTACAAGCCATATATAAATATATACAGTCCCGTGTAACCCATATATAATTATATACATATAGTCTTATAAACATTTTTGTATGATATAATATATACCATATCTTATCATATAAATCATACATAATTTTATAAAGATCAATATATAAACAGATATATGACAAAATATAAGGTAGTTTAAAAAAAATGTAATATATAATTTTATATGCTAATTCATACTGAGATATGTATTTATATATGATAATATATTATTAGATAAGGCCATATATGGTTTTATCTAAACTTTTTTACTCGGGTGTATAGGACTTTAAAGCACCTTGTTTTTATTTTTAATAAACAATTGGGTTAAAAATTTAGAATACATAGAATTTAATTTTTTTTTAAAAAGGCGTAACTTTAAACTATTATCTTTAAAATTTTACAAAGATTTGTTAAATAGTTACGAAAAGTGGGGGATTAAAGGTTAAAAATAAGTGACACCCTTAAATGATTATACATTTTTTTTAAATAGTTTTATTTCAAAGTGGGAATAAGGTAGAGTTGTACAAGTATAGAGTATTTGGAATTTTTTGTGGAATATTTTCTTGTCAATTCTTAATTTCATGCGAACTTGTTAAGATTTTTCTAAAATTTAAATTTGTTTTATTTTTTTCGTCTCAAAACTGTACATACGACTATATTTTTTTTTATTTATCGCTCAAATTAAAAAAAAAAATTGGATCTTTTTCTATTTGAAATATTTTTTTTTTAATATTTTTATAAGTATCCCAATAGGGATACACTTTGGTGATAGGAATTTAGGAAGTTTATTAGACATTTCTGGGAAAATTTTTAAAAAAGTCCTAGAATGCTGTAATCCTGGTTAGGCAATTTTTCAGCAGTTGTATTTTACATAAAACATACTAAAATGTTTAATAAGAGTGTTTAAACTCACAACCAAAAATTAAAGGGTATTGATAAACCGTTTTAGGCGTTGTTTATTCACTAAAATAAATATAATTTATATATTTATAAAATTACAAATTAATTAAAATCTTACATTTGTTCGCCCTTATAAGATGTTCAACAATTTCGAAACAAAAAATTAATGAAAATATTTGACAAAATTCAAGTTCAAAAAATAATAAAAATTTAACTTCTAACTCGACACAAAATTATGAAAATTATAAATGAAAATATACACTGGCAAAAATCAACAATTTGCCATCCCCGTGAATTGACATAGGGAAATTCACTCTTCAACGTTTAAATCCAATTTCGCCAATTTTGAACAAGGTCTCTTGAAAATGCCGCCTTTAGTTTTAACATCCGCCGACTTTACGACACCATCCTTACCGGTATAGATATTAGCCACTGCATCGCACATCAGAACTAAGTCCCCAAGTTGCAATGATTTAGAAGGCAAGCACCATTTTACACGTCGAGTTAAATCCGTCAAATACTCCCGTATCTAACGACACCAAAAGCCATGTTTTAGATTTTGAAGAACGCCATTGCTTTCTCATGTTTAATAACCAAATATCAAATTCAGCCGGAGTTTGAGTAGAACATGTAGATCCCAAAAGAAAATGGTTTGGTGTAAGTGGTTCAGGTTCTTCTGGATTTAACGGAATATGTGTAAGGGGTCTACAATTTACTATATTTTCCGCTTCGATTAATAGACTTTGAAATGTATCCAACCTTGGTGCCGCCTCTTTCATTAATGCTGAGAACAATTTCTTTATTGATTGCACCAGTCGTCCCCAGGCTCCACCAGAGCTAGGCGCAAAGGTAGTATTAACAATCCACTTTATACACAACGGTGTTAGCCCACGCGTTACCTCAGTATGATCCAGAAAATTTGCTTCATTTCTTAGTTCCTTCTTTAAACCAACAAAGTTTCTTCCGTTATCGATGCGAATTTGAAGAGGAACTCCACGAAGGTTCATGAAATTTCTTAAGCAAAGAACAAATAAATCTTTTGACAAATCCTTTACCACCTCTAAATGTACCGCCCTAACTGCGAGACAAGTAAACAATGCCACCCATCGCTTCTCTTTACATCTTCGAATTTGTATGTCAAAGGGCCCAAAGAGATCTACACAAGAATACGAAAATGGACGAATGAAAGGTGCAACTCTATCTAGGGGTAGTACACTTATCTGCGGTTGTTCAGGCTTCGCTTTTCTCAATTTACATCAAGTACACTTAGCTTCCACACTACTTAATAATCTCCGAATAGATGGAATCCAATATCTTTCTTTCACGTCGCATATAACCTTGGATGAGTTTTGATGACAATTCTTTTGATGAAAATGCTCAACCATAAGACGGGAAAAGCGATGATTTTTTGGAAGAACTTTTGGTCTTCTTGTATATTTTGGAAGGATTGTAGCGTTATCAAGACGACCTCCAATGCTTATGTCATCGATGTACGGATTTAATGACAATAGATCGCTGGATTTAGGAATAGCTTTAAATGATTCCAAACAATTGTATTCTTCATGAAAATATTTCTTCTGAATATGCCGACAAATCATAATTTCGGCATGCAGCTCTTCTTCAACTGTTAGTTCTCCTTTTACTACACCATTTCCGCAATGTTTCAAACGAAGATTATTTTCAAATCTTAAAATCCGTCGTCGAAGCCTTAAGTACTTTGAAGAACGATTTACCATGTCATCGAACGTATTGACCAAACTATTCGACGTCATCACAAAAAACTTCGCTTTTAACTCCTCTTCACCTCTATCTTTCTTTGCTGTTGTATTACATTCTCTAGGCCACATTTCCTCCCCATCCAAAAGAAATATCGGACCATTTTTCCACATACCTTCCGGATCATATGTTATGGGAAACATCAGTCGTGTACCCTAGTCAGCAGGATTATTTAAAGTTGGGCACCAGCGCCACTGCGATTCTTCCGAGGTTTCTAAGATTTCAGATACTCTGTTTGCCACATATTGCTTAAATATTTACGATGATCTGATCTTATCCATCGAATCGCAGTATGAGAATCAGTCCAAAAGTAAGTTTTATTTACAGATATTTCGTGGCAATCTAAAATACTTTGCTTAAGTCGAACTGCCATAACTTCTGCTTGTAGCTCTAGTTTCGGAATCGAATGAAAACGTAGCGGTGCACAAGAGGTCTTTCCTGCTATAAACGAAATCTTGACGTAATCTGTATACTGAATCCTCCAGTATGCAACAACGGCCATTGCTTGTTCATTTGCATCACAAAAAACATGAAGCTGTATTTCCTTTTTAACGGAATCTTTAAAATAGCATCTTGGGACTCGAAATATTTCCACATTGTGCAATTCCTCCATCCAATTTTTAAATTGATTTCGTATGGCAGTTTTTCATCCCATTTGATTCCACTTTCCAAGTTTCTTGCATTAGTAACTTAATATTAACCATAAAGTCTGCTAAGAATCCGAAAGGATCAAATACGGACATTGCTATACATAGTAACTCTCTTTTTGTGGGTATTCTCTTCATTTTCAAAACATCTTCAGGAACTTTATGAAATTTTAAAACAAATACTAACTTATCAGTACTAGACATCCAATGCACCCCAAGAATGCGTTCCACGGTTTTTTCAACTTCCGCTGTACCATTATGTTCACCGATCCCTAATTCTCTTGCAACTTCTTAAGAATTCGTTAACATATTATGCATCTCGAATCCTACGTATCTACGTATCTATGTAATCATCGACGTAATGCTTATGAATTATTCCTTTTGCCGCTCGAGGATGTTTTTGTAAATGTTCCTCGGCGTTTTTATTTTTTACGAACTGAGCCATAGCTGGAGAACAAGTAGCACCAAAAATTCATTCTTTGCATGACATAGGTTATAATTGGATTTGAAGAATTTGCCCCTCTCCACAGAAAGCGTTGTGCATCTTGGTCTTCTTTTTTAATGATTACCTGGTGAAACATTTCCTTCAAATCTCCACAAACAGCTTCTTTTCCTTGTCTAAATTTGAAGAGTAAGAGAGCTTTATTTAGAGAAACTTTCTCGATTTCTGCGGCAGCGGCAAAAACAAATCTAAACGTTTTCTTATTTGGGTTCATAACCCCAAAATGAGGCAAATATAAGGTTTTATTAGAGCGAATCATAGCTTCTTCGTCGGTCATAATTCTGGCGTATCCCTTTTCTACGTACTCATCTATTTTGGCCGAATATTCTTTCGCGAAAATGTGATCTTTTGCCATTTTCTTTTCCACCGTGAGCCATTCCATATGAATCAGGAAAACCGGAAAACTTATATTTCCACAATAAACCGGCCTCAAATCTGTCACCCTTTCGCTTAGTAGTACTATTCAGAATTTCGAGGGCTCTTTCGTCTCTTTTAGACAATAGAGGCTTGACTGGGGTGCGAACTCCGAATGCTTCCAGCCTGAAATATCCTTTCATTAATTATTCAATATCTGCCAAAGATTCCGTTTCATTTTCGGACTTAAACACATGGCATGACACGAATTTCTGCTTTGGTATTTCCGATGGACCATATATAATCCAGCCTAGTCTAGTTTTTGTAGCAATGGGACCGGATGAACTCAATATTCCTTGGCATTCTGTAGCTACCGTTAGGATCGCATGCTCCAAACTTATTATCAATTTTGGCTTCACATCCGTATAACTGTGGAAAGGGATATCAGAAACACTAGAACAGGCGTGGTGCAGATCGATCACAGACGAGTTCAGACTTTGTTGCGGCAAACTTAATCCAGAGCCAACATGTACATTCGGCATTTTATATATATCGGAGCCGTCATCTACACTACTTATTTTAACATTGACGACCTGCGTATGCTCACGAGATACTTGATCGTGGTAAATCCACTGAAGTTCCAGAACATCGTTTTGACCCACAAATCCTAACCTATTAGCCACTTCTTCACCTAGCATGGAAACATTCGCTTCCTTATCTACAAATGCATAGACAACCTCGATGCCATTAGGACCATACAATTTCACAGGAATGATTTGAAATAATATTGATTTTGCTCCTAAACAGCTACGAGCTTGGGTACCAGATGACGAAGAGTCATTTGCTATCATGGTGGAAGTCTGCGATTAATACTTTTGGTTTTTGTGAAAGAGCCTATGATGAAAACGTGTACAAGAGTTTTGTCCGCATCGTGTCTTTGAAAACAGTTTGCTAATTGACGCCCATCTTTTAAGCATGAAAAACATAACTTTAGAGACTTAACTTTTTCACATCTGGAGTCTAAGGTAAGCTTAGCAAATTCATTACAAGTAGCTATCGACTTACACTGCGCAAATTCTACATTTCCTATTTTCAATTGACACAAAAACGTATTATTTTGATTCGTTTCATAAAGGGAGGGAATCCGTTACCATATTGATAACCTTTCGTAAATTACCAATCCATGCTGAAAAATCAAGTATTGTTGGCATTCGCCCCAAAGTTAAGCATTTATCGGGCCACTGTAAGCGTTTGGAAATTGGTAGCTTAGAAACTAGGTCAGAAAGTAGCATTGGATTAACTAAGTGATGATTGCCTCCCACTGATTCCAGAAACATCGTCATATTCGTAACTTTGTTAGCGAATACAATTAAAGAGTTCATGTCCGACTCTTCCACCGATGACAATGCACGAATTTTCTGTTTTTTGGGATTTTATAAGCTGTTCAGGACGTCCGAATGGTTCTGCCAAGATACTTATGATAGCGTTCACATTCTTTGAGCTTGACAAGAGAGACTCGACTGTTTCACGCGCAAGGTAGTCTCGTAAACGCATCATATTGTGAAAATCAGAATATTCGAATTCAACGGTTGAGCTTTGAAAAGCTTCTAAAAATGTTTGCCCGTCTTCTGGCGAACCGGAAATTTTGGCAATGCATATATTTTTTCTGACGGTGAGGTACGGAGATAGTTTAAAGCTGCTGAGAGGTGGCGGTATTGTTTTGAAGATTATTAGAAGATGTTTGTGGAACTATGGGTGTTGGGAAGATAGAGTGGGGAGTGAAGTTAATATTAGAATCTGAGGACAAGTTGGCACTAGGGATGGGGTTAATCAACCCAGTTGGAGCGGCATTGATATTAACAAGTGATGTTGCGTTAGCAGGCTCATTGGAGATAGCTAGCGCATCATTATTATTATTGAAATTTTGAGTTTGATTGGAAACTTCCTCACGTAGAGAGGTTATTGATCTTTGGAACTATATGTGCATGGCACTGATTCGTTGTGTAAACAGTGTCTGCATCTGTTTCATTTGTTTTGTAAAACTTGTTGTTACCTGCTCTAATCCCGTAATGGGTACTGGTGAAAATTCAGGAGGAACCGCTTGCGCATTCTGTTCACGGCTTAAAGAATCGAATAAATGTTCACTATGTTCAGCACTGAATTGTTGAATGGATGGATCATTAGAGGTGATGTAACCTTGGGGGCTTTTATCTGAGGGGTCGGCGTTAGAGGGATTTTGTGATTGGGGAGGTGTGTGGGTAACTATCATCTTCGGTACTATTTTATTGTTTCCTAATATCAACAAGATTTCAACGATTAACTTAAATTCGTTACTTTTCAAACGGCGGCAAAAAATTCCAATAACAAAATTATTTTACAAAACGAATAATTCTCAAACTATTTTATGGAGACTTCAAATCAGCAAGACCGATATACGTTCCAGCAACCAAATATGTCGCCAAATTGAATAAAAATAAATTGTTGAAACTCACAACCAAAAATCAAAGGGTATTGATAAACCCTCTTAAGCGTTGTTTATTCACTAAAATAAATATAATTTACAATATTTATAAAATTAATTAAAATCTTACATTTGTTGGCCCTTATAAGATGTTCAACAATTTGAAACAAAAAATTAATGAAAATATTTGACAAAATTCAAGTTCAAAAATAATAAAAATTTAAATGCTAACTCGATACAAAATTATTAAAATTATAAATGAAACAAGTAAGAGCGGCTAAATTCGGCTATGCCGAATCTTATATACCCTTCACTATGGTTGGGAAATAACTGAAGTTTATATATGGACATATATGGAATGGACAGATTTATATACGGACGCCTTTAAGAGGAAATTGACCATTTAGTTTGGTGATAAAACTTGGATTCGGGAAGATTTATGGTTCCAGAAAATAGGTATTTAAAAAAAATTTATGTTTTGCGGATAACTTTTTTGTATCTGAACCGATATTTCCGACTTTTTCAGCAAATATGTTATACTAAAGATTTTCGATCTTTTGCTGTATAAGACGTATCCATAGGCTCTAGAATAGTGTTTGTTGTTTGTGTATAAAAGGTGAAGAGGTGAAAAAAAATAATTTCAACAAATCGTTAAAAGAAATCACTAGAACTGCATGTGTTTTATTTCTACAAAAACGTTTGATTTAGCTGGCAAATTTGCATTTGGGATTTTATTTCGCTTTTTTATCAAAAATATTTTTAATTTCTTTAGCTTAATTTTAAAAATTTGAAGGAAAATAGTTTATAATTTTTTTTATAAATTATTATAAGTTATGACCAAAAATAGTTGCACTCAAAGGGAAATTATATATAAAATTTTCTTAATATATGAGAAATTAAATGGTTTAACAATCTTTTTATAAATTTTTTTTAAATCGGAGCAAAAAATAGAAATAACACCGTTTGTATTTTGTTTGTATTTTGTTTGTATCAGAGGGTTTTTATAAAAATTTTGATGTTTTTTGCCTATTTATGGATTATTTAATTATTAATATAAAATTTAATTTAAATTAATTATTAAATGTTAAAAAAACAAAAAAAAAAAAAAAATCTTAAGAAAATAAAAAAAAAATGTACAAAAAAAAAGTGAATTGACCGGGATTCGAACCCGCGACCCTTCCACCTGTGGTGAAGGGTATAATAACGTTTGTATTTTGTTTGTATCAGAGGGATTTTATAAAAATGTTGACTAATATAAAATTTTATATAAATTAATTGTTAAAAAAAACCAAAAATAAACAAAAAAAAAAGTCTTAAGAAAATAATAAAAAAATTGTACAAAAAAAAAGTGAATTGATTCGAACCCGCGGCCTTAGAGAAAAAAAGTATTTGTGACATAGCGTCTAGACAACTGAGCTATTGAAGCTCACACAAAATCATCGTCAATAGAGGTACATATATAAAAGTCTTCGTTCATTAGAGATTTGTTTAGTTTTTATTTAAATGACAAATCTTTGTATGTGTGTTGTTTGTGTATAAAAGGTGGAGATGAAAGAAAAGAATTTTAACACATGGATGTGTTTGTTATGCGTAAAATTCTACATACATATTAAACAAAGGGATTTTACGGAAAAAATTAGAGGTAGTCCTGGTTTTTTGCTAATATCTCAGCCATTTATTAACCGATCTGTCTGATTTTTAATAGCAAACAGAAATGGATCACATGTAACAGAAATAAAAAACAATCAAGTCCTCATCATGTCTGGGTTCTTCGGAAAACCCATTTCAACACACAGACGGACAGACGGAAAGTGTTAAATCAACTTCGCTCTTCATAAGGACCCAGAATATATATACTTTATAGGGTCTAAGATCAATATTGTAGAAATTACAAACGGAATGACAAACTTATATATACCCTTCCACTTGTGGTGAAGGGTATAAATATACACTGGCAAATATCAACAAAGAGCAAAAAATATCCACATTTCTGTATATTTTTAACTGATCGGTAAAATTTTATATAACATTAAATTTTGCGAGAAAATTTTAAAATTTCTAAATAAAACAATTTCAGAAAACTAAAAACTTCTTTTATTTTCAAATGATTAAAATAAATTATTTAATATATGTTTTTTCTCTAGTTTCAATATTATTTTCAACGAAATTTGAAAATTACACACAAAAGAACAACGAAAAGAATTTTATTGCTGTTTTTTGTGTAATTTTAAAATATCATGGCAAATTTTATTGCATTTGAAGACACCTTACCAGGTGTCAAGATCATAACTTTTGTAGAAATTACTTAAAAAAAGTGTTGCCACAGTGTTAACAATACAAAAAGCGTTCGCAAAGACAACAATACGACTTAAAGTAATAAAAAAATGTATCGGTATTTTAAGGGTAAAATTATTCTCTATTATTTCGGTAACGTTATTTAAGGGATAACAATTTTTTCAGTTATTTCGGTATCGTTATTTTAGCGATAACGGTAATTTCTATTATTTCGGTAACGGTATTTTAAGGATAAGGATTTTTTCAGTTATTTCTGTAACGGTATTTTAGGGATAACGGTAGTCAGTTGAAAGGGTATTGAAGCGATAACGGTATTTTAGTGGTATTGCCTGCCAACCCTGATTAAAAATATTCCATTTGATGAGTGCATCATGAACGAGTGCATCATGAACGACCTTGGCCATACTTTTCCAGCAGGGACTTTGGGAGCGCCCAAAAATTTAGATGACCCTTCATAACTGGCGAAAATTGCGATTCGATCAATTTCGATCTGCCAAACAGGTCCGGCAACAGTTTTCCGTTCCAGTGAATAACGAATTTTAAATATTGTTCAAATATTTTGTCAAAAAAATTTTAAAATCTTTTTTCAATTTGTATTTAGTTTAGAATTTATTTAGTTGTCTCGCACAGGTCCCAAGTGGAATTATTTAATTTGTATATTTTCTTTTAAAACACAAAAAAGTGTGTTTCCAATTGAAATACTTTTTTTATTAAAAAACTGAGATTCAAACACTACATTGAGTCTTAACTGGAATCCCCAAATTTTCAGATTTAGTAGTTTATTTTTATATCAAAACACATGTATTTAAAATTGAAAATATTTAATTAACAACTTAACTTATATAGACTTTAAAATTAGTTATAGTAGTTTAAAAGTAAGAATTTATAAAAATGATGTCAAGTCTTGGAAATTCTTGGCTTTTCTCTTTTAAATGTAAACAAAAGTATTTGTCATAAAAATATTTGAAATTTTTCTATTTGTACTTTGATAAATATTTGTTAGTAAACTAAGAGCAAGGCATACAATATAATTGCTATATTTCGTGTTCTGTTGAAGTCCATGTATGACAACAAGTAGTTATAGATATAGATATATAAAATTAAAGCTTTTTTATAAAAAAATAGACAAAGTAGCCCAAAATTAAACAAATAACAAATCCGAAATGAAACAACTCAATTTTAATTCAAAAAATTACAAATGAAATTCAAAAACTCGCAATCGAAACTTAAAAAGATCAATTAAAATTAAGAAATACCAAACTCAATTATAAAAATTATTGAAATTTAGCAAATATTTATTTTATTTAATTTGATGTTTTTGAATTTCAATTGATGCTTTATAATTACATTTGGAGTCATTCCAAAAGTTTTTAAAACAATCTAATCATTTTTAAAATGGTCTTTGAATTTGAGTAAAAATTTGCACGTGTCTATTCAAGTTCCCATGATATCTGTGCTGGTTTTATTTTTAAAAATTTAATTTAGCCCCATATTTCGGGCCAAAATATCATAATGAAAATTGACATTAAAAAAAATTACCCCAACCAAATGAAAATTAGCCCCAAATTAAGTTTGGGGCATATTTTCATTTATTTGATTGATGCATTTATTCATTATGTAAAATAACACCAATTTGAAGAAAGAAAAAATGACCCCAAATATGATGAAATGAAAAATGACCCCAAAATATGCATTTATATTGCATGGAATCAATAACATAAGAATGTACTCCTTATAAACATTAAAGTAGGCCAACCTAAATTGAAGTATTTTAAAGAATTATAATAAAAATAATTTTATAAATATCAAATATTTTAGTGATGCGCAAAATAGTTCAAAAATTAAGTAAATTTCTGCTCCCCGTCCATGAGTGTGTCCTCCCAGCCAGTTCTTAATAAACTTGCTGGTAACAAGGGAAGAGTCATCAATTTCCGATAAATAAAAATTGTTTGTGAATTTAAAAACTGTACATTTTTTTTAAAATGGTTCAAAAAATTTTGGTTTAGAAATTGCCAGCTTTTAAAAAAAAATTTGCACATAGGGTGTGTGTCAAACGGTAGCAAAGTTGCATGGTAAAAAATATTTTTTCTATAGTGAAAAAGTTTTAAATTTTTATGTGTGAAAAAGAATCGAATTTATTTATTTGTTTTGTTTTCACTTTGGATTAAGAAGCTTTCAAATTTTAAAACTTCAAAAATTTCTATTCTTATAAAAAATTCTACTAGCCTCAAAACATTCAAAAATATACCAAGAAGCATACTAAGCTACCATTTAACACACACTAATAGAAAAGTTTTCTTAAGATCTTACCACATCCTGTCGTATGTTTAAAGAAAATAATTTGTTACAAAAAAATGTTACATACGACAAATGTATTCTGAAGCAAATAGGCTAATAATGCATGTAATTATAGTTACAGTAAATTTGATTTAGGCCGATGAAAATAACATATTCAGATTATATTCAATCCAAAACTGGAGAGAATCCATTGGGCCATTTTGAAGATATTTTATGTTATGCATTAAAACCGTCTCCTGAAAAGTTCAGTTTTGCTACATACGACATCCATATTCAAGGTATCGAAATGCTAATAAAAGAATGAGCAGTGGTTTAAAAGAAGTTAATATGTGTATTCCATCAACTTCTGGCATACAATTCAAGCCAAGGCTAGATTTTTATTATCAAATAAAAAATTTATTATTTAATGTTTTTTAAAAAATCAGTCAGTTTAAAAGTTTTTAAATAAAAATTGAAAAAATTTAAATTTTTGCCAAAACTGTGCGATTTTTGTATGTATTATAACTTTATATATTAGTGTATTATTGAAATGTTATAATTGGTCAAATTTGTGTTATCCTTTTTTTTAAATATAACAGTTATTTTGGGTCTCTGTCGGTAAGTCATTATTTCTTTAATTTTAAATAAGTAGTGATGTATCACAATATTTGGAAACAATTACTGTAAGTTTCAAAGTAATACAAAGTGTACCTGAAATATGTCCTACCCTTTACCAAAATTTTGGGAGGTATTAGAACTAATAACACCATTTGAAACAAAAAGTTTCGATCAACTTTGTAGTACATTTTTACCCAATAATTATGCGATTGAGCTGCTATGTTTACATTTGCATTGCTATTGTCTCCCTCATATTGTATCCAAGTTTCATTGAATTCTGAAGGATATTCAAAAGGAAAATCTCTTCATAATCTCAAGGTTTTCAATAAGAAATGTTTAAAGAACCTAAGCTGAATGTATCTTTTATGACAATCGTTAATCAAGAACAAATTATGCTTGATTCATACGAGGGCGGATAAATAAGTCCGTCACTTTTCGAACTTCCATTGTAGATATATGAAATGCAACACTGCTCCAATCAAGTACAATCTTTTAAAAGACTACTGTCAAATTTTGAGTAAGTTCCGTCATTTATTTTGCGTTTAACAGCTGTTCAAATCATACAATCTCATGGCTTTTTTAAAAAATGGAAAAAATGAATTTCCAAAAGCTTGATAAATACTATGGGGACACTGAACCATCGATTTCAATGGTAAAAAAGTGGTTTACTGACTTTCGTTGTGGCCTTATAAGCACGGAAGTTCCTGAACGTCCTGGACGCCCAGTTGAGGTCTCTTCACCCAAAACAATTAAAAATATTCACGATATGGTGTTGGCCGATCGGAGATTGAATGTGCGATAGATTGTGGAAGACATAGGCATCTCACATGGCTCAGTGGTTTCAATTTTGAACGATCACTTGGGTATGAGAAAGTTTTCCGCAAGATGGCTGCCGCGTTTGCCCACAATCGACCACCAACGGAATCGTGTGATAGCTTAGTTTCCATGGCAAAAAGCCATGAAGTAGACTACGAATTGCCCCCTTATTCACCTTATTCTCCAGATTTAGCCCCCAGTGACTATCTCCTATTTCCAAACCTAAAGAAACGGCTCGGTGGAAAGAGATTTAGCTCCAACGATCAAATTATTGATCAATCAAATGCCTATTTAATGGACCTCGAAAAATCCTGCTGATAAACGCAAAGTACTTACATTTAACAGCAGGAACTTGCTCAAAATCTGACAGTAGTCATTAACAGGTGGTATTTGTTGGGAGCAGTGTTGCATATCATATATCTACGAAGGAAGTTCGAAAAGTCACGGACTTATTGATCCGCCCTCGTAATTGACGATTAAAAATGTTGAGATATATTTCCAATCGAGTTTTGTTTTGAATGTTTTTAGTTTTTCAAATTATTGAAAAATATTGTCATTCTAAAACATAATTAAAATCGAATAAACGGCTTTATATACATATTGTCCTTGTTCAATTAAAATACTAAATATTTATTTATTTACATATTATACTTATAACTAAATGATTAGTATAACGTAAATGGAAAGAGAGATATTTAGAAACAGAAAACATACAATTAACAGCTTTTAGATTATGCATTTAAAAGACATTGTCATTTAAGAAGTATCCATTTTCATAAAAGTTTTATAAAAATTGGAAATCTCGAAAAATTAAATTTATAGAAACACATGTATAAATGATACTATGCTATTTATAAAAGTTGTTTTTTTACAAATAATTCAATTTATCCTAGCCCTTGTTCACATTTAGAACTTTTTAGACGATCTAGCACCTTTTCGCATTTCTCATATCACAACACTGTAGTTATGTTAAAGTAATTATAAAATTTTTAGCATAAAATTTAAACAAATAAACAGATGACTGTATTGCAATGATTAAGAAAAAAATCCACCATCCCAGCAAAAACTTTCATTACCATATTAGTGGTTTTATTATGAAGATATATTTTTTGAAACTTATAAGTTGGCTCCAGAGCTAGTTACTTTTGTTTGACGAAGACATTTTTAAAAGCAGCCAGTTTTAAGTGTGTGAAGATAAATACGAAAGTTATCGAAAGTTAAATTCGATAACTTCGACGCTAAGTGTGAAGTTAAATACGAAAAAAAAAAATGCGGAAAACATTAAAATTGACGCTAATTGAAAAATAAAATTTAAAAAACACCGGGAAAGGACAAAAGTGACGCTAAGTGTGAAGTTAAAATCGAAAAAATTAAAAATTAAAAAATACGGAAAAAACGAAATCGTTACGCTAAAATTAAGGTTTTTGGCCACTGTGGCCAAACTGGACGAGGTACACATATGAGTGATACCTCAAATTAAAGGTCTGACCGTGCCCTATTTAAATGTAAAAGCGGTTTTTCTGAATTGATTTTCAGAAAATTTTTAAAATTTGTTTAATTTCACTCTTATTACCGATTGTTGGGTACGAAATACCTCTGAAGGATTTTGGCCACTGTGGCCAAACTGGAGGAGGTACACATATGAGTGATACCTCAAATTAAAGGTCTGACCGTGCCCTATTTAAATGTAAAAGCGGTTTTTCTGAATTGATTTTCAGAAAATTTTTAAAATTTGTTTAATTTCACTCTTATTACCGATTGTTGGGTACGAAATACCTCTGAAGGATTTTGGCCACTGTGGCCAAACTGGAGGAGGTACACATATGAGTGATACCTCAAATTAAAGGTCTGACCGTGCCCTATTTAAATGTAAAAGCGGTTTTTCTAAATTGATTTTCAGAAAATTTTTAAAATTTTTTTAATTTCACTCTTATTACTGATTGATGGATACGAAATTCCTCTTAAGGATTTTGGCCACTGTGGCCAAACTGGACTAGGTACACATATGAGTGATACCTCAAATTAAAGGTCTGACCGTGCCCTATTTAAATGTAAAAGCGGTTTTGCTGAATTGATTTTCAGAAAATTTTTAAAATTTTTTTAATTTCACTCTTATTACTGATTGTTGGGTACGAAGCAGTGACCACACATTGAAACGCAACACTCGCTTTTTTCTATGTCACCATTATAAACAACGAATTTGAGAACATCTTTGTAGTCGGTAAATGTGCATTCTCCTTCAATACAAATTGATTTTAAGCCACTTTTTTCAAACATCAATTTCATATTCTGATGCAATGTGCATACACAGATATTTTGCTGGTTTCCAACTCCAAGTTTCATAAAATTTTTTGGCCTTAACATTGTAAATTTTGTAAAACCCACTTTGGCCAAGGGTTTTTTTTTTTAAATTCGTAGTAAGATTCGCGTAGTGAAGATAACATCAGTCTTTTTTGAACTTTTTCACGTAAGTTTCATCATCTTCATAAAATAACTTGACTGTGCTTAGAGTTTCGGTTGGTAAACTACGTCTGCTCATTTTTAAAAGATTGATATCTGCAAACTTCGTTTTATTCCTTTGGATATCTTTACTTTTTTTGATACAATCGTGAGATATATCATCCCCAAAACGATCTTTAATTTCTGCGTGACTCATATTGATTGGTAAGAGAGATAAAAGTTTTTGCTGTTCCAAAAGATTTGAGCTGTTCTCTATTTGATATTTGATGTTTTGCAAAATTTCTTCGTAAATGGCTTTGACGTTTTCAAGTTGCGCTGACAAATCAGACAATGGATCAGTTCCAAGTAAATCTGCCACATTTTCCAAAATATGCAGTGATTTTCTATTTCTGTATGCATTTCGTTTGATATATTTCCTTTTAAGAGGCGACATTTGGTTTGGTAGATGAGGAATAATATGATCATTTATATTTTCAATGAGTTCGTTGCTTTCGATGTTTGTATTACGGCTGGTACAAGTTTGAAGTTCATTCAATTTTCGCTAATTTCATCGCTGGGCGTTGTTGGTAAATAATTTGAGACTTCATTCTGCTCCACGTTGGATTCATTACGACTGCGCGCTTTTCTCAGTGTATTGCGGCAAGTTTTGCAAATACGGCTACAATGAATGCTGGCGACAGCTGGAAAATATTCAATTATATTTGCAGCCTCGTTTTCACTTATTTTACGCAGCGAAGAGCAACACTTATTAGATATTTTAAGGCATCTGTACTTATTGTTTGAATTCATATTCACTAAAATTTTTAAAATATACGCGTAAAAATTGTAATCGATTGTACTTTTCGCGTTTGTTGGCACTTGTTGAATGACAAAAGTCGATAAATATAAATACTACGTATTTTTCAATATTTTACTGGCAGGTACTTATGAATGGGTGCATATTTTAAGGGTGGCTGATTCAGCCACCCGTTTTGAAACGTTCCAAAACATGAGCACTCATAAATGTAGATTCAATTTCTGTAAAAAAAATCATGCAGGTAGCCAACGGAAAAAACCCAAATAATTAAAAAACTGCACTTTCCTGTTTTCCTTTTAATTGTCCACGAACATTTATGACCGTTTTTTAGTTTGTTACCGCAATCATAAAAATCAAATAACCTTTTGTTTATTACTTTTTTTTAATTCTGAGAATCATAAAAAAAGTCATCAATGTTTTTTCCAAAGAATTTTTCAGACAAAAATAATAATAATAATTTTACGACATATTAAGTAACTTTCCTGGGACGATGTTTATTTATTTTACCTGTAAATATAAAATATAATGGCGATTACTAGAAGTGACACTACTTAATAAATTATATAAAAAAAACTAAAAAAGAACCCATTTTTATTTTTTGATATGGTATAGGTGAAGGATAAACCTTTCTAAAAAAATAATACACTGTAAAAAAACCCTTGATCTTTTTGGATTTTTCGTTAGTTAAAATTTTCTTTTTGTTATAAATTTTTTACAGTGTAATTTTTTTATTTTTTTTAACGTGTCATAAAGCCTGTTAAAATATCTTTTTAATGATACCAAGATCATGTAAATCGGTTCAGCCGATTCTGAGTTATTGTAGTTTAAATGGAGCTCTTTTCGACTATTTTCGCGTTTTTTCGAAAACTTTCCCACTGTGCCACGCCCAAAAAATCGCAAAACAGTCATTTATAAAAATGAGAGTTTGTTTGTATTGATCAAATTTAGCTATAAACAAAATTTCATCGATATCTGAGGTGGTCGGGTTCATAATTTTAGTTTTATCTCGATTTTTAAATGAAATTCATCATATATATTCTTGATGCTTATGCGATTTTCTACCTAGATTAATGGATATCATACTGAGCAGTTTCGTATTGAAAAAGAGCATAATCTGTCCAACCGTTAAAAAGTTATCAGGGGAAATCTGAAAGTACATCTAAATTTTATATAGCAATTGGTTATTTTCTCATATTTTTTCACCTCATATATTTTTAAAGTTTATTATTCTGTTTATACGTTAATGTCATAAATATGCATTAACAAATTTTAATAACGTATAAACAGAATAATAATGTTAAAAAATATAATTTAAAATCTGCCCAGTGGCAAACGTCTCTCTTCCTTGAACGTACAAAAAATACGTCAGCCTGGCAACATGCAAAAAAGGAGACGAGGAGATTAAAAGATAAACAAAAAAATCGAAGAATAAAATGTTTATGTGTCTGTGTTGGTCACTTCTGAATAAAAACAATAACAAAAGAAGCTGAATACCCGATTAAAAAAATAATTATATATGGCCCCATATTAAATTATATATAATTATATGTAATTTTATGCGGAAATTGGTGGATATAACTACATTTAGATTGTTTATATGATTTATGATTGTTTATATTTAGATATAATTATATCGAAAAAACGGGTATATCTAATTTTACATAAATATGTATATAAAATTGTATATATTTTTATATAACTGAACCCCTATATAATTTTACCCAGATTTTTCTTTTTTCGCGTAATGCCTTCCAAATTATAAACAATTTTTTGCATATATAAATATATTTTTTTTTTAATTTTTATTAAATGTAAAAGAATTAATAAAAATAGAAAGTTAATTAGAAATTAGGTACATTTTATTCAAACCACTTCTAAAAACTTTTTAATTGAGTTGCCATTCTGATACGTGAAAGAAAAAAGTAACTAGACGTCTCCTCACAAAAACTTGATGCCTGTAAAAACCAAGTTTTATGCAAATATTTTAATATACCATGCTGTTAAGTATTTTTATAAGTAACTTACCAATTGCCACCCAATCGCAAGACCCCTCCCCAGGACATAATCCATAATTCTCACAAAAATTTTGAATAAATATACAAAAAAATACAAATATTTTTGGCAAATATATTTTGTTTTAAGGTTTAATCTCTAAAAGTTTCAAATCTTCAAGTAACTATTAAGGAGCGATTTGATTTTTATGACGAAAAGTTTAAAACTGCTTGACAATATCTCTAGAAATTGAAGGGTTTTAAACAAATAAAAATATTACAATAAAATGGTAGTATCAAAATGTATTTTTAATTTGGTTCGAGATCATAGAAAAACTTTTTTCCAAATGAAAAAATTTTTCTTATTTTTTATTTAAATAATGGTGGAGAATACACAGAAAAAGTTATTAGACACTAGCCGAATGGAATGCATTTTCTGGTCAGCTACGACTTTCATCAACATTCTTCTAGCCGAAATGCCAATTGTAAATATCTCTATTTAACTCACAAATCAACGGAAAAAGCTATTGTGAGTAGATATAATATTATCATAAATATGTGTTATCCACCCCTAATATTAATATAGATAATTTAGTCCCGTTACTCTGCGATTGAAAGTGACGTTTGCAAATAGAAAAATATTTATAATAATGTCAGGTGTAGGTTAGTAAGGTTTTTCAAGCGATGTGTAATATAAATTTAAGTTGTTTGACTCATCTCATTTTTTAGATCGACGTCGTAAAAATGAGTCGACGTCATAAAAATCAGTCATTGCGTTAATTCGTTTCAATTCATAGGCAGAGCTTTAAAATTGATTTTAAAAGATTTATTTTCAAACAATCAAAAAAAATTTTAAGATCCGCGAATCAAAAAATAAGATAATTTGCGCGAATTATTTTTATTTATTTTTTAATTCGCGAATAAAACTTTTATTTTGATCCGCGAATAATTGTAATTTTTTTTTATTTTAATTCAAAACATTGATTTTCTAGAAGTAAGTTTAATTTTGTAGTTAAAATTTATAATTAAGCTATTTGCAAACTGCCTTCGTTTTTAAACCTTTCGGTCCGGCTTTTTTTAGCGAAACAAAAGTGCAAATGGAAAAACTGTTTTTATATATTGGAAATGCATTAAAATGTATGATGTTCTGCGTTTTTAGTTCTTCTATAAATCCTTTAATTATCCTTAACTATTGTCCAAACCGGATTTTTAATGCAAATGGGACAATATGTCTGGTACTAGGGAAAGTTTTCTTTACGCAGGATACTATCTCTTCTATATAATACAGTATGGATCATCCATCTGGGTTATTGAAATTCATTTTAGACGATATTAGTTGAAATCGATCCCTAGATATTGCATTTTTTATGGCTGAGTTTCCAAGAGATGAATTTAAACTCCAGTAATTTTGCATCCTCGGAACTTTGCTGTAGCTCATGATAAGGCAGCATCCTAGAACCATTAGAACTTCATACTCATCAGTTTTTAGCATTTCAAGTCATTTATTTGTATTTTCAGCAATAAATATTAATAAGGATTTTGGAATAAAAATTTTCTGAAAATATCTATTTATTTTGAAGAACGATTAGCCTCAACCAAAAAAAATAGTTCCTTTATCTTTTTGAATCTGCATTCTTGTTCGAAAATCCGAATTTGGTCGTGACCAGAGATATGCGCTTACAACGTTTTCATTTAGACTATCATAATCTCTTGATTTGTCAACTTCGTCTTCTTCCTCACTTAATTCTAATGACTCATTCTCTAATTCAGAGTCACCAGATTCACGGTAATCAAAAATCCGGCTTCTAAAAGTTCTTTACTAAGTTGGGAAATTTTTCCTGAAAATAATACGAATGGGACATATAAGCCCAATGAAAAAGCCGAATGGGGTAAAATATATGCTAAACGACTAAAATACAAAAAACACTGAAAAAACTATTTTTTTACACTCGAATTGAAAAGCTTGTTGTCACAAATAAAATAAATATTTTTTTACAACACAGTTACTCTTATATTATTTATGTTTAATGTTATTAACAAATGAAGCTTCCTTCACGAGAACTTGCTATCAACCATGAACTTGCTATCTCATGAAAAACGTGCTCAAAATTGGGTTCCGTTATATAAAGCTTGATTTTACTTTAGAGAACAAATAGAATCATTAAATTTTCTAGTAGGACGTATTGTCCCAATAGGACCGAAAGGGATAAAGCAAACTAACTTGATGGAGAATTTTGGAAGAACATCCAAAAGTTATTTGAAAAACAATAAGTCTCGTTCCATTCTTATCAGTTGTTGAAATCCGTTTAAAAATATTTTGCCTTAAACCATAAATAATTATATCTAATTATATAACGCATATATAATTATATTTTAGGCCATATTAAATTATTTATAATTATATATGACAGCATATAAAACAATTTATCAGGAACGATGTCAAATATAATTATATCTAGTTATATATGTTGCCATGTATGACCATATATAATTATATAAAATTATATATAATTATATATAAAGTTTTTTACTCGGGTGGGAACAAACTGCGAGTTAGTTGGATTGCAATCTAGGCCTTGCTTAGGTGAGATGGTTAAGGAGTCGTCTTACCTCAGCATAGTTACGTTTGTAATGTAGGACAACGGGTTCGATTCCTACAGCCAACGGGTTGTTGAAAAAAATTATCACATAGAGACAATCTGACAATTATAACACAAAATAATTAACACAATTTAATGGAAAATCACTGATGCCGCCTGTCCAAAAAAAAGAGGCAGAACAGTTTTTATTCTACTCCATAATTTTACTTCTATATTTTTTTACATAATTTGTAACAGAAACTCTGTGGAGGACAGGGTAAATCATTGTTTTAAGGCCATTGGTGGGAGGTATTCAAAGATTCGGCATAGCTGCATTTAAACCATTTTTACATGTTTTAATTACTGATAAGAATAAGTGCCTAACTGTTGTAACCACATATTTTTACTTGTTTTTTAATGTAGAGTGTAATCAGGAATACAAATTTTGTCTACATTTTCATGAAGCGAATACGTACAACTAAGTATTTACAGAAATGATTAAGTCTTATAAAACCAACTAGTTTTGACACTGAATTATATACAGTATATGCTACTGCTTGCTATTTTGATGTTATTAAGATCTTGCTGGGATTTTTTACTTATATTTGATAATATTGTATAATAATAATTATGCAAGTTACTTAAACAAGTTTAAGTCAATCTTGGTTTGTTTATTTGCATAGGAACCAGTACTAAAACCAGTTTATAGACTCAAAAAAAAAAACAAGAAATTGTCTTATATCGTAACATTTCAGCCTTATAACGAAACAGTCTTTAATAGACCTTTAAGAGATCTACATCAGAAAACCAACAACAAAAACAAGAAAATATTGTAAAAATATCATTCAAAATGAAGTTACAACTGGCTATTGTATTATTCTCTTTCGCCTTGGTATGTTAATTTTTAACTTGCAATTTTATTAAGTCTTTCTAATTTTTTGATTATTTTAAAGGTTTATTCCAAATTCGAAATTCGTGACAAATCTGATGCACTGAGAGCTCATGAAGAGTGCCGGGAAGATACTACTTTACCTGATGATGTTTATGAAAAGTTTCTTAATTATGATTTTGTTGATGATAAACGTACCAAGTGTTATGTAAAATGTTGGGTTGAAAAAATGGGTATCTTTAAAGAAAAAAAAGGTTTCAATGAAGCCGATATTATTTATCAATTTACCCATAACCACCCTTATTACTTACAATCTGTTCGCCATGGTTTGGAGAAGTGTATAGATCACAACGAATCTGAATCAGACGTATGCACTTTTGCTCACCGGGTATTCTCCTGTTGGATTAAAAATAATCGCCAAGTTATACGTAAAGTGTTTGGAGAATAATATATTTAAGATAGATCGTCAGCTAATTATTGGTTTGACCAATAATTAGCATTTAGATCAAAGTCGGCACTGTATATCTCAGTTATGTTACGGAATATCGAAAAACAGGTTTTGGGTCAAATGGTCAGTGGGTCAAAACATTAATATGCAGAAGATATTAAATAATTTATAATTTATATAATACAATTGTGATTATATTGTAATTTTGTTGTAAAAATTATATAAATTAGCTTAATAAAATCTTCTAAATTTAGCTTTACAGATGTCTTCAAAGTATGCGGAAGTGTGGAAAAAAAATTTTTTTAACCTCCATAATATTTTGTATTCAACTCAAAAAATTTTTTTTACCACTATAATTTTTTTACCACAAAAAATTTGTTTCATCTCAAAATTTTAAATATATATATATATATATATATATATATATATATATATATATATATATATTCATTGCCCATACTTCGAAGACAACTGTATATACAGCCAAAAAAGTCCCTATAATATGCGCCGTATCCAGTAAAATGTCTTCAGTGTAAACAGTAGAATAATTAAAAGTTTGAGGACGGTCCCCAAAGTACCAAAATGTCTTCATAGTAACTTGTGGAACGAAAACCCGTCCCCGCAACATGCTCTGTGCACATATATATATATATATATATATATATATATATATATATATATATATATATATATATATATATATATATATATATATATATATATATATATATTCATTGCCCATACTTATATATATATATATATATATATTCATTGCCCATACTTCGAAGATATCTGTATATACAGCCAAAAAAGTCCCTATAATATGCGCTGTGTCCAGTAAAATGTCTTCAGTGTAAACAGTAGAATAATTAAAAGTTTGAGGACGGTCCCCAAAGTACCAAAATGTCTTCATAGTAACTTGTGGAACGAAAACCCGTGCCCGCAACATACGCTGTGCACATATATATATATATATATTCATTGCGCATACTTTGAAGACATCTGTATATACAGCCAAAAAAGTCCCTATAAAATGCGCTGTATCCAGTAAAATGTCTTCAGTGTAAACAGTAGGATAACGAAAAGTTTAAGGACAGTCCCCAAAGTAGCAAAATGTCTTCATAGTAACTTGTGGAACGAAAAACCGTCCCCGCAACATGCGCCGAGCACATATATATATATATATATATATATATATATATATATATATATATATATATATATATATATATATATATATATATATATATATATATATATATATATATATTCGAAATTCGTGCCAAATCTGATGCGCTGAGAGCTCATGAAGAGTGCCGGGAAGATACTACTTTACCTGATGATGTTTATGAAAAGTTTCTTAATTATGATTTTGTTGATGATAAACGTACCAAGTGTTATGTAAAATGTTGGGTTGAAAAAATGGGTATCTTTAAAGAAAAAAAAGGTTTCAATGAAGCCGATATATTTATCAATTTACCCATAACCACCCTTATTACTTACAATCTGTTCGCCATGGTTTGGAGAAGTGTATAGATCATAATAATATATTTAATAATATATTTAAGATAGATCGTCAGCTAATTATTGGTTTGACCTATACGCCAAAAAGTAGTTATCGAGAAAACAAATAAAAATAAACAAGTTGTAAGTTTAATACTTTTTGTATGCAAATCTGGCATTTAGATCAAAGTCGGCACTGTATATCTCAGTTATGTTACGGAATATCGAAAAACAGGTTTTGGGTCAAATGGTCAGTGGGTCAAAACATTAATATGCAGAAGATATTAAATAATTTATAATTTATATAATACAATTGTGATTATATTGTAATTTTGTTGTAAAAATTATATAAATTAGCTTAATAAAATCTTCTAAATTTAGCTTTACAGATGTCTTCAAAGTATGCGGAAGTGTAGAAAAAAAATTTTTTTAACCTCCATAATATTTTGTATTCAACTCAAAAAATTTTTTTTACCACTATAATTTTTTTACCACAAAAAATTTGTTTCATCTCAAAATTTTAAATATATATATATATATATATATATATATATATATTCATTGCCCATACTTTGAAGACATCTGTATATACAGCCAAAAAAGCCCCTTTAATATGCGCTGTATCCAGTAAAATGTCTTCAGTGTAAACAGTGGAATAACGAAAAGTTTAAGGACAGTCTCCAAAGTAACAAAATGTCTTCATAGTAACTTGTGGAACGAAAAACCGTCCCCGCAACATGCGCCGTGCACATATATATATATATATATATATATATATATATATATATATATATGTGCACAGAGCATGTTGCGGGGACGGGTTTTCCTTCCACAAGTTACTATGAAGACATTTTGGTACTTTGGGGACCGTCCTCAAACTTTTAATTATTCTACTGTTTACACTGAAGACATTTTACTGGATACGGCGCATATTATAGGGACTTTTTTGGCTGTATATACAGATGTCTTCAAAGTATGGGCAATGAATATATATATATATATATATATATATATATATATGCACGGCGCATGTTGTGGGGACGGTTTTTCGTTCCACAAGTTACTATGAAGACATTTTGTTACTTTGGGGACTGTCCTTAAACTTTTTGTTATTCTACTGTTTACATTGAAGGCATTTTACTGGATTCAGCGCATATTATAGGGACTTTTTTGGCTGTATATACAGATGTCTTCAAAGTATGCGCAATGAATATACATATATATATATATATACAGATGTCTTCAAAGTATGCGCAATGAATATACATATATATATATATATATATTCATTGCACATACTTTGAAGACATCTGTATATACAGCCAAAAAAGTCCCTATTATATGCGCTGTATCCAGTAAAATGTCTTCAGTGTAAACAGTACAACAACGAAAAGTTTAAGGACAGTCCCCAAAGTAACAAAATGTCTTCATAGTAACTTGTGGAACGAAAAACCGTCCCCGCAACATGCGCCGTGCACATATTCCCAAGTAACAAAATGTCTTCATAGTAACTTGTGGAACGAAAACCTGTCCCCGCAACATGTGCTGTGCACATATATATATATATATATATATATATATATTCATTACCCATACTTTGAAGACATCTGTATATACAGCCAAAAAAGTCCCTATTATATGCGCTGTATCCAGTAAAATGTCTTCAGTGTAAACAGTAGAATAATGAAAAGTTTAAGGACAGTCCCCAAAGAACCAAAATGTCTTCATAGTAACTTGTGGAACGAAAAACCGTCCCCGCAAAATGCGCCGTGCATATATATATATATATATATATATATATATATGCATTGCCCATACTTTGAAGACATCTGTATATACAGCCAAAAAAGTCCCTATTATATGCGCTGTATCCAGTAAAATGTCTTCAGTGTAAACAGTAGAATAATGAAAAGTTTAAGGACAGTCCCCAAAGAACCAAAATGTCTTCATAGTAACTTGTGGAACGAAGAACCGTCCCCGCAAAATGCGCCGTGCACATATATATATATATATATATATATATATATATATATTCATTGCCCATACTTTGAAGACATCTGTATATACAGCCAAAAAGTCCCTATAATATGCGCTGTATCCAGTAAAATGTCTTCAGAGTAAACACTAGAATAACGAAAAGTTTAAGGACAGTCCCCAAAGTAACAAAATGTCTTCATAGTAACTTGTGGAACGAAAAACCGTCCCCGCAACATGCGCCGTATATATATATATATATATATATATATATATATATATATATTCATTGCCCATACTTCGAAGACAACTGTATATACAGCCAAAAAAGTCCCTATAATATGCGCTGTATCCAGTAAAATGTCTTCAGTGTAAACAGTAAAATAACGAAAAGTTTAAGGACAGTCCCCAAAGTAACAAAATGTCTTCATAGTAACTTGTGGAACGAAAAACCGTCCCCGCAACATGCGTCGAGCATATATATATATATATATATATATATATATATATATATATATATATATATATATATATATATATATATATGCACAGCTCATGTTGCGGGGACGGTTTTTCGTTCCTCAAGTTATTACGAAGACATTTTGTTACTCTGAGGACCGTCCTCAAACTTCTCATTTATCTACTGTATAAACTGAAGACATTTTACTGGATACAGAGCATATTATAGGGGCGCATGTTGTGGGGACGGTTTTTCGTTCCACAAGTTACTATGAAGACATTTTGTTACTTTGAAGACTGTCCTTAAACTTTTCATGATTCTACTGTTTACACTGAAGACATTTTACTGGATACAGCGCATATTATAGGGACTTTGCCCTACTTTGCCCATACTTTGAAGACATCTGTATATACAGCCAAAAAAGTCCCTATAAAATGCGCTGTGTCCAGTAAAATGTCTTCAGAGTAAACACTAGAATAATGAAAAGTTTAAGGACAGTCCCCAAAGTAACAAAATGTCTTCATAGTAACTTGTGGAACGAAAACCCGTCCCCGCAATATGTGCTGTGCACATATATATATATATATATATATATATATATATATATATATATATATATATATATATATATATATATATATATATATCCATTGCCCATATATATTATATATATATATATATATTCATTGCACATACTTTGAAGACATGTGTATATACAGCCAAAAAAGTCCCTATAATATGCGCTGTATCCAGTAAACTGTCTTTAGTGTATACAGTAGATTAATTAAAAGTTTAAGGACAGTCCTCAAAGTAACATATATATATATATATATATATGTGCACAGCTCATGTTGCGGGGACGGTTTTTCGTTCCACAAGTTACTATGAAGACATTTTGTTACTTTGAAGACTGTCCTTAAACTTTTCGTTATTCTACTGTTTACACTGAAGACATTTTACTGGATAGAGCGCATATTATAGGGACTTTTTTGGCTGTATATACAGATGCCTTCAAAGTATGCATAATGAATATATATATATATATATATATATATATATATATATATATATATATATATATATATATATATATGCACAGCACATATTGCGGGGACGGGTTTTCGTTCCACAAGTTACTATGAAGACATTTTGTTACTTTGGGGACTGTCCTTAAACTTTTCGTTATTCTAGTGTTTACTCTGAAGACATTTTACTGGACACAGCGCATTTTATATATATTTATATATTTTATATATATATATATATATATATATGCATTGCCCATACTTTGAAGACATCTGTATATACAGCCAAAAAAGTCCCTATAAAATGCGCTGTGTCCAGTAAAATGTCTTCAGTGTAAACAGTAGAATAACGAAAAGTTTAAGGACAGTCCCCAAAGTAACAAAATCTCTTCATAGTAACTTGTGGAACGAAAACCCGTCCCCGCAACATGTGCTGTGCACATATATATATATATATATATAACAAAATGTCTTCATAGTAACTTGTGGAACGAAAACCCGTCCCCGCAATATGTGCTGTGCACATATATATATATATATATATATATATATATATATATATATATATATATATATATATATATATATATATATATATATATATATATATGCATTGCGCATACTTTGAAGACATCTGTATATACAGTCAAAAAAGTCCCTATAAAATGGTCTGTATCCAGTAAAATGTCTTTAGTGTATACAGTAGAATAAAGAAAAGTTTGAAGACAGTCCCCAAAGAAACAAAATGTCTTCATAGTAACTTGTGGAACGAAAAACCGTCCTCGCAACATGCGCTGTGCATATATATATATATATATATATATATATATATATATATATATATGTGCACAGCAAATATTGCGGGGACGGGTTTTCGTTCCACAAGTTACTATGAAGACATTTTGTTACTGTGGGGACTGTCCTTAAACTTTTCGTTGTTCTACTGTGTACACTGAAGACATTTTACTGCATACAGCGCATATTACAGGGACTTTTTTGGCTGTATATACAGATGTCTTCATAGTATGCACAATGAATATATATATATATATATATATATATATATATATATATATATATATATATTGGCAGCGCTAAAAAATATTGTGTCGTCCGAAACACCACCATCCTGGGAACGGGCCACTGAAACAAGTCTTTACACTACAATGCTGATGAGGGAAACTAAGAGGGCCGGGTAACGAAAAAAGTTGCCCAATGAGGCCAAAGTTAACAATTTATAAAATATCGAGCAACATAAATGTATACATAACTTTAGAATGTTGTAATATTAATAGGAGTCTAAAATTTTTAGTTGATACGGGGGCGGATATTTCAATATGTAAAAATAAAAATTTCTGTAATATAAATACAACAGATATTGTCAGATTAACCGGTATAACAAAAGAAGCCGTCGATTGTATAGGCACAAAAAGTTTAAATCTAAAAATTATAGAAGAAACTTTTCAACACAGTTTTCACATTGTGGAAAATGATTTTCCAATCCAAACCGATGGAATAATCGGACGGGACATTTTGGAAAAACACTTATGCAAGATAGATTTTGAAACATACACAATCACTTTTAATATAAATGAGAAGGAGGTTGTCATACCAATGAATTCGAGGACAATTCAACCAATAAACATGGTTGTACCAGCAAGAACACAGGCAATCATTCCTCTTGATGTAGAAGTAAATGAAGAGAGCATTGTGCTGAGTGAGGAGTTAGCCGAAGGTGTATTTTTAGGAAATTCCTTAATACCCGCGAAAGGCATAGCACATGTTAAAATACTGAATACTACTGACAACAGTGTGATTTTCAAAAGTGCTAGTTGCAAAATAAAAGCACTAAAAAATTATAATTTATATTCGACAGGAGAATCAAGTCAGCCTGACGGAGACAGATTAAGTACACTTTTGAAAATTTTAGATATTGGGGGAAGTGACCCACATGCAGAAAAATCTCTAAGAGAAATTTTTAAAGAATTTCAAGATGTTTTCCATCTTCCAGGGGAAGAACTTAGTGTTAATAATTTTTATACACAACAAACAACAGATTCAACACCGGTATATATAAATAACTACAGACTTCCACAGACACAAGTAGAGGAAATAAATAACCAGGTTGACCAATAATTAGGCGACAACGTAATTGAGAATTCGGTTAGCCCATACAATTCACCACTACTCGTGGTACCAAAAAAGTCAACAGATGATACAAAAAAATGGCGTCTAGTAGTAGATTTCCGTAAACTAAACGAGAAGATAGTCAACGACAAATTTTCGCTGACAAGAATAGAAGATGTGCTCGACAAACTTGGTAGAGCCAAATATTTTTCAACGCTGGACATGACCAGTTCATTCCATCAAATAAAATTACATAAAAATTCACGCCCTTTGACAGCATTTTCCACAGGAAATGGTCATTACCAATTTAAGCGATTACCTTACGGTTTGAAAATATCTTCAAACAGTTTTCAGCGAATGTTAACAATTGCGCTTAGTGGCTTAGATGCTGAAGCTTTTTTATATGTGGATGACAGTATTGTATTTGGATGCAGTTTAAAGCACCACAACGACAATTTAATAAAAGTTGTTCAAAGGTTAATGAAATACAACCTCAAATTAAATGCAAGCAAGTGCAGGTTTTTAAAACCAGAGGTACTGTATCTTGGGCACCTCATAACAAATAAAGGAATTACAACAGATCCAGCTAAGGATGACGTAATTAGAAACTACCCAGTTCCGACAAGTGCAGATGAAGAAGATTTGTGGCTTTCTGCAATTACTATCTCCGATTTATACCAAAATTTGCGGACATAGCTAAAAATTTAAATGCTTAATTGAAATTGCATAAAATCTATTATAAAAGCCCATGTAAAAAAGATTAGATCTGAACAGATTTTATTAGATTTAATTGTACTTGATCTAATTAGAGCTCGAAATTGGTGACGGGCAGTATCCAAGTCCAGGTCCAATTTGCTGTAACAGATTTAATAAAAAATTAAAAGAACCCCTTTATGTTTATATACATTTTTATTTATTTTTATTTGTTGATATGAATAGCTACAATCTTGTACTAGATCTGATATGAACAGGTCCTTAGTAAAATAATATAAATTGTATATTTTCTTTTAAAACATCAAAATTCGTGATTCCAATTGTATTACTTTTTTCTATACGACGAGTACTGCAGAGAAAAATTATTACAAAATTTCAAGTAATTAAAAATATTTGTTAAAATTTAAATTCGATTTCTAACAAGTTTTTGTTTAAAATGTTCGTAAATTGTTATTTTTCATATAAAAATTCTTTAAAAAAAAAAAATTGAAGATACAAAAAATAAGGAAAAGTTTTTTGTATTTACAAATACCATTGTTGGTGCCTTTTTAAAAAATTGTTCATTTGTATTTAAAGCATATTTTATGAACGATTTTTAGAATTACAAACAGAATTTTGTAAATTATTTTTGTGTACACCAGTGATCCCCACACACATACATTGACATTTATGTTTGTGTTGGTTGGTTGTTTTTGAGCGTAATTTATTTTTTCTCACTCTGCCAGGGTTGCCAAGACATATTTGTCGCTGTCTCCGAACAAATTAGAAAAAACCCACACAATCGGCACTTGAGATATTAATATATTAAAAAACATTATTTTATATTGAAATAAACAATTAATGTAAAATAAACATAACATGAAAGCTTGGAAAGTCTTATATAATTTTTTTATTATTTTAAAAATAAACCTGTTCGGTAAGATTCTTGTCAATCATTAATTATTTTTTCATAAAAAGGTTTTTTAAGATTTAAAACTCAAATAATGAGTTTTAATTATATGATAGTTTTTCATACTCGTAAGCGACAATGCCTTTCTTTCAATCTTTGTCTTATTATAAGAATCAAGTTGATTTTAATACTTCTAGATCAAAGGACATAAATAACTTTGAATAATTAAATTTTAAATCAAAAAATTAAATCGATTTTGATTTGATTCCCGTATCAAAAAAGAATTATTTTGATTTTCTAATATGATTTGATTCGCGAATTAAAATTTTTTTTAAATCACAATTAATTTAACTTTAAAACCGAAGTGTTTCGTGGAATCTTTATACCAGCCTCCTCTGAATGTCTTCCGGACCTGGCCTATTTTTACTATCGGAGTATTTTTATAGTTTACTAGAGCAAAAAAATTTTCCGTTTTACCCTATCTCGCTTTGTTTTCGAGGTACCGGTCATTTAAAAAAATTACCATTTTACAAAATGGCGAATATCTAGAAAACTAAGCGCAATTTGCAATTTTAATGTTTTTTTATTTTGTTTTAATTCACAAATCAAATTAATCTTTTTTTATTTCTCCACCGAAGTAATTGTCGGCAAATAAAAAAGCATTTTCCCATTCTATATTAAAAATTTTGATCAGTCTTGTCTAGTAACAAGCGACTACATAATCTGCTCCTTTGAATAATCTATGATCATAATGGGAACCCTGAATATAAGCATCAAGCGACTCAAAAATATATAATTTTCTATAGAGTATGTTTCTCTCTCACGAAGTTTTTAGTACTCTCTTAGAACACGAACATAGTTTGACGGCAACAAAGGTGAGTTTTGTTCGGCAACTTTTAGTAGTGCTTAGCGGTGCTGCCATATAACAAATTTTAACTATTTTTTGCCGTTTTTTGGGATGCTAGAGATTTTTCAGATTATTTCATAAAAAAAATATTTTTTTATTTTATTCATGTATTTTTTCAGATTTTTCATACAAAAATATAATATTTGTTCAATAAACTATTTTATTTACTAAAATTAGACATGTCTAATAAGGTAAAAAAATACAACAAAAATTTGCAATTGTGTTAAAAAATAGTTACGAATTCAAACATAACATTGTGACATTAAAAGTATTAAAGTGTGTACACACACATTGACCAACTATGTCTATTCATATCCATTATTTCCCATTTCTATGGTAAAAATATATAATAAAGAGAATAAATATGCTATTAATTGTTCCAACATATAACTAAAAACAGATCAATAATTTGAAAAAAAATTGTTTTCATGAAAAAACTGGTAAACAGTTGAGAATCCCAAAAACTGGGATAAAAAATTACACTGTTTATGTAGCAGCACTGCATACACCAAGTTTAATGTTTTTCAACACTTTAGCAACTTTGAAAATGTTGCCCTCTCATTTAAAAATGTTGCCGCTGAACTCTGTACCATGTTGAATTTCTGGTAGAGCGGGAAAAATACTCTATAGAAAATTATATACTTTTTGAGCGACTTCACAGCCTGCGCACATGAATGCTCAAATAAGACTACATGTTTTTATTTAATAAAAATACAAATTATCTTCTCATGCTCTCTTCATTTGCCAGAGAGCATTCGCACATGTGCGGTGTTTTGAGGATCTCTGGTGTACACTCATTTTATGGTTGATTTTAGGTTGGTTTTTTCGAATTTCATACACTGCGTTGCATAACAACAACTACATGTAATTTTTGCTCTTTTTTTAAATTACAAACATTTTTAACAAGTTTTGAGAGAATGATAACTGATCTCTTTTTGTGCAAAATTTCAGAGATCACTGCATGGATTTAAGAGAGAAATTGTATATTAACATTTTGTTATTGTTTCATAACTATAGTTACTCTTAATTTAAAATACTAGAATAAAAAAAAATTGCAGAAAAAAATAAAAGCAGGAGTTTTAATAATGAGTTAGGCCACCTTTTTTTTTAATCAATTCCAAAATTCGATCAGCCATACTTTCAACCAGATTTATTCTTATTTCTTCAGTTATAGATCTTCACGCATTAATAACTGCTTTTTTAAGGTGAAAAACGCTTTCATATTGCTTGTTTTCAGCGTAAACTCGACGAATTAATATTCCGCAAATGTTCTCCATTGGGTTTTGATCCGGAGAACATGCGGGCCATTTTATTGCTCTTATATTTTTTTAAGTCAACCATTCCTTCGTCTGACAACTTACATATACTGATGCATTGTCTTGTTGGAAAATTAATTCTTCTTCATTACTGTTTTCTATAAAAGGCACTAATTTCTCTTCCGATACAGTTATGTACTCAGAAGAATTCATTCGTGTGCTTGGGAATGCCAAATCAGCCATATCTGCAACAGAAAAAGCTCCCTAAGCCATCAAGGAACCACCTCCGAAATTTCATTTTGAGAAATAACGTTGTTACTTGCGTAGGTCTCTCCAGTAGCTGTTCAAACCATCTGGACCATTAAGGTTGAAATTTTTCTGATCAGAAAAAATCTCCTAAAAAAGATTTTTATGATTAAACCGTCCAACTACCAACAATGATTATTGATTTCCCTTTCTCCAGTTGGTTTGTAAGTTTCTTTTAGCGAATTCAAGTCGAGCACTTTTGTGGTGGAGTAATAACCTTGGTACAGACATCATCTTTTGGCGAGTTATAGTCTGGGAATCCTTTAGGAGTCTACTTATGATTGATTTGGACACATTTACCTGATATTCATTGATTATTTGACTGAGGCTCTTCATGGTGTTGCTGGCACAGTTAATTATTTTACGCTTGTCCCGTTCAAAAAGCTTTTTTTCGGGCTGCCAGTTTTCGTTTTATCATAACCATTTGGATTATTTGCAAAATTTGTGACAACTACATGAGAATGGTTTATTTTTCTGCCAATTTCACGAGACTTTAATCGCTTTTTAAATAGGCTGAAATTTGCCCTTTTTCAAAAGCGATAAGATATGCACCATGTGGCATTTTATTGCAAACTGATTAAAATTGCATAATAAACATAAATATTTTTTCTATTTTTACTTTTTGGTTATTCTTCTTTCTTAACGGTAAAATGTAATTATAGTTATGAACCACTAACAAAATCTTAATGTACAATTCCTCTCTTAAATAGATGCAGTTATTTCCTACATTTTGCGCAATAAGAGATCAGTTATCACACCCTCAAAAATTGTTAAAAGTTTAAAAAAATGTTTGTAATTTTAAAAAAAGAGCAAAAATCACATGTAATTATAGTTATGCAACGCAGTGTATAAATATTCTATACAAGTTTAAGTAGATATGGACTTTCTAAGTAGTTAAGGATAAAGCTGCTTAAAAATTAAGAATTTATAAAAATGCTGCCACAACTGTCCAAGTCTTTTAAATGTAAACAAAAATATTTGTTATAAAATATATGAAATTTTGATATTTGTAATTCAATAAAGTGTTACAAACAATAAAGCTAACAAATGAATTACGTGTATCTAATAAAGTAAAGGTAGAGCAGGGCAAACAATATAATTTCGAAGTCAATATACGAAAACAGCTTTCGTGCAAATGTTGAAATTGTATTTGGCCCAAATGTTCAAATTGTATTTGTGTAAAATACTCGTAAAGAAAGGACATCTGGGTAGCGATAGTCATTTTCTTTACAAGTGGTTATATATAGGGATAAAATTCGAAAAAACAAAGGTTTTTTTATAAAAAGAAAATATTTAAGTTAGTATCGCCATAATAAAAATTTAAAATTACCCATATAATTGGCCAAAAATGACAATAAAAATTAAAAAAAAAATCCGAAATAAAATAATACAATTTGAATTAAAAAATTACAAAAAAAAAAAAACGCAATTAATACTTAATAAAGATTAATTTAAATTATATAAATACCAAACGTAATTACAATAAGTAAAAAAAAGGCTTGAATTCGGCTGTGCCGAATCTTTGAATACCATCCACCAATATCCTAAATAAATGTTCTCTACTGTTTCTGATACAAATAATGTAAAAAACTTTTGAAGTAAAATTATGGAGGTGAAAAAAAAAACTTTTGAGGTGAAAAACTTTTTTGGATGCGAAATCAAATTGTTTGGTGGAAAAAAATTTTGAGGTGCAAAAATTTTTTGTGGTGAAAAAAAATTTAGTGGTGAAACAAATTTTTTGAGGTAAAAAATATTTGAGGTGAATACAAAATATTATTTACCTCTAAAATTTAGAGGTACCTTCACATTTTCAATCCTAAATTTTTATACATCCTGTGTGAAAATAGGCACCCCCACTTGCGTCTTAGCGTCGTGATCGCCATTTCAACAGCAGACAGACGGACAGACAGACAAACAGACAGCCGGACGGACAACGCTAAATATTTATTTAATTTGGTGTTTTGAATCTCATTTGATGTTATATAAATTACATTTGGAGTCATTCCAAATCCAATCGCTTTTGAAATGGTCTAAGGATATTTTGCACGTTCCCTGATATCTGTACTGTTCTTTGTTACTCATTCGATGTAGTTCACGGTGTATCACGCCTCAAAGTTGGCAACTTTTTTTCAATCGAAGACGTGTTTTTTTAAAAATTCGCGAATAAATAACGTTTTGCTTTTTGCAATATTTCTGTAAAGAAACCGCTCTTCAAAACAATTATCTAAAAGAAGAAGATCTAAGCTTTCATATGAGATGCTTAAAAAGTTAGATTAGCTTAAACATGAAGTATTTATCCAACTTTGAACCGCTAAAATTACCCAACTTTTATCATCAATACACAGTGAATTTTGAAAAACCAAATTAGCACAGATATCACAGAAACGTGGAAATTTTCAGTGATATCCATGGAATGACTCTTTGGTTTTTTGAATAGCATTTCATATTTTTTTAATCTTAATTGATATTTTTTGAATTTCAAATGGTGTTTTTTTAATTTGAAATAATACTTTTTAAATTTCAAATGTGACTACAACTGCTTTTTTTATATGAAAATTGTGTTTTTTATGTAAATGTACTAATTTAGATTACTTATTAATTACAAATTAATTATAAATTAGTCAGTAAATCTTTATAAAATAAAGGCCGGTTTTAAAATCGGTCTACCCGGTTAACCGGGTCTTAGTACTTTTTGCAAATATGCGCTTCTCCATAATGTAAGTTTATGCATTTAAATGAGCTTTTTTATACACATTTCATTTAAATTTTCACAGAATTATAATGTTGCTAAAACTTTTAATACAATTAAAAATGTATTTTAGGCACATTGTGTCTATTATTTTTAAACACTGTGCCTATTTTTGCCCAATTTATAGTACGTATTTTTAAACACAATGTGTCTACATATTTTTATTTTAAACACTGTGCCTATTTTTGCCCAATTTATAGTACGTAACAAGTTACCTCCTTTTAATAGAGTAGCTTTCAACAAAAATTTATTAGAGTGTATATAAGTAAACACAATTGAATTTATTTTAACAAAAAAATAAATTTAATTATTTAAAAACATTTCTTAACTTTTTTAACCAAGCAATTTGAAGCAAGTGCTGTGTAGCCTTTAGGAAATACAGTAGACAATTTTTAATATTTGTTCTTATTTCTTAAAAAATTCATAACAGAAAATTAATATCTAACTCTTTAGGAATTCTGCCAATAAAATTCGTTTGAAGTCGGTTCCCAACCAAATTTATTCTACAATATATTCTGTTAGTACAAATTCCATAGAACCAGAGCCTGTTTACCTAAACTTAAATGATAAGATACAATATACATAACTAGAACTAGCTGCAGAAGCGGTTCTAAAAATATCTGGTCAATCAAAAACTATCGGTGTTAAAACCGTCAAAAAAAACAGATTACACGACTCTACAAAAAAATAACGTTCTTTGTCCTAAAGTTTATTTAATGATTTTCTGCTTAGTTATGAACAAAAACGAAGAGAAAATACCTTTTTTTGGTGTAAAGTTTGCTTTTGTAATAGTTATAGTAATAATACGCATTTTTGAATTTTTTGTAAATTTTAATTATTTTTTATACATTTAAAAATACCGCTCTATCAGGGTGGGGTTTTAACGTTCACACAGCGCTGATAGATGGCACTAGAGTGAAAAACAACGATCAGGTGTTTTTTAGAGATCTAGAATAACTTAAAATGTCGTTTTAACGTTCACACAGCGCTGATAGATGGCACTAGAGTGATAAACAACGATTAGCTGTTTTGTACAGACCTAGAATAACTTAAAATGTCGTCGCGAAAATGTAAATATGATGCTGATGCATTTTGTTATATACTATGTCGGCAATTTATTAAAGTTCGAGATGTAAAATACGAATTAAATACATCTCACATTCTCTGTGAAGCCTACGAAGCATATTTTGACTGTCCTGTTCAGAATCAAGACAATACATGGGCTCCACATGTTGCTTGTAGTAATTTTAAAAGATGTTTGGAAGATAATGGCAAGTTAAATATAATAGACATTTAATTCTGTTTCTATATTTTAGGTTGGTATCGAGTTGAGAAAAGCTCTATAAAATTCGCAATACCAAGAATCTGGCGAGAACCAAAAGACCACGTGAACGACTGCTACTTTCGCATTTTGAATCCAAATAACAGACGTAGAGTTAAAAATGCAAAACCCATCGAATATGCTGATCCAGTCGCACATGATCTGACACGACCAGTACCTGAGCCACCGAATACATTATCGCAGAAAAGTATCTCATCTCTTAATTCTCATGAAAGTAATTCCCATAATGAGTTTTTACCTACACGAGAACAACCAAAACACAATCTTATTACTACAGAAGATTTTAATGATTTAATTAGGGATTTAAATTTGCCAAAAAGTAAAGCAGATCTTTTAGGCTTTCGCTTGATGATGTTAATATCACGGATCAGCGGACTAGGCATGAAGAAATCCGCATACCTTGTGTTCCAAGCGAGTGGCGTTTATTCATTGACAGCTCTTCAAAAAGCTTAAAAACTGTCTTATTACACAACGGAAATGAATTCCCATATCTTCCAATCGCTCACTCAGTACACCTTAAAGAAAATTATGAAAGTGTTAAAATTTTGCTTGAATCTGTAAGTATCGCGAGTATAACTGGCAGCTGATTGGAGATTTAAAAATGGTCGTGTTGTGATGTGTGTTTTGTGATCCAGTTTATTCAATTATATTAAATTCATTACAAGTTACAAAATACTTAAAGCTATAGATAAACTTAAGAGAGGGTGATATAAATATATATAACTAACAATGGTATTCGAAATACACCTAGCAAAATGCATGTACAACATCTCCCTTTTTAGATCATAGATTTCATTATAAATAAAATTTATTATTACAATCTTAAATACAGTTCATGATTATATATTCAAAATTTAGCAATAAGATTAACAATCAAACTTTTTTGGTGGCACAACTGTTTTACCCCTGCGTGTTACATAACCAGTATTCATATCATCAATTATATTTACAAATTCATTTTTTTCCTCAATAGTGTTATTATCTATACGGAGCTAGTTAAGGGTAGTGGTTTTACTAAAATGTGTTGTTCGCTTCTTCTATAATGTACACCATCATCATCATTCCTTACTATAAACAATCTTGGTTATTCGCAATCTTGCTTAAATTCTCCAGAAAACCACAGAGAATTTGGTGTTTTCTTAAATATGACATTGTCACCAGGTTTGATTGGCTTTGGTTTTTTTGCATTTGTGTTGTAATTTTCTGCAGATTTCAGAATTTTATTATTCATTTGTTTCTTATATTTGTCTTCATCTATAAGTTTGGGTTTAAAATTTTCTGCAACTGACGGCAATTTAGTTCTTAAAGATCTTGACATTAACAATTCAGCTGGGCTGGGCATGTTTGCCTTAGGTGTTGTTCTATAATTTAAGAGCCTAATATATGGATCAGTACCACTTTCTTTACATTTCTTCAACATATTTTTAACTGTTTGCACAGCCTTCTCAACAAGACCATTAGATCGTGCAAGGTACGGCTAGAGGGTTTATGTTGTATGCCCCAATCAGTACAAAATTTTGCAAATTCTATTGAAGCATATGATCGGAAATGAAAATTTGTGGAAAACCATGCCTTGCAAATATTGACTTTAACTTCGATATAATATTAGAACTGGAATAACCCTCATTTAAAATATCTATTTCAATATATTTGGAATAATAATCGACAATACTTATATATGGCATTTTATTGTATTCAAATATATCACAACCAACCTCGAACCACGGTATATTATAAATTTCATGAGGTATTAATTCCTGTTTAGTGTTGAACTGCGATATTTCACAGCTAGAAACGACATTTAAAATATCATTGTAAATATTAGGCCAATAGACTACAGATCGCGTTAAACTCTGACATATATGTATCCCCATATGACCCTTATGTAAACGATCAAGAATTGTATGACGTAGAATTTTTGGAATTAAAATTTTTTTACCTTTTAAAATTATGTCATCCAAAATTGTGAGCTCATTTTTGATTTTGTAGTATTGAAACATTTCAGGATCCATAAAATTCTTAGATTTTGGCCAGCCATTTTGAATATAACTTTTTATTTTTTGACATGTTTTATCTAAATTAATGTGTTTTTTAATGTCATTAATATTTGAAAAAGGTATATCCATAGTGGATCTGATAAAATTGCAATGAAGCGATATTTCTTCACCAGTCTCTCCTAAAGCTTCTGCACTTAGAGGGCATCTCGACAACGTATCTGCAATATATAAATATATGCCTGGTTTTTAAATTACATATAAATCGTAACATTGTAATCTTAACATAAAACGTTGCAGTCTTGGTGGGATTTTGTATAAGGCTTATTGAACAATGACACCAACGCTTTGTGGTCAGTTTCTACGTTTATTATTATTCCATACGTGTATTGATGAAACCTTGTGCATCCAAATAAAATTGCAAACAGCTCCTTTTCGATTTGAGCATAATTTGTTTGTGCTACTTTTAATGATGCAGAAGCATAAGCAATAGGGTTATTGTCATGGAGTATTGCTGTTCAGACTGAATATTTCGATGGATGTTTAAATTAATTGCCTCTTCGGTTTAAAATAAGTCAACACGGGGGCTTTAGTTATTTGTTTCTTCAGTTCATTACCCCTCAAGGGTATCCTCGGGCGAGGATACGGGAGTAACGCCCCCGCGGACCCCAATTTTGGCTGGTATGGAGAGCGTCCTAAAAAGGGTACTAGTGCTCAGTGAAGTCCTGTGGCAGGGCGATAGGATGCCGCCCTCAAATAGGTATCCAACCAAAAGGGTACACTCAGGGGAGGTTTAATTAGGAGCGTGACTACTCCGTGGTTTCCCTAGTCACTACCCGCCGAAAGGCACAAAGACCAAGCCAAGTACGGTCTTAATTATGGCATTGCTGGACAATGTTTTTGGATTTTGACGCAACCTGGGCTGACAGTTTGCGACATTCTATGACCTTAGTAGGTGGAAGTGAAATTCCACTGAAATGGCTCATGGGCTAATGTCGCAACTGCCTCCGCCCTATTAAAACGTGGCGAGTCTCGGAGTACGTTCTATGTTTGTCACCATTGATTTGGTGGCGTAGGTTCAGATGAATGTTCCTGATTAGTACGGATCTGGCACTGATGTACGGCCCCATAAGGATCTTATGTCAACCCTCGCATGGCCTCCCTGCATGCATAGATAACCATGGGATTTAAACGTAACTACACTTCAAACGGCAATAGCGGCTTCGAGTTGGGACCCAATAGAAATCGAACACAAATATAAACAGCAGATAATGAGCAAGGAAAGAAAAGAAGGAGAAGAAGATGAAGTGATCGTAATGAGCGTGGATAAAGAGGGCGTGAAAAACCCTTTTGGGAAAAGCTCGAGGATGGGAAGGTCACCTCAGGAAAACGGGTCAAAGGGACCACTGAGTGAAAGAGTGGAAACTATAAGGGTTTATATGAACGTACCAGTGGATACGCGCGGTACAGCAGTCTCTGAGGAAGATGAGGGGCACCTATTGCAGCTCCGACAAGCTGAGGAAAGAGCGTTTATTTAGTTAGCCAATAAACTTAGCGCAGCGAATGTCATCGTTTCTGAGGTAAGGAACGTACACAGGACGGTACGCTATAATCTGGACTCTGCTTACGCACTTTACCAGCAGCTTAGAGAGTACAGTGAAGCGATTGATATTAACCCGTCGGTTGTAAGGGTTAAACAGAGGGATGTACAATCTAAGTCCACCCAGGTGGACCTGACCTCCCTGGTCCAGGAGAGGAAACGGAAGGTGGCGAGGACACCCGCGACATTTGGAACCCTACATTCTCAGGTGTTCGCAGCCTCCCCGTTCCAGGAGAGGAAACAGAAGGTTGCGAAGGCACCCGCGAAGATTGGAGTTCTACATACACGGGGGGAAATGAATACACCGGATACCCCAGCAATACCGAGCGAGTGGAAAACAGTAAGCTACCGAAAAGCAGAGAGGAAAAAGAGCAAAGTAAATAAAATCCGTGAACAAGGAAAAGCAGTAACGATCAGGAGATGAAGAGGAACATCAACATCAATTGGAGTGGAGATACAGGGTATTTAGAAGGACAAAAGCTGAAGAGTTACTGGTTAAATTGAGGAAGGTCGAAGGTCAGGCCGAGAAGCTCAAGAGTGCTATCGGCAACACACTTGGTGAGGATATAATGGTCAGAGCTGTTGCCAAAAATCTGATCATTGACATCAGGGATATGGATGAGTCAACGGAAAACCCTGATTTCATTAATGCCCTAATGGAAGCAACGAAAGTGGAACAGAGCACAACGTTCAGGATACTAAACATTAGCGGCACCACTACTTCGCGCGGGAAGAGTCAGAGTAGGGTGGATTATGTGTAGGATACGGAACAGAGTTAGGGTGATACAGTGTTTCAGGTGCCTGGAACAGGGTCACATCGCGAGTCAGTGTAGGGGCACAGATAGAGGAGATCTGTGCAGAAAATGCTGTAACCCGGGACACAGGTCAAAAGAATGCAGAGAGGAGACGAGATGTATATTATGTCAAGATAATGGCTTGATAGATGTTCGTCATTATGTTGGTAGTGCTGCGTGCGTAAGCAACAGGGGAAATAAAGCAGCAGAATGATTGTGAGACTCCTATAGATAAATCTCGGACGAGGAAGGGAAGTACAAGACGTGATGATACAAAAGGCGGCAAAAGATAATACGGACATACTGTTGATTAGCGAACCGTATGGAAACCTACCATCTCAGGTTTGGTATGAGGACACGAATCATCGCGCGGCCATCATGATAAGAAACAGGAGTTTTATAGTTAGCGAGGTTGACGAAGGCAACTCTGGCTTTGTATATGCAACATTGGGCGATATTAGGGCATATAGTTGCTACTACTCACCGAATATGGATTATGATCTATTTGCAGAGGCCCTCAACGTACTTGATGTTTCCATCAGGTCCTCGGAATATAAAGTGATCATTGGAGGAGATTTCAATGCCAATTCCCCTGAATGGGACTCCAGGACCCTTGACAATAGGGGTAGTGCGGTGGGTGATATGATTGCTGGTCTTGGGCTATTAATTGGGTATTTAATGCCGGAGATAAACTCACCTTTCGGAGGGGAACAGGTGGAAGTGTTGTCGACATTACCTTTGGGTCAACGAACCTCTACAGCGAGAGAATGAATTGGATAGTGCTGGAGGATCTTACCTAGAGTGACCACCAGTACGTTTCGTTTAATATAAATGACCATTCTAATACGTATCAGCAGGATGTGGACCTCCCAAGATGGAATGTCAGGAAGCTGGATGTTGGGAAATTGTCCGAGTATATCACACGTGCTAAGGAGAGAAACGTGGCCAACCGGTCCGACATATTGGATGTGGAAGATGCGGCAGAGTCTCTGGCCAGGACACTTACAAGGGCTTGTAATGTCGCAATGCCAAGGGTACGGAAATATGGTGGCAAGCGCCCAGTTTACTGGTGGAATGACGAAATACGTGAGCTGAAGGGAGGATGCTTTGCAGCACGTCGGGCGTCGACACGTAATCATGATAACCTAGTCCTAACGCGGGAATACAGGGCAGTGCGTAAAACCCTAAGGGCGGCCATAAAGGACAGTAAGAGAAGGTGCTGGACGGAGCTATGTAATGAAATAGATATGGATCTATGGGGCAAACCGTACAGGATTGCAATGAAAAAGCTAGGCGTAATTAGACCTATACCTGGCATTAAGGAACCAGAGTGGGCGAGAACTATAGTGGAGACGATTTTACCTTTTGATGAGGATGGGATACATCCCTTTGAACGTGGATGAAATCAGACATGCATGCGGCAAATTGAGCATGGGCAAGGGTAGGGTAGTGAGATACCCTTTAAACGGAGCTTGAGTTACCTGGGTGTACAATTGGATGATAATCTTCGCTTTAAGCAGCACGTACTTAACATTCGTGACAAGGCCTTGAGAACGGCGACATTACTGGCCAGGATAATGCCGAACTGTGGTGGCCCGAAGCCGCAAAGTGCACTCCCAACTCCTTTATGCTGCCCCGACCTTTATCAGGGCACTGAGTTGGAAGTACAACATAAGGGAATTACAGAGACCGCAGAGAGTTAGTGCCCTTCGTATCACATCAGCGTACCGTACGGTATCCACAAGTGTGGCTTTAGTGCTTGCGGGTATACCACCGATAGACTTATTAATACTCGAAAGGAACGAAATATACACCCAGACTGGGCGTACAGATTGGGTCAACACAAATCCTCTGGAGCGAACAAGGAAAATCAACGAGATAAAGAAAAATGCCAGGGAAAATACACTGGCCAAATGGCAGGAACGACGGAATCAGGACGAGAAAGGGAGATGGACATACATCCTTATCCCAAACATAAGGGTCTGGATGGAGAGGCAGCATGGGAGCATGGGCTATTTCTTGACTCAGGCCATGACGAACCATGGTAGTTTTAATAAATACCTACATAGATTTAGGATAAAGCAGACGAGCGGCTGTGACTCATGCGGAGTGCTGGTAGAGGATGCGGAACATATACTCTTCGAATGTGGAAAGTGGTCGGAGGAGAGTCAAACCTTGAATGATGTGCATGGTTTGACCTTGACTTGCGGGAATATGGTTAACGTGATGCTGCAATCTTCAAGTGCCTCAAGAACCTCCTTGCTTAGGGAAATAAATGAGGACGTAGGAACATTGCGGAAATAAAACCCCCCGTCCTGATGGAATGCTGACGCGGTTCCGGGGTGGAGTTGGGAGAGTTATCGTAGGGCCACTAGATGATAGCGCGCTATCAGTTCATTAAAATCTTTATCTTAAACTTCATTCCAGTGCCATTCAATGTCCTTTTTAAGAAGTTACCTCAAATGTTTGGTTTTTAGTGATAAGTTTTCGATAAAAGATCCCAAATAATTCACCATCCCAAGAAAACGTTGCAGCTCTGGCACATCTTTTGGAATGGGCATATTTAAAATAGATTAAATTTTTCTTATAACTGGTTCTACCCCCTTATCGTTGAACACATGACCAATAAATTTCATTTCGTTTAATAAAAATTTCGACTTGGATTTATTGAACTTCAAACCAACATTTGCTGCTCTCTCAAACACTTTTACCAATAATTTATTATGCTACTCACCCGTTTTTGCATAAATCAAAAAATTATCTATGTAAATAATTAGACCATCAATATCCCCAAACAGCTTGACCATCTCAGCATGAAAAATTTCTGGCGTCGCATTAATAATTTTTGAACCACTTAACTTTGCTTTACAATCGTCTATATTTGGAAACGGGAAATGAGGTCTTAAAATAGCTTTATTTAAATTTCTCGGGTCCACACACAGTCTTATTTGACCATTTGGTTTAGAAACTAATACAACGGAACTAACCCACTCTGTCTGGTTTTCAAAACACCTCCTACGTCATGACACTTGACATGCATTCGTGAACACGTGAAAGTGTAAAGTCGTTTGCCAAGATTCATTTCATAAAAACTAAGGCTTAACTCTGGTTTTGCATAAGCTTAATAATTTACCATTAAAACCACAAGACTAATCGTCTACGATACCGTGTGGGTATCGTAGAATTAATAATACAGTAAGTTAATGTCTTAGTGCAATGCGATAAATAATAATTTTGCTATTGTCTGTATCCCGTTTTACAGAAGGACGCAACTGTCTTGATTTGACAAAAGAACTTTGCAAGAACGATAGTTCCACTGGGTAGTGACGCACGTGAGAGACGTGGCCTACGTGGCGGAATTTATTGTGTCTCAAAGCCACACGTTCTTCCAAGTGCCGGTTATCCAGTGGGAGACCTTGTACTAAGCCTGGTTGGATGTTTTAAGTAAGGGAAATTTCTTCATATAAGTGATTATATATTGAACGCAAAAACCTAAGTCACAGATATATAAAAGAAAATTCGTACTAGACTAGTAATTTGGTCGCTAGCAATCAAATACAAAACAACCACAAAACGAGGATAAATCCCCTTGTAGTCATCACCAATTCTAATTGGAATTTTCGTTCTTTTATATTTGCTATGAGAGCGTAAGCTGAATGGCTAAATGAACAAAATAGAAACTTAATGATATTGATCTATTAACCCCACAAACGGAAACTTTTTTGTTGTTATACCTACGTATAACAAAAAGTACCACTAGTTGGTTTGTAAAAAATTCCGATGAGGGGAAAATTAAATATTAAAATGAAACCTAAAATAAAATAATATTGTATCGTATTAAACTAACCACACTAACTTCGTATCTTAAGGAAAAAAATATGAAGTATTTGAAGTTTGTATAAATAAAATTTAACATGGAATCTTAAAGAATTTATAGTGTGTATGTTTAGGAAGCAAACCAGACGAAAACGACGAACGGACATTGGAAAAATGGGTCATCGCAGTATCGATTAGATCAGTCGGACCTTTGTAAATTAATGGCTATGGTAATTTAAATTTAATACTGACAACTATAGCATGGATGGGAGGGATGAGTCAGGGCTGCATATAACATCTAGGGCAGCATAGTTAGGAATTGGCGACACTAAGAAAGAAATGGAAATGAAATTATACGACCGGGTACGATTTTCGTGCTGCGGCGGACCGTGTTTTATTTATCCACGAAGAATCCACCCACATCAGACGAGCTAGTTCTAGCTTAGAAGCAAGCGTACCCGAGTGGCCGGATGAGCACAAATTTATACCTTGGTCTGCAAGTAACACTGGCGCGCAACGTTAGCAACAGAATGCGGCAAATTATGTGGCAATCCCTATAAGCTGAATTTAAGCTTTAAGACTAAATTCGTTTATTTTGATGAGTTTTAGTACAATTGAATTTTAATTGTTGATGCAATACGGATGTAGTTTGATTTCCATAGGAGTTATGGTGTGTCATTTTGTAGCAGATTTGTGTTAAAATTTGTGTTAAAATTCATAAAAGTATTTTTTTAATAACATATTTTCATACAGTACAATTCACAATATAATTTTTTTAGTGTATTCATGTAATCAATAATCAGTTTTACATAGTTTTATAAAGATCCATGTTGTAATTCAAAAATATTAATATAGTAATTATTTTTACTATCCAACATAGAACATGCTATTTCTCTTTACTATCCAACATAGAACATAATTTTATGCTACAGCTATGTTTTCAATATTAGCACAGCATAAATAATAATTTTATGATTTTTTTTTGTCAAATTTCATGTTAGGACATAATTAAATAATTCACAACCAAAATGAATTGTGTTTTAGTTCAAGTTGTTCTCATGTTTATGAATACGAAAACAAATAGAACTAATCACGTCATCGATTACGCCTTTTTTTTATTCGATAATCTATATAACTAGCATAGCAAATATGAGAAATACATCTTCCGTTCTTTCTTTTTCTGCCTTGAATATAACGTGACAAGATCGTAAATTCTAAATTTTGCTATTTTAAAATTAAATTTTTCTAATCGTTTTAAATCCCAGTTAAAACAGTGTACAATTTAAAGTAATACAGAAAAAACTATTCGTAAATCTGTGAAAATATCTAGCAATCTTTATATTTTGGAGAAAAACATTAAAACCAGCATTTTTTATGAATTTTATGCAAGTGAAATCACACCACTTAAAGCTCAACGCAAATATACGCACTTTCTCTGGGACTTCAATTTAAAGAAAAGACAGAATATATTGGATTCTTATTTCCATATAATCGTGCCATCTAATTTGGAAACAAAGGCCACTGGTAAAATTGTAAAAGATAAATCGCCTGGAGCCACAATTCAATTTTATGTTCGCATGCCTCAACGTGGTTGTCGTTTTCCTATACTCATAACGGGTCACCTTTAAGAATTACGTCAACATCGCGTCATAATTTGACATCAAGATTTCCGAGAAAATCAAGAGAAACGACATCTAACAACATTTCATTTCGGAATCAGAGTGATTAAGGAAATTCTGTTGCAATAATCCAACCATTAAAAATTATATAATCAACTTGAATTGATTCCATACCAAACCAACCGCAGACAATCAACATGGAAACATTTCACCATATTCATTAAGTGGAGATTATTTTTTTTATCTGTTCAACATATGTCAGGTATATCTAAACTTCATTTGATCAACAATTTTCTGACGTTAAAATTGAATAATTTCATCAAATATCACCAACAAATTCCCTGTTAGGATTAAGCAAATCACGCTTTAATACATACGATCATCGTGTATAAATCATATTGGTTTAAGTTGGTGATATATATGTGAACCTTGCTGTAATTAAATTCATTCATGAAGCAAACTGTACAAGAAGAAGAAAGAAGTTTTGAATAACCACAACCTGTGACGTCATCAATCGTGCTTAATGATATTTTGATAAGTATAGAAACAACAACACATAGGAATGTTAATTTCTTTTCTTTTAAGTAGGACACTTTAATTTATTTAATATAGACAAAGAGTGTAAATTTTTTATATCTATATTTTTTATAAATGAAATTTATTAAATAAATCGGTCTGTTCGACCGATTTGTTTAATAAATTTTTTAATTGAAAATATAAGATGTTTATGAGTAAATCAAATCATTTATAAAAACTTTCAATATAAGTTTTGAATTTAATTGTACTACAACTTGATTATTAGTTTATAATTATGACATGTTAGCAATTGTTGATATTTTGTATATTATAGTTAACAGTCTTAAATATTTTCATACTAATGATTTTTTTGAAATTCTAGTTCCTTGGATGATTTGAGCTCAAAACATCACCTGCATAGCAGTAAAAGGGTATACAAAACTGTAATTTTTAAGTGAACAACAACCTCGATTGAGGCTTCAAAATTCGTAAGTGTAATATCTCTTATATTCTAACATGCGCTCGATTTTTTTTATTGTATTAATATTTTATATATATTAACAATTTATATAATCATTTAAACATTCACAATAGATTTTGAATATTGTTTAACAAAAAAATTGCTTAGATTAATTTAGAACTTTTATTTTTCAGGTATTAATTATAAATTGAAAAGAAATATGCATTTTTTGAATAAAACCAATAGTTGTAATTTTAAAGAAAAATATTAGAATGTGTAAGCGGAAAACACGGAAAATTAAATTAATATTTGCTTTTAGTAATGTTTAGGGAAAATATAAAACAAATAGATTTGCGAACACTGAAAATATTTTTATGTGTTAGATTCGGGTGGGATTACAGAATTAATAGTGTTAAAGAGTGGATATAACATCACCCACTAGTACAAAACCTCAATTAGGATAACCTCACTAATTTTTTTGCAATAGACCGGTTAAAATGTTAATTTGTTTGTAGTCGCAAGTCAAGTCTTGGAAAGAGTAAGTTTCTTAATCTTTTATGTTGTAGCGTAGGTCTAACATGGTCAAGTACCCTCCCCATTCCGACGAGCGTAGCCCTCAAGCTTTCCGAGCACCGATCATAGTTAAACCAAAAAGCGACTTGTTTGAATTTGCTAACAAGCTACAAAATTTGCAACATAAATATAAATGGCGTCCAACGAGTTCGCCGAAATGACGGATTAATTTTTTTTTGTATTTTACAAAACCTCTTGTAAATTAGCCACTAACTGATTTAACATTGACGTTTTCAGACATAGATAGCAATTTACGCTTCAGTCAGTTGTTTTTACCTAATCACAATTCATATGCCCTCACTTTAAAATGTAGCATGTTGTGGTGATAAGTCTGTTTAACTTTCAATTTTTAAAAGATATCGGTATATATAAAAGTGAGTTATTAAATACATGGTTCAAATCATGTGTTTTCTTTGCAACTTTTAACTGATATAATATTTTGTTTTGATCATTAGATTTCAATAGTTTTGTTTTATAGTTTATGTAAGTCATGAGTTTTCTTCTGGTTTTGTAATTTTTTTATTATTATCCGTGTTTGGAGGCTACTTTCAACATTCCAAAGTTTCAATTGATAGATTATATAAAAAAGGATACAAAAATATTGGTTTATTTTGTACATTTTTGTTTTAGTTATGCTAAAAAGAAAAGGAAAGTTAAGAAATACAGAAGATAGTGAACAATATAGAAATAGTGATAGTCAGGTAGATTATACATTCGAGGAAGATTTGGAAAGAAGAAGACCAAGAATTTATTTAAGTCTAATAATAACGAGATCTAGAGCACGTAATTTAGCAACCACAATTGTTGCTCCCACACTTTCGATAGAATCAGGAATAGACATGAGTAATGAGAGAGAAAATAACAGCTTGCCAGGTGGTAGTGGCCAACAAGCTCCCACTGGTGTTATTAGTGTTAATGCCTTAGAAGATTAAACTTCACGGTTGGATCAAGTTCTAACGCTTAACCATAATGCTTTTGTTACCGAAATTTATAATTTGAGGAAGACTGTAATAGCTAGTTTAAACAGAAGTCAAAGCAATCAAAACCAGACACATCGAGATACTGAGAATTTAAATCATAATCGAAATTCTGGTAATCGAAATCGAATAAACGATACATTACATAACCATAGTATTAATTCAGACTCAGGCAGAAGCACATCTTCAAATAACGCAATTAAAATAGACAATTGGAAAATTAGTTACGATGGTTCCACAGATATTGAAGATTTTTTGTTCAAGATAGATTCTTTGAAAAATCAATGGAACTGTCCAGCAGATCAGGTCGTTGCCAGTTTTCATACCTTTTTGAAGGGCAAAGCTGAGACATGGTTCTGGTTATATCTAAAACAGCATTCTAATACCACTTATGATGAACTTAAACTTGCAATAACAAAACAATTCGGCAAAACTGAAGACGATTGTGACAAAATTGTCAAAATGATCGAACGCAGACAAATGCCAAGAGAGTCTTTTGATGATTTTTTCTCAGATATGTTAGCTATGAACGGGCGTTTATTACAACCCATGAGCGACACCAAAATGATTAATCTTATAAAGAATAACACCAAAGAATCTTTAGGATCTCTTTTGTTCACTTCAGATGTTTTTAGTCTTGATCATTTAAGGGATTGTGCGCGAAAAGCAGAAAAATATGTAGCTAGACAACAATTAGTTAGAACTCAAAAGAAGTTTGTTTCGGAAATACAAATTCCTGAAAAGTTAAATGAGACGGAATATGAAGGAGAAATAGCTGCGTTTCGATATCAGGGCAATCAAGTCAGAGAACGTAGAGAGATAGATACCACCCGTTTCAAATGCTGGAACTGTGACCAAATGGGTCACTCTTATTATGAATGTCCTTCAGAGACACGAAATGTACATTGTTATCGTTGCGGTGAAAAAGTAGTACCCACTCCAAGGTGTAAAAACCCACAATGTAAAAAGCAACGGGAAAACAAGAGTAGTAGGAAATTAGGGACTCATATTGATTTAATGGCTTTTCTATGGGGACTCATATTGATTTAATGGCTTTTCTATGGGGACTCATATTGATTAAATGGCTTTTTTATAAGGGGCCAACTTGATTTAATTGCTTTTGTATAAGGAGGCAACTTGATTTAATGGCTTTTTGTATAAGGAGCCAACTTGATTTAATTGCCCTTCATTTTAGCTGTGGACTCATATTGATTTAATTGCCCTTCATTTTTGATGTTGACACAACTTGATTTAATTGCCTTCATTTTAGATGAGGACTCATATTGATTTAATTGCCTTCTAGTGTGGCCGTCGGTTGTATGCTTATAATATAAAAGGGTTGTAATACAAAATTTTTATGATCAAGTGAAAGTCATTGATCTACATATTTGTTTTTAGTCTTTTTGAAATTATGTGGTTAGTGTGGCCGTCGGTTAATTCTTTTTATCTCTTGTTATACCCTCCACCATATATGGTGAGGGTATATATCAGTTTGTCATTCCGTTTGTAACATGTCGAAATATAGGTTTAAGACCCCATAAAGCATATATATTCGTGAACCTTATGCAATTTTAAGTCGATTTAGCGATGTCTGTCCGTCTGTCTGTCTGTCTGTCTGTCTGTCTGTCCGTCTGTCTGTCTGTCTGTCTGTCTGTCTGTCTGTCTGTCTGTCTGTCTGTCTGTCTGTCTGTCTGTCTGTCTGTCTGTCTGTCTGTCGGTCTGTCTGTCCGTCTGTCTGTCTGTCTGTCTGTCTGTCTGTCTGTCTGTCTGTCTGTCTGTATGTCCGTCTGTCTACCTGTCCGTCCGTCTGTCTGTCTGTCTGTCTGGCTGTCTGTCTGTCTGTCTGTCTGTCTGTCTGTCTGTCTGTCTGTCTGTCTGTCTGTCTGTATGTCCGTCTGTCTGTATGTCCGTCTGTCTGTCTGTCCGTCCGTCTGTCTGTCTGTCCGTCTGTCAATTTTTACCCAGATTATTAAACATCCTCCCGAGCAGTTTAGTATTTAAATTACATAAATTGACAAAACATATTCATATTACAGTTCATGCAAAATTAAGTATATACGTATATCATCTTCAGCCCCTATGGTGGAGGGTATTCAAAGATTCGGCACAGCCGAATTTAGCCCTTTTTTACTTGTGTGTTTTTTTTCTATTCTTTGGTGGCATATACAGAACAACCGTCGGTTGTTTGCTTATAATGTAAAAGTGGTGGTTATACAAAAATTGTCATGTGCATGATTGGCTAGGTGTTAAGTAATGAGGGTCTTTGTTGTTAGTGTTGTCGTCGGTCAATTCTTTTTATCTCTTGTGTGTTTTTTTTTTCTATTCTTTGGCGGCATATACATTCTACTGTCGGTTCTTTGCTTGTAATGTAAAAGTGGTGGTTATACAAAATTTTTCTTGTTCGTGATTGGCTAGGTGTTATGTGACAAGGATCTTTTTTGAAATTGTGAGTGTTGCCGTCGGTTAATTCTTTTTATCTCTTGTGTGTTTTTTTTCTATTCTTTGGTGGTCATTGATCTACATATTTGTTTTTGTATTAAGAGGAAATTTGCATTAAGTGAAAGTCATTGATCTACATATTTGTTTTTCGTATTAAGAGAAAATTTCCATTTTTTCTTGCTTGTGTTTATGTTCTATTTTTGTTTTTATTTTTTTTTTGTGTTTGGTATATACATTCTACATGTACAAGTAGGTCATAAATTAATTATTTATTAATGTGACATTTTCATTAATCTACAAATTTTTGTGTTTTAATGAAATTCGAATCTGTTTGTTTGTTTTGTTCGGTTTTGTTTCTTGTAATAAAGCGGTAGGTCTTTTTGAAATTATGAGTGTTGCCGTCGGCTATTCTTTGGTGGTCATTGATCTACATATTTGTTTTTGTATTAAGAGGAAATTTGCATTAAGTGAAAGTCATTGATCTACATATTTGTTTTTTGTATTAAGAGAAAATTTACATTTTTTCTTTCTTGTGTTTATGTTCTATTTTTGTTTTTATTTTTTTTGTGTTTGGTATATACATTCTACATGTACAAGTAGGTCATAAATTAATTATTTATTAATGTGACATTTTCATTAATCTACAAATTTTTGTGTTTTAATGAAATTCGAATCTGTTTGTTTGTTTTGTTCGGTTTTGTTTCTTGTAATAAAGCGGTAATTGGAATCTGTTAGTGTTTTGTTTGTTTGTTTGTTTAGTTGAGTATAATAAAAAACAATACTAAAAATTAGTTTTACATGTATTTGGTTTTATTTTACTTTCTTTTGAAATAATTCTTAAATTAAAATCTCATTAAATATTTCTTATAAATTTAAATACGTATAATATAATAATTTCGGTTATTTTTTTTTATTTAATTAAAAATTTAGATGTTTATGATAGAGATTTATAAGATCGTTGACTGAATTTTCTCTAAATTTATAGATGATGCAACTACATGTATCAGGTCCTTCAGTACATCTGTCGTCAGACCATATTCAATCCTCCCCATGCACTGAATTGAGAATTCTTTTATTCTCATATAATTCGAAATAATCAGCGTTCTTTAAAAAGAAGTGTAAATCTTCTAGACATAAAAACTCCTTATATTCATTAAGGAATTCTACAATTTGTTCCCGCATTGACATCTTAATCGTCTGAGTCGTTCTTTCTGTCTCTCGAAGAGCTATGTGTAGATATAGATTTTGGAGTTTTCCATCCGAAGTGAAGATTTTTACAAAGATATACTTAATGATTTGTTGTCTGAATTTGATACCTCAGATTACCCCGTTGATTCTTGAAAAAAAAATTGTATTTTTCTCTTAAAATTTTTTGATTATTAAGCAAAATAAAACACTGGTATTTTAGTTTTCTATTTTAAGAATACATATTTTTATTTATAATTTTAAGACATTGTTTTTAAGTGTGTATTTTCTAAATATTTAATAAAGATAATAAAAATGGAAAATTGCCTTCATTTATTTTAAAGTTTAAAAATTTTTGTAGTAAAAGAGCATTTTTCAGTGCACATGTTCCATGTTTGTGAGAACTACAACGGATGCAATCGGGATATTTTTCATCGAGCTCTCTTAAATTACAGCAGTTGATATTTTCTATATTGGAAACGTTTTTCCGCAGCATATTCTCCAACCACTTTTTCTTTTCCAAACCCTTGACAAAAATTAAAGAACCCTCTGTGTTTGATTTGAAAAATTCGCACACAGACTTGAATGATACGGATCCATCTTCCCATTGCAGATGATGATGATTTTTTGTTAACCAATTGACTTGTTTTTGATTCTTTGGTGATAAATAACTATAATCGAAGGGGGGTTTTATGATGAAATTTATATACTTCTTAGCGTTAAAAACCAATGCAATTTCTTTGGCAATAAAATTATTAGAATCTGCTCTAAAGCCTTGGAGATCAATAAAAACTATTTTTGGCATTTCCATTGCTTAAACAATTTTATGAACCTGTCCTGTCAAAGGCGTATATTCAATTAAACGATCATGAATAAGAATGCAGTAAGCTGATGAGTTTGGTGGTATATTGATGCCAGTCTCAAACATAATTTTTATATCAATCGGACCCATTGCAACCGTTTCATTTTGATGGCTTACATCAATAACTGTAATAGGAGCTTTATTTTTGAATTCTTGACCAGTGAGTAGAGTTGAGGTTCTCTCATATAGTAGTTTTGTTGAAATCTGACATACATATCATAGAGGATGGCAAAGCGTTCTTCCCCAAATTTAATGTTTAGATCATCATAAGGATATGACTCTGAGTTTAAGTGAACTTTGATGTTGGTTAAATCACAATTAATAAATTTATTCTCACGCAGGAATGCTATCAAAACGAAGCGAGGTCGTTCCCTCTTTGCATATAATTTAACATTCCAAATGTGATTAGTTCCGCTTGATAATTGAAGATTAAAATGACAGTCCCAACTGCGGAATGCTATTGGTAAATTTGTTCCATTTTGTATAATTTTTATCATATTTATTTTACTCAAGTCAGAAAGCTGTACATGTGGTATCCTCCATGAAATATTCTTAATAGTAATTTTTGGTTTTTGAACAGATGCTGTTGAATATACGAGATCATCATCACTTTTGCTACGAAGTAATATCAATTCATGTTTGGAATTTAAAATAATTTTATTAAAGTCTTCAGCAAATCCCAATAATATTTTTAATGGTACATAAAAGTTAAAGTGTCCATTTATTACATTTAGGTCTAATTCAAGTGGTGGCTGCAAATTTCCAAAACTATCAAAGTACTCCTTATGATCTTTATTTTTGTAGTATGCTACCCAATGAGTGCCTGCTCCAATTGAGGAATCCAGATTAACAATGCCACATTCTATTCGTCGAGGATGTTTGGGGAGTGAATCTCTCATAAAAATACCTCTAAAGTGTGGAATATGTGTGGTAAACTTAATCAAATCGATATCAGTAAGTGGTTTTTTGGGGAGCATCTTAATTAGTTTTTTGACATTTTATCGAATACAAGACCATACCCCTTCTTATATGGTTTAAGATAAAGACCCTTTCCCATTGCTATAGCCTCCATTTTCTTATTATGTCTAGTAGCCTCTTCGAGTTGTTTCTTAGCATCTTTTGCAGCATTAATAGCTTTAACAATAGCTGCTCCACCAGATGACAGACCACCTAACGTCCCTAAAGCAGTTAGTATTGGCACTAATGGTAAGAACCCTCCAACTTTTGGTACATTGATAATGCGAGGTATAACAACTTTTGATTTTTTTCCTTTCAGCGATTTATTTAAAACTTTACGAGCAATTTTAATTGCGTCGTTTATATCTTTAGGTTTTTCTATCTTTAAAGTTGCCGTAGCCATTCGTATTGCTGTGCCAAAAATTTTCTTTCCAAATTTATTTTTTGACTTTAGACCCATGCCGAGTTTGACTTTAGCCTTCATGGCGTTAGTTATAAAATATGAGTTTGTTTTTTCTCCAATACTGCTGTCTTTCGATAAAACTCGTTCCCAGGCTCGATTTTCAAGTATTTTATCTGCTTGATGTCGCTTACTGATTTCCTTATTTTGAGAGTAAGCAATATCGTGCTCTCTGCAAGCAGCATCCAACGGATTTATCCCCTTATCACCCCTCTTTAAACGTTTTTCTAGCTTAGTACCTGGTCCACAAAATTCATAACCCGGTAAATGAAGTTAAAAAGGTAGAGAATTTATTACTCTATCTACTAATCCACTCCCAGTGACAGAATGCATATGATTGATAATTCTATGATTGATATTCTATTTATATAATCTGGAAACTAATTAAAAGGGAAATTTAAAACTTTGGTTTTAGTTGTTAAAATGCGGTTGACCAAACAACATAAAAATATAGTTGTTAGGAATGTTGATTCCTCAACAAGTACAGATATGAGAAGAAAACACAATTCTCTATTGCCAAATTCTATAAGAGCACTTATAGTGGGACCTTCGAACTGTGGAAAGACTAATGTAATGATTAGTTTGATTGAAAGTCCTAATGGATTAAAATTCGAAAACATCTATTTATATTCGAAATCATTATTTCAACCTAAATATGAGTACTTAAATAAACTCGTATCAACGATTAAAGGAATGGGTTATTTTACATTTTCTAACAATGAAAGTGTTATTCCACCAGATGAAGCTAAAAATAACTCAATAATTATATTTGATGACGTTGCATGTGAAAATCAAAATAATATACGTGCATACTTTTGTATGGGTCGTCACAAAAATGTGGATTCATTTTACTTGTGTCAAACTTATACCCGAATACCTAAACATTTGATACGAGATAATGCCAATATGATTATAATGTTTAAGCAGGATGAAATGAATATGAAACACGTCTATAGTGATCATGTTGGAACGGATATGTCCTTTGAACAATTTCGTAAAATATGTCAAGAATGTTGGAGAGAAAACTATGGATTTTTAACAATATGTAAAGATGATAACTTAAATGCTGGTCGATATAGAAAGACATTTAATGTTTTCATTGAAATATAAGGATGTTGGAATAAAATGATGATAATAGTAAAGTTTGACCTCTTGAATCGATAGGATTAACAAATTAAAAACATTTAAATAATTACATCCTTTTATGAATTCAGCTGATTCCAAATAAGCTTGCTACATTTTATGGTCTATTCCTGATCTGTTCCTGGTCTGTTTCTGATCTGTTCCTGATCTGTTTCTGATCTATTCCTGATCTGTTCCTGGTCTGTTTCTGATCTATTCCTGATCTGTTTCTGATCTATTCCTGATCTATTCCTGGTCTATTTCTGATCTATTCCTGATCTGTTCCTGATCTGTTTCTGATCTGTTCCTGATCTGTTTCTGATCTATTCCTGATCTGTTGCTGATCTGTTCCTGGTCTGTTTCTGATCTGTTTCTGATCTGTTCCTGGTCTGTTGCTGATCTGTTCATGGTCTGTTTCTGATCTGTTCCTGATCTGTTTCTGATCTATTCCTGATCTGTTCCTGGTCTGTTTCTGATCTGTTCCTGGTCTGTTTCTGATCTATTCCTGGTGTGTTTCTGATCTATTCCTGGTCTGATATGACTGAAGTGTTGGAGGAACTGGTCAAGGTAAGAAATGCTTTGAAGAAGAAATTTCGAAGCATAAAAATGGGTGAAGCTAATACTCATGAAAGACTACAAAAAACATTTAAGCCCATAACTAACCCGCTGAAGGAATTTATAAATAATTCTTCTATAGAAAAGAGAATTTCTAAAGCTGAAAAAGAAGAAATTAAAAATGAAATAATAAATGAGACGAGTTTATCGTTTAGAAAATTACAAATGAAACTGGGGACAAGTACCCCAAAGAAAGATTTTACGAGTGATGAATACAAAACAATTGATGAAAATGATGATGATGATATTTACAGGAATTCTTTAATAAAAACTTTAGTAAATTGATGAAAAAGCATAATATTAATCACTACTCAACGTATAGTGTAATGAAAGCGTCTATTGTTGAACGATTCAATAGAACTCTTAAAGGTATGATGTGGAAGGAATTTAGCTACAACGGATCATATCATTGGATTGATTTATATAAAGATTTAATTGATGAGTACAATCACAAGATTCATCGTACCATAAAAATGGCACCCATTAATGTTAATTCTACGAAAGAGAAAATGTTACTAGACACAGTGTATAATCACTTGAAAATGTACAAAATCTCAAAATTTCATGTTGGAGATTCGGTACGCATCAGCAAATATAAGCATATTTTTGAAAAGGGATACACACCTAACTGGACAACAGAAATTTTTAAAATCAAATCTATAAACAACACTTATCCAGCAACAAATATTTTGGTGGATTACGAGGGAAATAGAATTAAAGGTGCCTTCTATGATGAAGAACTCTCAAAAACTCGACTGCCTAATACATATCTTGTTGAAAAAGTTATTAAAACTAATAATAAAGTATTCGTGAAATGGTTGGGTTTTTCAAATCAGCATAATTCTTGGATAAATAAAAATGATATTTTGTAATGTGTGTGTGTGATTACTTTTACGACTATAAAATTAAGTATAAAAGGATTAAATGTTTTCTCCACTTTTTAGTTGAATAAAAAACTTTAGCTTGATAATACATTATATTTATATATTAGCAGGAGGAGAATGGATAAGATTTTTAAGAGCTCTGAGATTAAATATGAAAAACTAAAGTATTGTAATTATTGTGGTAGTAATGATATATTGTTTTATTTCCTACATTAGCCATTTGGTAAGCAAAATGTCAATTACACTAACATTGAGCGGAAACTCCTCAAATTTATCAGCAAATTACTTTCCTCCAATAAATTAAAACGGCGATTACGAGTGTGCTCTCGTAGATTTTCACACATACAACAGCATACCAAATGTGGACAAATACAATAAAAAAATTATTATAGAAGCTAATAACAATACAATGCAAGTCAAATTGTATAGTTCCGAAGATTCGATATACTTTAACAAGAAGAATTCGATAGGAAAATTGTTTGGTTTCAATAAGAATGTCCTCTCTCCTAATGTCCCCCATTTCTCAGATCTACCAGTAAATATTTTTCAGGTAAATCTCTTGCGGATAGAATGTAATATTGTGGTAAACACATATATAAACAATTCTCATGCACATACATTACACGAATTTGCAATAAATGTTCCACCTGGCTATAAAATGGATGAAATACCTACAAATCTCATCTATTTGCCCGTGAATTCCAAAGAAGTAAGTTCACTAACACTACGGATAGTTGATCAAGACGGTGATTTAATTAATTTTCGAGGAGAAGAAATTACTATTCGATTACATTTAAGGCCAAGAAAATAATGATAATTTACAACAAAGAAATTATCTCAAATAGCATTCCTTATACCACATTGTTATCCCCAAAATCCATATTATTGCCATCAGTCAAACCAAAATTAGCGTCCACGCTGTTCTCATCTTCACATTCAGCCAACAATTTAACAGAATCAAATAGAAATTTTCTCAAATCATTGAATTTCCAATTGAAGAAGCAACACCAAAGAGAATGAGATCAATAATTAATGTTTTGGATAAACCCTTATCGGATGAAAGCATTATAAAAAAAGATTATCACACTTATACTCCATACTTGCAATCATTTAAAAATAACGATGAAATAAGAATATCAATACAAAATCAGGATTTGTATGTTTTGCCGAGTGAAAGTTTTATTTACATTGAAGGTTTAGTAGAAGAAGAAAGCGGCGATAGTAAAAAAGTGGTAGCATCTTCTGCTTTCAGATTGAAAAATAATTTTGTTGCTCATCTATTTAATGAAATTCGTTATGAGCTAAATGGCATTAAAATTGATCGCACAAGACACCTAGGAGTTTCAACTAATATTAAAAATTATGTTTCTTTGATGGCAACGGACATTGCTCTCATGGAAAATGCTGCTTGGAGTAAAGTAGATGACCTAAATGTAATAAATGGACACTTTAAATTTTATGTACCATTAAAAATATTATTGGGATTTGCTGAAGACTTTAATAAAATTATTTTAAATTCCAAACATGAATTGATATTACTTCGTAGCAAAAGTGATGATGATCTCGTATATTCAACAGCATCTGTTCAAAAACCAAAAATTACTATTAAGAATATATCATGGAGGATACCACATGTACAGCTTTCTGACTTGAGTAAAATAAATATGATAAAAATTATACAAAATGGAACAAATTTACCAATAGCATTCCGCAGTTGGGACTGTCATTTTAATCCTCAATTATCAAGCGGAACTAATCACATTTGGAATGTTAAATTATATGCAAATAGGGAACGACCTCGCTTCGTTTTGATAGCATTCCTGCGTGAGAATAAATTTATTAATTGTGATTTAACCAACATCAAAGTTCACTTAAACTCAGAGTCATATCCTTATGATGATCTAAACATTAAATTTGGGGAAGAACGCTTTGCCATCCTCTATGATATGTATGTCAGATTTCAACAAAACTACTATATGAGAGAACCTCAACCTCTACTCACTTGTCAAGAATTCAAAAATAAAGCTCCTATTACAGTTATTGATGTAAGCCATCAAAATGAAACGGTTGCAAGGGGTCCGATTGATATAAAAATTATGTTTGAGACTGGCATCAATATACCACCAAACTCATCAGCTTACTGCATTCTTATACATGATCGTTTAATTGCCTTTGACAGGACAGGTTCATAAAATTGTTTAAGCAATGGAAATGCCAAAAATTGTTTTTATTGATCTCCAAGGCTTTAGAGCAGATTCTAATAATTTTATTGCCAAAGAAATTGCATTGGTTTTTAACGCTAAGGAGTATATAAATTTCATCATAAAACCCCCCTTCGATTATAGTTATTTATCACCAAAGAATCAAAAACAAGTCAATTGGTTAACAAAAAATCATCATCATCTGCAATGGGAAGATGGATCCGTATCATTCAAGTCTGTGTGCGAATTTCTCAAATCAAACACAGAGGGTTCTTTAATTTTTGTCAAGGGTTTGGAAAAGAAAAAGTGGTTGGAGAATATGCTGCGGAAAAACGTTTTCAATATAGAAAATATCAACTGCTGTAATTTAAGAGAGCTCGATGAAAAATATCCCGATTGCATCCGTTGTAGTTCTCACAAACATGGAACATGTGCACTGAAAAATGCTCTTTTACTACAAAAATTTTTAAACTTTAAAATAAATGAAGGCAATTTTCCATTTTTATTATCTTTATTAAATATTTAGAAAATTCACACTTAAAAACAATGTCTTAAAATTATAAATAAAAATATGTATTCTTAAAATAGAAAACTAAAATACCAGTGTTTTATTTTGCTTAATAATCAAAAAATTTTAAGAGAAAAATACAATTTTTTTTTTTTCAAGAATCAACGGGGTAATCTGAGGTATCAAATTCAGACAACAAATCATTAAGTATATCTTTGTAAAAATCTTGACTTCGGATGGAAAACTCCAAAATCTATATCTACACATAGCTCTTCGAGATTGTCATGATTCTCTGAGTGTATGCAATTGAAATTATTATTGAATTCACCATCATCAAAATATTCGTCGTATTCATCAAAAAACCAATTATCCATGCAGACTTTCATCAAATCCAATGATGATTTCAATTGAGCTCTACTACTTATCGCAACTGTTTTAACATTTGTTCGGTTTGCCAACAATAGAACAGGAAGCTTACGTTGCGTTATTTTCCCCTCCTCTTTTAATAATTTAAAAGCACCATAGATGAATTGTTCTGTTATTAACTTACACTGCAAAAAATTAATATGACTTAAATTACGACATTGCTGAAATAAATGTATTAAACCCTGATTGGTAATATTAATGCAATTTCGTAAATTTATATCTTCTAAATTGGTCAGCTGTGCAAGCTTTCTTAAACATTTATCATCCAAAGAACTATTGTTGGGGCAAATTAATTTTTTCAAGTTCTTTAAATCTCCTACCAATGAAGCTGCTGCAAAATTCAAACTTGCATATCCAATCAACATTAACTGTTCCAATTGTTGCGATTGATGTTTAACCAACTCTATTAATAGTTGATGACATAATGGGTGGGAGTCATCAATGCCAAAAATTTCTAAACGTTTCAATTTTGGTAATTGGGCAATACATTCATATTGCTCTGTTGTACTACTTATTTTGAGATCTTCAAGTTTATGTAAATGATGGACCATTTCTTTAAAATCAGACGTTTTTAAATGCATACAATTACGTATATCCAGGGTATGTAAATTAGTCAGATTTTGACAAATTTGTTGTAAATTAAATTCATGACATCCGTTAAGAGACAGTTTTTCGATATTAGATAAATTACAAATATGTTCTGTTGTTATTGAACAATTTTTCAGACTTAAGACCTTTAGCTTTGGCAAGCATTTAACTTTCTCTGCGAATCTATTATCAAAGCTGAAATGTTGAATTTCTAATTTCGTACACGTCTCCATTTTACCAATTATATAATGTAAAAAGTCTGTGTCTGCTGTGTTGACACTTTGAATATTTTTGCAATGCTGTCCAATGCAATCTAATACAATTTCATAGTCATCACAAGGTAATGTACCTTCGAATGACTTAATGTTTGGTCCAACCATTTTTATAAATTTAATTTTTTCTATCAGCGTCAATCCACTTATTGTATCTAAATAAAACGTTTTGTATTCTGCCTTTGATATCATACGGAAAACATCACTGAAACGCGGACATGTGTGTGAAAGGAGAATCTGGTCACGCAAATCTAATTTTTTGCAAATGTCTGCCAAACAATAATCGTTTAGAAATTGAGTTACGGCACTATTGTTGCTGCTTAAGGCTTGAGTATTCATTTTTCCTTGTGTTGATGGGATTTTTGAAGTAAGAGATATATTTGTTTTTTCTATTTTTTAATATAAAAATATATATCGATGGCTTTTTGTTGAGTTCTTCGGCAACTGAATGTTTCTAAGATACTGATTTTGATTTGTCAAATATATTGTTAAGTGCTCCTCATGAAATTTTCAAAATTACTAGAAGATTTACACTTCTTTTTAAAGAATGCTGATTATTTCGAATTATATGATGGTCTGACGACACATGTACTGAAGGACCTGATAACATTCAATTTATGACATACTTTGAAAAAAAAAAAAAAAACATCCACATGTAGAATGTATATATAGTGCCAATACTAACTGCCTTAAAGGATATTCTTAATTCAGCGCATGGAGAGCATTTTGAGGATTGCATATGGTCTGACGACAGATGTACTGAAGGACCTGATACATGTAGTTGCATCATCTATAAATTTAGAGAAAATTCAGTCAACGATCTTATTAATCTCTATCATAAACATCTAAATTTTTAATTAAATAAAAAAAAAAAAATAACCGAAATTATTATATTATACGTATTTAAATTTATAAGAAATATTTAATGAGATTTTAATTTAAGAATTATTTCAAAAGAAAGTAAAATAAAACCAAATACATGTAAAACTAATTTTTAGTATTGTTTTTTATTATACTCAACTAAACAAACAAACAAACAAAACACTAACAGATTCCAATTACCGCTTTATTACAAGAAACAAAACCGAACAAAACAAACAAACAGATTCGAATTTCATTAAAACACAAAAATTTGTAGATTAATGAAAATGTCACATTAATAAATAATTAATTTATGACCTACTTGTACATTTATATGTAGAATGTATATACCAAACACACAAAAAAATAAAAACAAAAATATAACATAAACACAAGAAAGAAAAAATGGAAATTTCTTATTAATACAAAAAAACAAATATGTAGATCAATGACTTTCACTTAATGCAAATTTCCTCTTAATACAAAAACAAATATGTAGATCAATGACCACCAAAAAATAAAAAAAAAACACACAAGAGATAAAAAGAATTAACCGACGGCAACACTCATAATTTCAAAAAGACCTACCGCTTTATTACAAGAAACAAAACCGAACAAACAAACAAACAGATTCGAATTTCATTAAAACATAAAAATTTGTAGATTAATGAAAATGTCACATTTATAAATAATTAATTTATGACCTACTTGTACATTTATATGTAGCATGTATATACCAAACACACAAAAAAATAAAAACAAAAATAGAACATAAATACAAGAAAGAAAAAATGGAAATTTTCTCTTAATACAAAAAAAAAAAAAATAACCGAAATTATTATATTATACGTATTTAAATTTATAAGAAATATTTAATGAGATTTTAATTTAAGAATTATTTCAAAAGAAAGTAAAATAAAACCAAATACATGTAAAACTAATTTTTAGTATTGTTTTTTATTATACTCAACTAAACAAACAAACAAACAAAACACTAACAGATTCCAATTACCGCTTTATTACAAGAAACAAAACCGAACAAAACAAACAAACAGATTCGAATTTCATTAAAACACAAAAATTTGTAGATTAATGAAAATGTCACATTAATAAATAATTAATTTATGACCTACTTGTACATGTAGAATGTATATACCAAACACAAAAAAATAGAAACAAAAATAGAACATATATACAAGCAAGAAAAAATGGAAATTTTCTCTTAATACAAAAAAAAAACAAATCTGTAGATCAATGACTTTCACTTAATGCAAATTTCCTCTTAATACAAAAACAAATATGTAGATCAATGACCACCAAAGAATAGAAAAAAACACACAAGAGATAAAAAGAATTAACCGACAGCAACACTAACAGGAAAGATCCTCGTTACTTTACACCTAGCCAATCACGAACAAGAAAAATTTTGTATAACCACCACTTTTACATTACAAGCAAAGAACCGACAGTAGAATGTATATGCCACCAAAGAATAGAAAAAAAAAACACATAAGAGATAAAAAAAATTGACCGACGACAACACTAACAACAAAGACCCTCATTACTTAACACCTAGCCAATCATGCACATGACAATTTTTGTATAACCACCACTTTTACATTATAAGCAAACAACCGACGGTTGTTCTGTATATGCCACCAAAGAATAGAAAAAAAACACACAAGTAAAAAAGGGCTAAATTCGGCTGTGCCGAATCTTTGAATACCCTCCACCATAGGGGCTGAAGATGATATACGTATATACTTAATTTTGCATGAACTGTAATATGAATATGTTTTGTCAATTTATGTAATTTAAATACCAAACTGCTCGGGAGGATGTTCAATAATCTGGGTAAAAATTGACAGACGGACAGACAGACAGACAGACGGACATACAGACAGACATACAGACAGACAGACAGACAGACAGACGGACAGACAGACAGACAGACAGACATCGCTAAATCGACTTAAAATTGCATAAGGTTCACGAATATATATACTTTATGGGGTCTTAAACCTATATTTCGACATGTTACAAACGGAATGACAAACTGATATATACCCTCACCATATATGGTGGAGGGTATAACAAGAGATAAAAAGAATTAACCGACGGCCACACAAACCACATAATTTCAAAAAGACCAAAAACAAATATGTAGATCAATGACTTTCACTTGATCATAAAAATTTTGTATTACAACCCTTTTATATTATAAGCATACAACCGACGGCCACACTAGAAGGCAATTAATTCAATATGAGTCCTCATCTAAAATGAAGGGCAATTAAATCAAGTTGTGTCAACATCAAAAATGAAGGGCAATTAAATCAATATGAGTCCACAGCTAAAATGAAGGGCAATTAAATCAAGTTGGCTCCTTATACAAAAAGCCATTAAATCAAGTTGCCTCCTTATACAAAAGCCATTAAATCAAGTTGGCCCCTTATAAAAAAGCCATTAAATCAATATGAGTCCCCATAGAAAAGCCATTAAATCAATATGAGTCCCCATAGAAAAGCCATTAAATCAATATGAGTCCCCATAGAAAAGCCATTAAATCAATATGAGTCCCCATAGAAAAGCCATTAAATCAATATGAGTCCCCAATTTCCTACTACTAACAAGAATTCGAACGAGTAGAAGAGGGTCTCTCGTTCTCTCCTAAAAATCCCTCAAAAGATTTTACAAAGTCACTAAGTGATAACTCAGAATTAATAGAAAATAATGAGAATAGAATAACTACCATTTTAACAAATAACAATAAAAATGTTGAGAATTTTGAAAGAAAATCCATTTTTAAACATAAACCGTCTTTACATGAAAGAAAATTAAATATGATGAGGCAAGGAGGAGAATTTTTAGGGAAAGACAAATGTCAAATAAGATTAGAAAGTGTAGAGAGATTTCAAAAGAGAAGAGAATATTTTAAAGTTATTGAATCAACAGTAATTGATGAGTCGGGAGATAATCGGCCTTATGCCAAAGTTTTTTTAGGTTCTATTAAAGTTTTTGGATTACTCGATTTCGGAGCATCCATAAGTGTTTTAAGTAAAAATTGTAAGGACTTTTTATCTAAACTTCAGCTGAGTTTTACTCCAATTCACAGTTCATTAAAAACCGCCGATGGCAGTAGACAAAATGTTATAGGTTTTCTTGAAATACCAGTAATATATAAGAATATTTCAAAAAATGTTCTTTTTTATTTATCTCCAAATTTGAAACAATCGGTTTATTTAGCCATCAATTTTTGGAAGCTTTTTGACATCGCTCCTCAGCTCTTTCTTTCTGAAATTTCTCTAGATACCCACAAATTAACAGATTTGGAACTTTACGATTTAAAACGAGTTGTTGAAGAATTCCCGTCGTTTAGCCAACTTGGTCTAGGTCTTACGTCATTAGAGACACATTCTATAGATACTGGAGACTCATTACCCTTTAAAATAAAACATTTTCCATTATCACCCCCTCGACAACAAGAAGCGTACAGTGAATTAGACCGAATGCTGTCATTAGGAGTTATTGAGGAGAGTAACAGCTCTTATTGTAGCCCTGTTGTACGTGTTAGAAAGCCCGGTAAAATAAGGCTTTGTCTCGACTCTAGGAAATTGAATACACTCACAAAAAAAGACGCATACCCGTTGCCACATATCAATGGTCTTCTGAGTCGTTTACAGGATACTCACTTTATTACAGGTATTGACCTTTGGGCAAATACCTTTAGATGAGTCCTCAAAAGAAAAAACAGCATTTACAGTACCTGGCCGGCCACTGTACCAGTTTACAGTTATGCCTTTCGGGCTCTGCAACGCCGCACAAAGAATGAGTCGTCTCATGGACAAGACTATCCCTAGTCGAGTGTTTAAAAGCCGCGAACCTAACTATTAACGTAGAGAAAAGTCGTTTTTGCCAAAAGGAGATAAAATATTTAGGCTATATTGTAGGTCAGGGTTGTTTAAGGACCGACAAGGCTAAAATAGACGCAATTTTCCACTACCTAAATCACCACGTCAGATTAGAAGATATGTCGGAATGACTGGATGGTATCGTCAATTTATATATAATTTCGCAGATTTAGCTGCTCCTTTAACAGATTGTTTAACGAAACGCGTAGATTTTCAATTAACCCCGGATGCTGAAAAAGCATTTGTCAGGCTGAAGGAGTCACTAACGACAGCGCCGGTTTTGGTTCAACCCAATTTTAATTTACCATTCACCATCCAGTGCGATGCTTCGCGTGTTGGAGTAGGTGGTGTGCTCACGCAGGCAGACATAGATGATAGAGAACACCCGGTAGCCTACGTGTCCCAGAAATTAAACAAAAACCAAAGAAATTATACCGTTACAGAGCTCGAGTGTCTCGCCGCTATTGTATGTCTGAAAAAGTTCCGTCCGTATGTATAAGGTCTTCCTTTCAAGATAATCACTGATCACTCTAGTCTCCGTTGGTTGATGTCTCAAAAAGATCTTAATGGCCGCTTGGGTCGCTGGAGTTTGATTTTACAGAGTTATGATTTTGAAATTGAATATAGAAAAGGATCAGCGAACATAGTTCCTGATGCTTTGTCCAGATTAGATGTTGATGAGATTTCCGTTCCGTCCGATACTAATCAAGATTCCATTCCGTTGGGTTCGTCTGAGATAAATTTAGAATCCGAAGTTTTCAAATCAGAGGAGTATGAAAGTCTAAAGACCGAAATTTCAAAGAGTCCGCAAAGTTTTTCAGACACGGTTATTTCAGATGGTTTCATCTATCAAGGAGTAAAGTTCAGAAAGGGCGAGTTTGTAGAAGACGAGTCCTTGTGGAGATTATGGTTACCAAGCCAGCTTTGTAATAGGGTAATTGAAATGAGTCATAATATAGCATCATGTCATGGAGGATTTGCGAAGACATTGAATAGGGTAAGAGAAAAATATTTTTGGCCAAACATGTCACCAGACATTAAAAAGTTTGTGTCAAATTGCGAGGTTTGCAAACTTGTTATACCGACAAATCAGAAACTTAGACCACCCATGGGTCAACAAATGGTGAACGTCCATTTCAGTGAATTTACATGGATTCGTTAGGTTCATACCCCAGAACGAAAGCTGGCAATTCAATGGTCTTCGTAGCCATTGACCACTTCACTAAATATATTTTTCTAAAACCTCTCAAAAAAGCTACCAGTTCTGCTATTATATCATATTTAGAAGAAACCATTTTTCATCAGTTCGGTGTTCCACAGTTCATCCATTCAGATAATGGAAAACAATTTGTGTCTTCTATTATGTCTGACTTTTCAAAATTGCATGGTGTTACCCATATTAAAACTGCCTTTTATTCACCTCATGCGAATTCGTCTGAGAGAACAAATCGTGAATTTTTGATTAAACTACGAATAATTCTAAAGGAAAAACAAGATAGATGGGATACTTATGTATCCAAAATAGCCAGCATACTGAGAAGCGATTACCATTATGCAATTAAATGTTCCCCATATTTTTGTGCTTTGGCTACAACATGATTGCTCACGGATCTGCTTACCCAATTATAAAGAAGCTAGGATGTTTAAACGAAGGCCAATTCAATATTGTACCAAACGATTAAGGAATGTCAAATTTACACGAAAATTTAGCAATTGCTCATCAAAAGGCTACAAAAAGTTACAACACTAGATGTCGAGGTGTCCAATTTAAAGTAGGGCAAGAAGTCTTCAGAAAAAGATTTCAACAATCAGATTTTAAGAAAGGCATAAAAGCAAAATTACTACCACCGTATGTAAAGTGCAGGGTCAGAAAGAAAGTAGGGTCATCGTATTATGAGCTTGAGACTCTTAGCGGTAAATACATTGGTATGTATCATGCAAAGGTTATAAAAGCATTTTAAATTTTTTTAATATTTTTGCTTTGCCCGGCTAACTTTTACTCAGGGTGTGGTCGTGCCCCACGAAAAGCATTCAAATCTGATTTTCCTTATTTTCGTCCCTCGGTTACTTGCACTAAGAAGGTTTTGTAGCAGATTTTCATACAAATTTGTGTTAAAATTCATAAAAGTAATTTTTTTTGAATAACGTATTTTCATACAGTACAATTCACAATATAATTTTTTTAGTGTATTCATGTAATCAATAATCAGTTTTACATAGTTTTATAAAGATCTATGTTGTAATTCAAAAATATTAATATAGTAATTATTTTTACTATCCAACATAGAACATGCTATTTCTCTTTACTATCCAACATAGAACATGGTATTTCTCTTTACTATCCAACATATAACATGCTATTTCTCTTTACTATCCAACATAGAACATGCTATTTCTCTTTACTATCCAAATTAGAACATAATTTTATGCTACAGCTATGTTTTCAATATTAGCACAGCATAAATCATAAATTTATGATTTTTTTGTCAAATTTCATGTTAGGACATAATTAAATGATTCACAACCAAAATGAACTGTGTTTTAGTTCAAGTTGTTCTCATGTTTATGAATACGAAAACAAATAGAACTAATCGCGTCATCGATTACGCCTTTTTTATTCGATAATCTCTATAACTAGCATAGCAAATATGAGAAATACATCTTCCGTTCTTTCTTTCTGCCTTGAATTCAACGTGACAAGATCGTAAGTTCTAAATTTTGCTATTTCAAAATTAAATTTTTCTAATCGTTTTGAATCCCAGTTAAAACAGTGTACAATTTAAAGTATTAAAGAAAAAACTATTCGTAAATCTGTGAAAATATCTAGCAATCTTTATATTTTGGAGAATAACATTAAAACCAGCATTTTTTATGAATTTTATGCAAGTGAAATCACACTACTTGAAGCTCAACGCAAATATACGCACTTTCTCTGGGACTTCAATTTAAAGAAAAGACAAAATATATTGGATTCTTATTTCCATATAATCGTGCCATCTAATTTGGAAACAAAGGCCACCAGTAAAATTGTAAAAGATAAATCGCCTGGAGCCACAATTCAATTTTATGTTCGCATGCCTCAACGTGGTTGTCGTTTTCCTATACTCATAGCGGGTCACCTTTAAGAATTACGTCACCATCGCGTCATAATTTGACATCAAGATTTCCGAGAAAATCAAGAGAAACGACATCTAACAACATTTCATTTCGGAATCAGAGTGATTAAGAAAAATTCTGTTGCAATAATCCAACCATTAAAAATTATATAATCAATTTGAATTGATTCCATACCAAACCAACCGCAGACAATCAACATGGAAACATTTCACCATAATCATTAAGTGGAGATTATTTTTTTTATCTGTTCAACATATGTCAGGTATATCTAAACTTCATTTGATCAACAATTTTCTGATGTTAAAATTGAATAATTTCATCAAATATCACCAACAAATTCCCTGTTAGGATTAAGCAAATCACGCCTTAATACATACGATCATCGTGTAAAAATCATATTGGTTTAAGTTGGTGATATATATGTGAACCTTGCTGTAATTAAATTCATTCATGAAGCAAACTGTACAAGAAGAAGAAAGAAGTTTTGAATAACCACAACCTGTGACGTCATCAATCGTGTTTAATGATATTTTTATAAGTATAGAAACAACAACACATAGGAATGTTAATTTCTTTTCTTTTAAGTAGGACACTTATTTTTTTCATTGAGAATTGTGTAAAACACTTTAATTTATTTAATATAGACAAAGAGTGTAAATTTTTTATATCTATATTTTTTTATAAATGAGATGATCCATTCATAATCATTACAATAGGTCTGTTCGACCGATTTGTTTAATAAATTTTTTAGTTGAAAATATAAGATGTTTATGAGTAAATCAAATCATTTATAAAAACTTTCAATATAAATTTTGAATTAATAGTGTTCAAGAGTGGATATAACATCACCCACTAGTACAAAACCTCAATTAGGATAACCTTACTCATTTTTTTTGCAATAGACCGGTTAAAATGTTAATTTGTTTGTAGTCGCAAGTCAAGTCTTGGAAAGAGTAAGTTTCTTAATCTTTTATGTTGTAGCGTAGGTCTAACATGGTCAAGTACCCTCCCCATTCCGACGAGCGTACCCCTTCAAGCTTTCCGAGCACCGATCATAGTTAAACCAAAAAGCCACTTGTTTGAATTTGCTAACAAGCAACAAAATTTGCAACTATTTTTGGTTTTTGGTAGACGGACTTTTGCCTATATGGATGTTTTTTTTATATCTCGATTTAACAGTCGAGTTTTTATGGTCGATTATGTCTGAAATACGTCCATGTAATTGGAGCTCGTTTTCAGCAGCTTATTTGAGGTTTTACTTTGATTAGTGAGGTTTTAAGGAAATGTTGGAAGCGTACGTTGTCATAAAGATGGCCACCCCGTTTCGGTGTATGTGGCAGTGACTTGAGGACCGACGGACCGGACGATTAAGACAGTGTTTCGTTTGGTGTTGTAACTTACATACACACTTTAAAATATGAATTGATAATTTGGCGATTAAAGTAAAGTATTAATTGTAAAGTATTGTAAAGAAAAAAAAAACAGAGTATTGTAAACGTTTTAATATTTGGTTGGCTAGATAAGTCGTATTTGGTAGTGTTTAAGAATTTTACAGGTATTAAAAATTTTGAGAGTTTGATTGGCGTTTACATTTTGGTAATTTTGTTGATTAATTACTAATTCGGATTATTGATTTCAAGTTAGAATGTTTGACTGCGAGGACGATTTGAATACGAAAAGGCTTAGGGGCAGCAAGATTAATCACCGGAAAGCCACTGACGGTTCAATTAGGACCGACTCTGAGGAAGAAAATGCTACGGGTGGAGGAACGGATTTATTACAGCCCCAGGTTAAAAAAGGAGTTGAAAGTATGCAGGCTCTTATGAGTCGTTTCGAAAGAATGTTTGTTCAACATTAGATGGAGGTGAGCCATGCAACTACGGAAGGCTTTCTAATTTAGAGAATAGTGGTTTAGGTCGCGCCCAGACTACGGGCGGTAGGCAGGATCTATTAGAGGAAAACCATCATCGTCGGAGATTACTTGAACAAACACCGGTTTCCACGACACCGCAAGTAGCAAATGTATTTTCGGATGTGAACGATAGAAGAGGAAGGCGCGTTCGCGATTGAGGCTTAAAATACAATGGTAGTCAAAAATCGATACCAGTGGAACGATTTTTATTCAGAGTGGAAACTCTGCAAAAGAAGCATGGCATATCAACTGAGGAGTTGTATGCGAGCTTTCATGTGTTGTTGGACGGGCAAGCTTAAGAGTGGTACTGGCTGTACATGGAGGAAAATGCAGAGCTAGATACCCATACATTCTCAGAATTTCGGGTAGTATTTTTAGACCAATTTTGACAGGCCGAATGTGACGAAGAGATATGATGAATGAATGTAAGCAAGGTTACAATGAACCTTTTGACGAATTTTATGCATCTATTCTCGGCATGGCTTTTACTATGAAGAGTAAAATTCCGGGGCAGGGTTTGATTAATATTTTAAGAAGGAATTTTACATCCGCGGATTAAGAACTTGATTTTTGGGTGTAAAATAGAGAAGCTCGAACAGTTGAGACTAGAGTGTAGGTGCGCTGAGAAACATTTATCAGAATTTGAAAATAGACCGAATCAGAAAAAGAAAATTGAAGACCTCGATTGGGAAAATGAAGAAGCGATAGAAGAAGGTGAATGTAGAAGTATAGAAGCGTTTGAAAGACGGGCTCGGAATTTTAGTTTAGCTGATAATAGTCGGGGATCTGGATCAATCCATCCGGATTTGCCTCGAAAGGAGGAAAATAAGCCAACATGCCCCTGCGATTCACCGTTTCATAAACTTTCGTTTTTTAAATGTAATCAGCCAAATTTTATATGTTTCCTATGTGATAAGTGTGAGGCGGAAAACAGGAAGAGCGAAGGTCAGACCGGGATAAATCGTCTAAGCAATTCGAACCCGGAAAGAACTCCCAAATAATGACAACAGTCTTAAAAAATCAACAAATTGACCCTCCGAAACTGAATTACGACATGATGGCATCATTAATATTAGAGGAGCGGCAAAAACGTTATGATAATGTAAGAGCTCGAATTTTTAGCGATTTGGAAGAAAAGAAATTTGCAAAATGAAATTTTAAAAAATGTTGCAGCAGTTGTTGTTAAAAAAATTGTATTTTATTCTTTTGTTGCTTTAGTTTGCTCGGGCTTAGAATGGTATGGAAAGGGTTTAGCTCGCCGGGTTGAGGTGGTCCTTTAACCTTACTAAGACAAAAGCTGCTGGCAACAGAAAAAAAATGTTCATTCCAAGACTTTACAACTTTACATTCTCTATACATTGAGAATTGAAATATAAATATAATGAAAACTACCAAAATTGATTTACTGCCATTGACTCCATTTATGTCCATTTGCGATTGGTGATTTTATCGGATGGGACACCTTTAACTAATTTCCCACCCATCTGCACTAAATGACTTCGTGTCCTTAATTTGTCCTTGTCATTTCTTTAATTTTAAATCCTTAATTAACCTCGTCACTCACACATACATATATATCCTTGTAACCAACACTCCCACTTAAATCTTTCTACTCCATTTTATAATTCAACATTGTGATTCATTTATTGAAATCATAATCTTTTAAATTATCTATAAAATCCAAAAAAAGTTAGCTTAAATATACTAAACGTATTTTAATATTTAATTTTATCAAAAAAATAATTCGAGCATATACTTTGTATACAATAATAGAAAATTCAATATAAAAATTTTAATGAATCTTAATAATTACCAAAATTTGTTAAAAAGCGAATACATGTTTGAAAATTTACAACTTACAATTTGTGATCCTTATTAAAAGGATTTGATGTTCTGAAATGATGACAATAAGCGGTGTATGAGATTATGACGATTTTAAAACCATCCTTTAGTTCTATGTAGTTATAACGATGCATTGAGCTCAATCCATACGTTTTAGTACTGTAAAATTTAGAAAAGTATATTAAAAGGTTGTTTTAACTTGATTAATGTAAAATTTCTAAATCTGCTATTCAATTATTTTCAAAATCTTAGTTGCAGTCATGTAAAGAATTAACAAACATGCTAAATTGTTGGTGTATACGTTAGTTTTTACAATAAGCAATAATTATGATTACAAGCAATTTTAAATTATTTGTGATAATAAATAATATTTCCTTTTTAACAAAAAAATGTTTCTAATAATATTAATTCTTAATATTTAATAAATTGTTAGTTTACTTATAATAGAGTATAATTATCATTTGAATTAGCATCTAAACTTTATTATGTTATTTACTATATTAGTAAACGAACTTAGCAGACACGCCAAAATTCCTGAAGAGTTCGTTTACAGATTCAGTATAAGCAAAATGTTAGTAAAAGCAATAATAATAATTTACAATGTTGTTAGCAGTAGAGTCTTATGTTAGTACATATTTGAATAAATGTAATAAAATTATTTAAAAGTTAACATTATATTTTATATGTATAACAATTTAAGAAATTGTGGATGTTGTTTGTCTATTGTGTGGATGACGTCACGATATGATAACTGTTTCCTTAGCAATACGATGTCGAAAGTTGTCTTTTAATAATTTTTTGTGTTAATTCATATAACGGTATTCTTGTTGTAGATCAATATTATTATAACTTATGCACAGTTGGACTGGAGGTTGTAAATTTGGTCAGCTTCCAAAAGAACGATGTAGACGTTTTCTTCAGGGGTTTTTAAACATGAAATTTTAGGATTTGAATTTGTTTAACATTTTAAAACATTTCAGACGGCCTTATCTGAATTACCGATGATAAAATATTATTGGGGAACGATATACCATCTGTAAAGTTTCCAAATTGAAGATTGAAATATCGAAATGGCCAAAGCCATAGATATCCAATCCCTTGACAAAATGATCTTTTTTATAAATGATGATTCCAAAACAGAAGGTTTCCTCCAGTACACGTGTGATTGCGTCAGCAGAATAATTTAAAAGTACACTGGTTTAATAAATTTTAATTGTTATCTTAATGCTCTAGGATATCTATATTTTATTAAAACACCTTTTTTTAACCACTTCCACTTTTATATAAATTCCAATTTTGAATAAATTCTTTTTTTTTTTGAACTTTATGTATTTTCTTACAAATCGACTTTTTTCGATGCTGGTCGCAAAGCAAAAAAAAAAAATACAAATCAACCAATACAACTTCCCTCACTATCAAGAAAGCTTTTATGTGTCTATATTAAAATTAACGATCTGCTCTCACGGCGAATTATATTTATACATCATATGATACACCTTTTCGAAATTTGTTTTGAACTCTATCTATAAAAAGGTTTATATTTACATATGTAAAATTTTGGTGTAATACAATTTAATGCCAGATCTTTATATTCTTTCAAACAAAATATACTTTAAGGTCTTGTCATAAAAAACTGTAACAAAAAATAAGATTAATTAAAAAAAAATCGAAGTTTAAAAGGACAGAAAGAAAAGCGATAGAATCAACGATAATAAAGGATACAAACGATCGAAGACCATACACAACAATTAGTATTGGAGGCTTTGAAATTATGGGTCTGCTCGATAGCGGGTAAATGTAAGTTGTTTTGGAAATGGTGCTCTAGGGGTAGTGGAAAAGCTAGGCCTTGATGTTCAAGGCATGGATGATGAGCCGAAAACAGCCGGAGGCGAAATTCAACCTATAGTTGGCAAAGTAGTTGCTAGTGTATCGTGGAGAGGTAGAACGAGCCCCATAACATTATATTTAGTTCCCAGTTTACGACAACAACTTTATTCGGGGATGGATTTCTGGGATGAGTTTGGAATAAGGCCACAAATCGAAGAAAAAGACCTAACAAATAAAAGTGAATTTCAACTTACTCCTTTGCAATACCAGCGGCTGGAAGCAGTCAAAAACTTATATCCATCGTGCACAAAATTAGGCCTAGGAAGAACGCACATTATGCAGCATGCTATCGGGGTTTTTGATGAAACATTGCCCGTTAAACAAAAATACTACCCTATGTCACCAGTAAAGCCTACATAGAAGTCGAGAGGATGCTTGCTCTTGGCGTTATCGAAGAAAGCGAGAGTGCTTGGAGCTCGCCCTTGTCATTGTCGAAAAACCTGGAAAAGATCGCTTATGCGTCGACCTTCGTAAAGTTAACGACCGAACGAAGAAGGATGCTTATCCTTCACCTCACGTAGAAGGTATATTAAGTCTCCTACAAAACACTTTTTTCTTTACAAGTCTAGACTTGAAGGACGCCTTCTGGCGAATTCCTCTTCAGAAGGAATTCCGAGAGAAAACAGCATTCACGGTCCCTAGCCGGCCATTATACCAATTCAAGGTTATGCCTTTTGGCCTATGTAACGCCAGCCAGAGACTGTGTTTGTTTATGTCGATGACTTTTAGATTTGCTCACCCGATTTTGACGCTCACCTTCAACATCTTTCCGAAGTTGCTGAATGTTTATCCGGTGCTGGCTTAACCATAAATCATGAAAAATCTAAGTTTTGTCAAAAGGCAGTACGATATCTTGGATTTATAGTCGGCCAAGGTGAATTGCGTACGGATCCAGCGAAGGTGCAAGCTATGTAAAGCAACTCCGAAGATTTCTTGGTATGTGTGGGTGGTATACGCGATTTCTGACAAATTTTTCCACAATCACCGCATCTATGACGGATTGTTTGAAAAAGTGTAAAGAATTTAAAATGTCGGAGGACGCCTTGCAAGCCTTTGAAAGAGTTTGAAGAGTTAGCATCATCAAAAGTATTAATAAATCCTGATTTAATAAACATTTTTATTTGCAATGCGACGCATCTACGGTAGGCATTGGTAGCGTGCTATTCCAACTCGATGACCGGGGTAGCGAGTGACCGATCGCATATATGTCGCAGAAGTTAAATTCAGGGAGTTCGAATGCCTCGCCGCCGTCGTGAGTGTGCAAAAGTTTCGCCCTTATATTGATGGACTCCCATTTACCATAATTACTGATCACATGAGTCTTAAATGGCTCATGGGTCAGAAGGACCTCTCGGGAAGGCTGGCGAGGTGGAGCCTGAAATTGCAGGCGATTGATTTTAGCATAGTGCACAGAAAAGGTTCCAAGAACATTGTGCCCGATGCATTAAGTCGCATGTTTGTTGAACAAATTGCCAAAGTCAACTCGAGCATCGAAATTGATCGTAATGCACCAGATTTTCAAGAAGCCGAGTATTTAAATATTATCCAAAATATACACGAAAGTGGAGAATTTCTTCCAGACTTAAAAGTAGCTGATGGAGTGGTTTTAAAGAGAACAAATTTTCGCACCGACAAACACAACTACAATATTTGGAAAATTTGGGTACCGCGAAATCTTCGTATGAATTTGATAGAAAAGTATCACAGTGAATCTTCAGCAGGCCACGGTGGTATTGGTAAAACGCTTCACCGTTTAAGGGCAAAATATTTTTGGCTAGGAATGGCTAACGACATAAAATCGTATATAAATAGTTGCGAAATTTGTAAATGTTTGAAAGCCACAAATGTGATTAACCGGTTAACCGGGTTTTAGTACTTTTTGCAAATGTACGTTTTTGGTACTTTTAACCCTAGAATGGTAAACATATTTTTTTTAGCACTTCATGGTAAACATCGCCTGTGAGGCAATTTTTAAAAAAACGCACATTTCACCTTCGAAAAAACTAAAATGTATTAAAACAAAAACAAAAACATATTTATTTTATATTTGGTTACAAAAATAAACAAAAACAATTCATTTTTTAAATAGCTTAAACATTTTATAGGCGTATTTGTAGATCACATATTTTTTTAGATTATTTGAAAAGATCTTTTACAAAAAAAAAAAAATTAAAAAAAACACAGCTTGAAATAAAAAAAAAACTTCTGGGTCTTCTAGACCTGAGATCTAATTAACGTATAAAAAACTAATTCACAGCTTAAAACTTAAAAATAATTGTTGAGACTAAAATAAAATTTGTGGTTTTTTTACCTAATTTTTTTTGTCGCATTGCCAACAGTTTGGTGATCTGTGCTCTAAGCAGTATGTTTTCTTGCATTTTGCGCAGAAATATATGCTCATACGCTTCAATTTCGGAGGACAGAAATCACATATCGATCTTTTGCCCTTTTTGATACCGGGTTCATCTGAATCATTGTCAGAATTACGATCAATCACGTCCTTTATTGCGGAACGAACTCTTTTTTGCATACGTGGCCTTTTTTCCAAACGCATGGCGCACCAGGCGCTGCATAGGTTCTTGCTTAATATCTTGAGGAATTCTCTTCTTGACATTGGCTTTATTTTCAAAACTTCGCAATTTGATACATAAATTACATAGCTGTTGAGACAAGCCATATTCAACATTCCATAGAACATGCAAAGTGGCCAACGCTTAGTTTTACGGCTACTGCTTGAATGACCACACATCTGATCAAAAGTATCCACAGCACCTTTTGTTTCATTATAAGATTGAATAATTGTGGGCTTACCGGAAACGGAGTCAACGGAAGGCTTGTCGTGCATGGTAGAGAGCAAAAGAACGGTCTTTTGAGGTTTCGGCTTATAGCTAACAAGAGTGAGCTTTTCGTGGAATCCAAAAAGAGATGTCCCAACAGGACGTGACGAATTATGTTTGAACTCTGCAGGAATTTCTTGCTTATTATTTCGAATTGTTCCAATAAGAGTAAGGTTGTATGGTGGTTGAAGCAATTGCTCAGCTAGCGGTATAGAAGTAAACCAGTTATCGGCGGTTAAATTACGATTAGTGCCATGTATAGCCTTTGTAATCAGCTTACAATAGTAGGAGCCTAATGTTTCGTTTATAGTTGTACCGGGGTTTTTTCCCAAATTCGGTGAGGCATCAAACATATATTTCGATCTTACATCGCACACTAAAACAATCTTTATTCCGTATTTGGCCGGTTTATTAGGAATATACACACGGAATGGACATCGTCCCCTGAATGCCAAAAGTTGTTCATCTATTGTCACGTACGAGCCTGGTTTATACAGATCTCTACACTGCTTGATAAAAATTTCCCAAATATGTCGGATAGGCGCAAGCTTATCAGTTTTTTTCTGTCGTCTCGAGTGTTACGATCATCGAAATGCAGACACTTGACAAGGAACTCAAACCGTTTACAGCTCATTGCAGCTAAACTTTGGGACCCACAAATTGAAGGATCAAATAACTCCTCTGTTGACAAGTGATTATTTTTCAACGCACCGCTCAAGATAAATATGCCAAGAAGAGCACGAAGCTCTTCTATTGTGACCTATGATGTAGTGGTATTCTGAATTTTATACTTGATAGCTGCTTGTTCCATATATTCATTAGTGCGCAAAAGTACTTCATCCATCAACTCTGAAGTAAAAAACAGTTCAAAACAATTCATGGGATCTACAATGCCCTTGGCTCCTTCTTTTGGCCCTGGCACAATATGGACTATGTTTCTCGAAGGAGTTCTGTTCGACTGTTTTTGTGACGAAGAAGAGCGGTTGCTCTTCATTTTGCGACGTACCTACAGTTTCCTGAACATAAGTCGGTGTGGACTGTACATTGACATCATTTTGATTATATACATCAATATTCTGCATATCATCGTCTGAATCAGCGACGTAATTGGGGTCAGCCGCACTATCATCTGAATCGAAATCTACTTCCAAATCGTCGTCATGTTCACTTTCATCTACCGATATCTCCTCCAGCCATTTTAGTAGCTGAGCTTCAGAAGTAGCCATCTCAAAAAACTATAAAAATTATACGCAGACTTTATTTTTTAGCAAAAAAAAGAAAAAAATGCACAAGCAAATATGTTCAAAAAAATTACCGTTATTGGTAAACTTCGCCTCACAGGCGACACACGCGTCTATATCTCAGCAACGCAACGGAGAAAATAAAAACACGTCTGTGCCCAAGCTCGTACAACACTCAACTGAGTTGGCACGAGAGCACGCTTTGATACGAGTGAGCGATCAGGAAATATCGCAAATAAAATAAATTGCTTCGCCTCACAGGCGATGTTTACCATTCTAGGGTTAAGTAAATAATAGAAAAATTCACAAAATTTGAATAAATTTGTAAAAAAAAAAAAACTAAACAAATTTTATAAAAATCGAAAAAATTTTTACAAATCGAAAAATTTTTTAAAAATTGAAAATTTTAATATAAAAATCCATAAAAAATTTTTAAAATTGTAAAATTTTAAAAAAATCCATAAATTTAATAAAAATTTAAGTTTTTTTAAAAATCTAAAATTTTGAAAAAATTTATAGTAAGAAAAATTGATAAATTTTATACAAATAAATCAACTTTATAAAAATCTATAATTTTATAAAAAACCATAAATTTTTTTTAAAATTGTTAACGAATTGATAACGCTATTGTTGTTGTTGACTAATAAGTATGTTGGTAAACACGTGTGTGTGAGTATAATATGCTGTGGAAATTTTCATGGATGTTGAGTATGCATATGCGCATTAAGGTGACCCTTATTGTATGAGGAATATGAAATAAATTTTTCTTTATACACTAACCAATGACAATAAAATACCAATGTAACAACATACATACTGTATACATTCTGACATTGGTTTTTGTTAAATAAAACAAACATTAACATATAGCATAACCTACAATAATAAAATTCACAGAAAAACTCATAGCTAAAGTTTTAATACTCATATCATTATACATTAGAGGATGGCCTAACACAGGTACGTACACCCAGAGAACATTATCGGTTGTGGCTACCGAATTTGATGCCAATCAAATTCTTGCGGTTGCGGCAACTTTCTTCATAATAAATTATATTTTTAGTTAGAAAAGCCAATATTAAGTTGTTGTTTAGTTGACATAAATGTTATGAAGTTCCACAAAATTTGGTTTACTGCACCACAACTAATTTAAATTTTCTTTGATATTTTTGATACTTATACATTTGAATATTTTAATTAAAACAAATATTTTTTTCTACCTATTACACCACAAACACTTATAAATTTTGATGGCTAATACACATTTATAGTATGTACCGTATATGACAAAGCCACGGTCTTTTTCGGTTTTTATGCCGTGGATCATAATGAATTGAAATTTTGCAGAAATGATCTAGACGTAGTTCTGACTTAAACCTTATAAATATTTTACAACTTGTGGAACAAAAACATTCCAAAACCGGCTCTGGAAGACAGAAAATTCTTTACTTTGCATATATTTGTATGAAATAGCCACGGTCTTTTTCGGTCCCATGTACGGCGTTTTTATGCCGTAGATCATAATGAATAGAAATTTTGCAGAAATGATCAAGACGTAACTCTGACTTAAACCTGATAAATATTTTACAACTTGTGGAACAAAAACATTCCGAAACCGGGTCTGCAAGACAGAAAGTTCTTTACTTTGCATATATTTGTAGAAATTATCTAGACGTAGTTCTGACTTAAACCTGACAAATATGTTTCAACTTGTGGAACAAAAATATTCCGAAACCAGCTCTAGAAGACAGAAAGTCCTGTACTTTACATACATTTGTATAAAATAGCCACGGTCTTTTTCGGTCCCATGTACGGCGTTTTTATGCCGTTGATCATAATGAATTGATATTTTGCAGAAATGATCTAGACATAGTTCAGACTCAAACCTGACAAATATTTTTCAACTTGTGGAACAAAAATATTCCGAAACCGGCTCTTGAAGACAGAAAGTCCTGTACTTTGCATACATTTGTATGAAATAGCCACGGTCTTTTTCGGTCCCATGTACAGCGTTTTTATGCCGTGGGTCATAATGAATTGAAATTTTGCAGAATTGATTTTGCACTGTGTGTATTAACACACATAAATCAAATTAACATGTAAAAGAACAACAAATTTTCCTAAAAGTATGTAATCTATGCATCTATCTATGTGTCTATGCATATGGCTGTAAGAATACGTTTTTTCAGCTTAAACTAGACATATGGAATACTAGTTTCTTTATATATTTAATTACAGGGCAATTTTTCTGAAATTACATATAATTGGATGTCGTTGTACCTTTAACTATAGACATGGTAAATGTCAGGTATTCAAAACATTGCATTATGAAAAAGTTACACAACTAAATAATTACAAAATATATTTAAAAACGCCTTGGTCTGAATATACTTTTTAATTATATTTTTTTAAATAATATTAGAGGAATATTTTTAGCAAATAAAGTTTTTTCGTGCGTGTTCTTAAAATATATAATAAATAAAAATATAGCAAAAATATAAAAAGTATTAAAAATAAATATATAAAATATAATATTCCTTATTGAGCTAAAGATCCTTTATTTATAAAAAATTTAATTATAAATAATTATTTATCCCAATATTTCGTCACCACATTGGGTGACTTCTTCAGGGGAAATTGTCTTTTTTTATAATTAATAAATTAAAATTATAAACTGAAAACTTATATATAACAATTTTTTAAATAAAAGGCGGTAAATCAAAAATTATTTTTTGTCAATATTAAAAAATAAAAATATCACAAAATTGTTATATATAAGTTTTCAGTTTATAATTTTAATTTATTAATTATAAAAAAAGACAATTTCCCCTGAAGAAGTCACCCAATGTGGTGACGAAATATTGGGATAAATAAATATTTATAATTAAATTTTTTATAAATAAAGGATCTTTAGCTCAATAAAGAATATTATATGAATAGAGAAGATTGAAGCAAACTAAAATAATATATAAAATATATTATAATAAAAATAATAATAAAATACAATATGTTACAATATAAAAAATATAAAATATGTTATATAAATATATAAGTATATAATATAAAAGGTATTCAACAATACGTGCAGTGAACTTACATTGAATTTAAATAAAATTTTGTTTTTTCTTAGTTTTTAAGTTGAAAGTGATAAAATTTTAAAATGAATTACAAAATTAAATATTTAGTTAATTAATTTTTTTTTAAATAACAAAACGAACAAAGCAAAAAATAACAAAAGAACAATAGTCAATTTAAATTATATTTAAATTTAATATTTTTTTACTAAAAATGTTGAATTATAGACTAGAATAAATTAAGAAATAAATACGTCTTTTCGTTTCAAATTCCATACAAACTTTAATATAATAAAAAACAAGAATAAAATTAAAATGAAACTATTTTATAGATTTTATTTTTCTAGTGAATTTTATTTTTAAAATTGGCGATAGAAATTTATTTTACATTCCTCCTACAATAAAGGCCACCTTAATGTGTATTTTAACATCACCAACAACAACAAGTTTTATATACTGAGCATCCATGAAAATTTCCACAGCATACACACACACACTACTACCTACATACTCAATAAGAACAACAATAAAATTTCATGTTAATTTTGATATTTTTTTTATACTTTTCTATTATTGTTTTTTTTGTTGTTAAATGCGACCGAAAAAGAACGTGGCTTTTTTATATCCCAGCAAAACCACATATTACCAAATAATGTGTAAAGAATTGTGTAGCCATAGGGGACAATGCATTTCTTTACACCTTACTTCATTGATGAATTTTATGGACCCATTAAATTAGAGGTGATTAAGTAAGGGGTTACTTATATGTATAGTGACCATATTTTTTTCATACCGTTGCGGGACATTCTCTTGTTAAGATTCAATTAAAAATACATACTATAAAAAATTTATAATTCATCACATTTATTTTCTTAAATTCAGAAAAAATTATTTAAAATAAAAAAAAAACTTAATAAAATAAAATAAACAAAAACAAAACAAAAAAAAGTTATAATTATTTAAGTCCTACTTTAACATTTAAAATTTTTAGGAATATTTTTGAGATGAGTGGATTTTTTTAAGAATCACATCATTCTCTTTAATTGCATCCATTAGTTTTGTGCATGAATTATCATAATGCATTTTTAATAATAATATCGCTTTCACGGTACATGTTTCCATTTGCGTTTTTTCTATTGTCCACAATTTATTTACAACTGAAAATATTCTCTCGGTAGCTCCGTTTGTGCCAGGTAGTGCCAAAATAAATTCTATAATTTTTACGATATTTTGAAATGGAATGTGATTTAATGTGAAATGGGTAAATATTTCTACCCACTTTAAATCAATTGGTATATGTTCTTCTATCCATTTATTTATTTTTCCATTATCCACGTATAACCTAATATACGATATTTCGTCGAATAATTCGATTTCGGAAATATTGATGTGTGGAATGTGATTTGAAATAAAATCTAAACTGGGTTTTACATCCTCATAATCAAAACATTTTGCTAAAGAAGCCCATTGAAAAACTTTGGCATAAGAAAGTTCTAATGTCCATTTTTCCAAATACTCCAGACAATTAGCATAAAAGTTCGTAGTATGTAATATAAACCATTTTTTATCAATTTCTCCATTTTCATCCAACTTGTTTAGAATATGTCGCAGCGGAGTTGGTAAGAATTGGCATTTCATTCTCTCCGTCAATGCGAATTTTAATTCATTTAGTTTTTTATCAGTTTCCATTATAGTTGTTTTATCTCCTTCTATAGATTTTACAGCATTATGGAATAGTGCTGACTGATGGTGCAAGAACATAAGCCATAATTCAGAAGCTGGATTATTGAAAAAGACTTCAATAATTTTGGGACATTTTTCAATTGAAAGGAAATACGATTTTAATGGCTCATATAATTTTAAAACTCTTTCAATAGCAGGTAATAAAGCTAACCATCTAGTTTTGCAATAGCCAAGTATACGATGGTATTCTGTATCTGCATCACCGCAAAAGCTTTTCAAAGTTTCTACTCTAACTGTGTATATGAAAAAGTGTCCATAAATTTTCACAATTAAATTTTCGATATCAATCGGCAAAAGGTCTGCCGCTGTTTGTATAGCATTGTGAATTATGTGAGCAGAACAACCCACGCCAATTATATTTTGTTCAAGATTAGCTTTCAATCGACTAAATATATTGTTTGTTCCTTTTCTTGATATGCCACCAAAATTAGTATTTGCGTTATCTCCGCAAAATGCCACGATTTTTTGTTGTAAATTGTTCTTATTAAGAATATTCATTATGGAATTAGTTATAATTTCTGAAGTTTCTCCAGGCAAAGACACAAAATCTAACAATCTTATTTTCACGCCAGCTGTAAAATTGAAATAACGAACTAATGTCGGAAATAACTTGATATCTTTATGATTTGATGCATCCGAGAATACAGACATGAAGTTTATAGACTTTAATTCGTTTTGTAATTCTTCAAATGCGTGCGGTGCAAGAACATTCTTTATAATTACTTCGGTTTTAGTCCGACCAAAAGAAAATTGTTTGTCAAATAACTGCTTAATGAGTTTTGAGGTGCAATCCATTGACCTAAAACTATGATGATGGCAAATTGCATGAAAAGATAGAACAGCTTCTGAGAGAGCCAGCTGTCTTTCTCTATCTCCAAAGATTGTTCTGGGAAAGAAATTTACCAATTTGCTTGATGAAATAGAACTTTGCAGCGATTTTTCATGTTTATCACTAGAAATATGCCTAGTTATATCATTTTTTCCTCCTGCAGCAACAGAAAATACACTATTACATATTGAGCATTGTGCATCATAATCCGTCTTTCCTTTTTTAATCATTAATGTCCACGATAACCCATATAAATAAACTGTATAAATAGAAAGCGCCAAATGAATAATAAATAATTAAAATATATAAATTTATTTTTACAAAGAAAGACACAACCAACTAGAACGAATAAACAAAACAACATTGTATATGCACAAAAAATATTTGAAGTTACAGTCAAACCTAAATCAGCGCGTTGAGCGTTGTGCCAAAAAGCTGCCAACAATTCTCATGCCCATACAAATTGTATGAAGCAAACCTCAACGCAACGCTCAACGCGCTGATTTAGGTTTGGCTGTTACCTGCAGTTCTAAATGTTGCAGGTATCCGTAGTTTGGAGTTGAAACAGAATGCGTTTTTATAATGTATAACGCCTGTTATCGTCAAATACTGATTTATATTATATTATTTTATATATTGGAAAATAGGAAATATGCGGGACATTTTGCGGGACACTTTTGATCGCGGGACAACAAGGTGAAATGCGGGACGGTCCCGCGTAATACGGGACGTATGGTCACTAAACTTATATGGTTACTAGGGTGGGAAAAGTAATGTGTCTACAAATATATTTTAATAAAAAAATATTTAGAAAAAGAAATTATCACAAATATTTCAAACGTTATTAAATATGTGGTCATGTTGGGAATCGAACCTGGGAACTGGATGCCGGCCGAGAACTCTACCCACTGAGCTATCAACGCTCTTCATGTATTCGTTTGTGATGTCGAAACGTAAATGCATTACAATTTTGCTTACAAAAAACAAAAAGTAATGAGTCTTAAAATAGATTTTCAATAATATTTAGATTACTATTTTACGTGCAATACATTATCAATACATAATCAATGATCAATAAATTATCAATGATCGTTAACTCATTACTTTATTCTTGCAAATAATACAAAAGTAACGAGCTACCATTACAAAGAAATGCATGAGTACATCGTACTCATTACCAAAGTTTTGCTGGGATTCATAAATGTGTTGTATACGAAATATTATATGCAGGCATTTTATAAACTAAAGCAGTGATGTTCATTTGATGCAGTGCTGTTCATTTGATGGGACAATTGTCCCCTGCTCAACTCACATGTATTCTTACGCTCTTGCTTTTAGTCGTCACTGAAACCAAAAAGTATATAATTTTCTATAGAGTATGTTTCTCTCTCACGAACTTTATAGTATTCTCTTAGAACACGAACATAGTTTGGCGACAACAAAGGTGAGTTATGGTCGGCAACTTTTAGTAGTGTTTAGCGGTGCTGCCATATAACCAATTTTAACTATTTTTTTGCCGTTTTTTGGGATGCTAGAGATTTTTCAGATTATTTCATAAAAAAATATTTTTAATTTTATTCATGTATTTTTTCAGATTTTTCATATAAAAATATAATATTTGTTCAATATACTATTTATTTTTACTAAAATTAGACATGTCTAATTAAGTAAAAAAATACAACAAAAATTTGCAATTGTGTTAAAAAATTGTTGCGAATTCAAACATAACATTGTGACATGAAAATTATTTAGGTGTGTACACACACATTGACCAACTATGTCTATTCATATCCATTATTTCCCATTTCTATGGTAAAAATATATTATAAAGAGAATAAATATGATATTAATTGTTGCAACATATAACTAAAAACCTATAAAAAATGCAATAATTTGAAAAAAAAAATTGTTTTCATGAAAAAACTGGTAAACAGTTAGAATCCCAAAAACTGGGATAAAAAATTACACTGTTTATGTGGCGGCACTGCATACACCAAATTTAATGTTTTTCAACACTTTAGCAACTTTGAAAATGTTGCCCTCTCATTTAAAAATGTTGCCGCTGAACTCTGTACCATGTTGAATTTCTGGTAGAGCGGGAAAAATACTCTATAGAAAATTATATACTTTGAATTCTTTTGTATGATGGGCTTTCACCATTATCACCGCATTCACTTGCCATGTCTTTTTAATTTTTATAAGCCTTTCTTTAATTGCGCCAATTCTTTTTCAATTTTTGTTTATAAAAAACAGCTGATTTATAAACAGGTGCTAAAAAGGGCATATTTTTTGTTCTATTGTGATCAAAAAAAGCAACATTTTGAGAGGGTGAGTTCAACATTTTAATAATGTTAACTTATAAAAAGGCAACACTTTTCTTTTAGAAAAGAAAACGCCATAAGTTTATGAAACAGCAATTTTAGTAAATACAGCCATGTTGCACTTCTATGGTACCTTTTTGATACTTTTGGCGATCATATGTTTTAAAACATGCTGTGTAGTTGTTCACTTTTACACATTATTTTTTTGTATATATTGTTTTTAAATTTCTTTCTCGCCTAGGACATGAATTACAACAACAACCCTCACCATACGGTTTTTGTTCACTTGTTTGACAGCTGTCACTTCTGACATCACTGGTATACCCTGTGACCAAACTGCTCGGGAGCATGTAAAAAAATATTTTATTGAATATCTTGAAAGCTAGAACCAATCTTAAAAAATGGAGTGTATGTTTGAAATCAGCGTTCCAATTAGCCTTAGAAATGGATTTTAATTGATCTGCTTCAGAACTGAGTATACTTATTTAATTTTTTAGGTGTTAGCATGGATGAAGGATAAGTACAGAGATTTCATCATATGCAGTGGTGTAGAATAAGAAGAAATGAGTTAGATAAAAATTTATTTACCCCATAAAAACGTACAAAACGAACTTGGAAACAACGATAAAAATGAGAAAAACAATTACTTACTTTTTTTGATTTCAAATTGTTTTTTTTCGCCAGTCTTCGAATTTTTTTGGAGTTTGGACTTTTTTTCGGTGTTTCGTGATCTGGTACTTCGATTTTCTTCTATTTGACAATTTCAGTTTTTTCGTTTTCGGCGCTTTGACTTCAGCTTTCTTTTTCTCGTGATCCGGTGCTTCGATATATATTTTTTTTTGCTGGCAGGTTTTAAACCAACATCGTAAATAAAACAAAACATCTTTCTACAAATATGAATGCCTCGAAATAAGTACATTGTATCAACTCTGGATTTATTTTTTACCCTTTGGCCATACTTCTTCCGACTTCCAGTATTATAAACGTTTTCAAGCGATAAATGTTGTCGATGAAATTCCAAATGGCTCAAATGGACTAAATCTTGTTCTGGTTTACTTAATTCTTGGAAAAATTGCCGGCTTTGTATATCAAGATTTTCTGGAATTATCTTATTACATTCTTTCGAACAACATGTTTCGGATTTTTCTCCGTACATCAAATCGATGTTCATCGACTCTTGTACCTATATCTTCAACGGATTCCTCCAATTCCGATATAATATTGGATTCGGAAACATCATGCAAAAAACTTTGATTTTCTGTTAGTCTCGAAGTATTAGCACCGACACTTTCAGATAACGTCATATCGATCTCATCATCGCCATAAACCGAGTCTAGTCTTTTTAAATCATCATCAAAACTGTCAGAAATATCCATTTTTATAAAAATTACTTCAAATCAACATCAGCTTAGTAACAAAATTACAAAAGAACCAAAATTGCGAAACTACTTTTGAGATATTGATAACACTCGTTATACAGTTGGCACAAGACTGAAGCGTCACTTTATTCTTTTCTTATAGTTATTTTTACAATGTTCTTCGTATTAGTATACGGACATCAACCCTTTACTGAGAGCGATCAGATAGCAGCAACACACTAAAAGCGAAAAAAAGTACGTCACCACATAGGCATGACGTCACCATGCCCCCTGGGCCAATAGACATCATTGTCAATAGTTTAGCCCATTTTGTACAGGCGTTGTGTTTTTGCAACACCAACTAACGGATTCGAATTATTTTTCTTTCAAAACTTAGTTTAGGGATTTTCCATTGCGATACTTATTCAAAAAAAGCATTAACCCGTTTTGTTTAATCAAGTTTTAAAAACGGTCCAAAAAAAGATTTCTTAAAAACCCATTTTCGAAAAAAGAATTAATTTTATTTATGGTGCTATTTTAAAAATAGCTGCTGCGAAAACGCAACAGTGGATAATTGCGAGAACGCAATAGAATACTAAGTATTCTATCCTGATGGTTCTGCGGAAAAAAACAATTTATTAAAAGAATATGATTATATGATCTAAAATCCTATTAACACCATACATTTACCAAAATAACAGATCAACAATACATAAAAAACTTCTTTGATTTCTAAATTTGTTGACAGTTTCTCATAGAAATTACTGATTTATCTATAACATTTCGTATTGGAAATGACGTGTTGCATTTTTTAAACTATACAACCATACTCTTTATAATTGTATAATTCTGCTATAGCAATATACTATTTGAACAATTCTCCAAAATTTTATCAATACGGAAAAAAGCAGATGTCATATGGGCTTAGTTTGTTTTAACTTTTCGTAGGGGTGCCCATCAGCTGGTATACAGCTCTGAGACGTGTGTTTGATGAGGTTTGTTTATTTAGCATATATTGGTTAATTTCTGAGTTAGTTTTTCCGTTTAATTATAGTAATTTATTTCAATTTACACTCACCAAAAAAAAGTCTGTAATGGCAACTGAAAATTTTGTTGTTACGGGAAATTCTGCTAATTTGAGCCCAGCGGTATTTTTTGCTAATCTTAGCAACACAAGTCTGCTGACTAGAAAAATTAGTAGCCGCTACTAAATTTTAGAAGACTTTTTGTAAAGTGAAATTTAAAATCTCTTTGCTAAAATCAGCAAAAAAAATTACTAAATATTATTAATATTCGTACATAATTTTTAATTTATTTTTTTATCGAGCTTCAATAATACTGATTATATTTTTTAAAAGATATTTTATACAAAAGGAAAAAAAATCAAAGGCTTAAAAATCTTAAAAATTGTTAAAACATAAACGAATTTATCATTTTGTTTTAATTTGGTAATTTCTGTTTTGAAAAATATTTTGGTATTTTTTTTTTTACTTTTAAGGTTAAATTTAATTGTTTTTATTGCTGATTTTTAGAACTAAAAAACCCTTTTAAGTGCTATTTGTACCTTCACTTCTGATCCCTTTTTTAATCCTATATAACGTTTTAGGGCAATTTAAGTTTGTATGTATAAGTTTAAATTATTAGAAATTAAAATTAGTAATTTTTTTTTGCTAATTTTAGCAAATCGGTTTTCAAAAATTTGTAAAATGATTTCTGAAATTAGCAACGAAAATTTGTAGATATACTGTACAAATTCTGTAATTTGTGAAATGTAAATAGCAAAAAGATTTGCTAATAAATTTTTTACTAAAAATCAGTACAAAAATAGTAAAGTGGGATTGAAAACCGTTTACAAATTTTTCTACTAACTTTTTTTTCTGAGTGTAATTATTATAAGAAAATATGTAAAAACTTATTTTTATTAAATAAATTTGGTGTGGCATTTTGTTGGAAGTTATTTTATTTGGAAAAATATTACTTTAAAGTAGTTTTTGGGCTATTGACTGTAAACATGCATTAGCAAGTTGCTCCCCTGCGCATATTTTAACAAAAAAATATAGTATTTTTATTTATTTTTTTTTTTTTTTTGGCATAATAAATCTTCAAAATTTTAAGTTTTAATTGAATTTTAATTACAATTTTTTATGTACATATGTATTCATTTTCTTTTTGTAATTCTAAAAACTTCCATTTGAATTATTACGTGTGCTGTTGATTTGAAAATCCATTTACATTCAAATATTTTAGCGGTTTAAATTTGCCATTAATATGCATCAAATGCCCTTTACATTTAAATAACCGCTGTAACAGTTGGCAATTTATAACGTTTTATTTAAGTTAACGTTAAATAATACGTTGTCGTTTTTAGTATGAATGTACAATTTAATGTTGCATTTTGATGGCATGCACACAAAGCAAATATACTTACAAACATATTTACTGTTATAATGCATTCATTCATTGGGTTTTTCTTCTTTTTTAATCTAGACACATATATTTTAAACCAAAGGTTATTAACTTTTGTTCCAAAAAAAGGTGTGTTGACACAAATACGAATTAGCGGTATAAACGTAGGGTTTCAGTAAACGGCTCTTATAAATACATAACACTTATATGCGTATTTTCAGATACATACCTTAACAATTGTTAACGTTTTATAAATATTTCGTCTGTACGAGTTAATTTTAGGTAAAGTCTGGTAAATTGAGTAAAACAATTCTCTCACAAAACGAACGCACAAAACCAAATTTCATACCCAAAAATAAACGTCAAATTTATTCATATTAAAAAACAACTTATTATATAAATATATTTAAAATGGCAAATAACTACATACTTACATTTTCAAATGTATTTTCTATTATTAAAAAAAAACTTCTTTTTATTAAAGTTTTTATTTAACTTTAATTATTTTCACAAATGCTGATTTATTAGCAGCAGGTGATAATTTAACAGTTTTAAGATTTTACTCAAACAAAAAGTACGGGTAAGTTCTGGTAAAAGCGAAACACCATTACTCTCATGAACGCTCTCATTTACCCAATTTTTGTTACAAGAAACGCTTTTTGGTAAGATTGGACTCCCGCGGTAACGTACGTCGAACACACCTGTTATTTGTCTGTTTTTTCTTTTATTCGACGATTAAAGAAAGTTTTACGTCAATGTACAATATTGTTGTTGTGTCACATGTTAGGTTTGTCTGATTTTGATATTGGTCGTACTCTTAGTTTTTTGATATTGGTCGTACTCTTAGTTAAAAAATATAACGATATAAATTAATGATTTACGAATCACAGAAATTAAGGAATAAAACAAATTGTAGAATGACACAGTACAGCACAAAAATGCGTCGAACATGCGACCCATAAATTCTGATAGATCTTACGATGAAAATCACTAATGTGAACACCGAATTTAAAAATTAGCTCTACTTTTTGAAAAATTCGCAAAACTATACTCTACCTGAGTATATTTCGGATAATTTTTACTATGGTTTAAAGTTATTGACTCGAAGCTTTTAAAACCATGTCAATTTATTTCGATTAGGGTGTGGGATTTTCTTTCAATTAACGTAAAAACTTCACTGAAATTTCAAATCGTATAAAATTACTTTGCCGGATTTGCAAAATTTTAACACATCATGTTGTTTACATCCTACATTATTCATTTTATCAAAAAAATCACAGCCTTTACATCTGAAATTTTAGGAAATTTAATTTGAAATACAAACTAAAAAACATTTTTGTTGTAAACTTGTTTTGTATAAATTTACTATGGTGAAAAGCAAATATTTTACATATTGAATTACATATTGAATTTGTCGACGACTCCTGATTTTTGAGGTATAAAAAATGAATTACTTCAGTTTTAGTTAATTTTAATTTAAATTAAAGCACAATGTAAAGAATTTTTTCATAAATTATGTAACCTGCGGAATTTTCTTAAGGTGCAAATTAAAATTTTGGACCATATTTTCGTTGTATATTAATTAATAACGAAATTGTGAAAAAATTTAATTTCAACTTTAAATATTACATATAACACTTCTCGAAACGTGCAATATACCAAATAAAAGGGCAAAGTTCAAACCATTTGATTATTACAAATCATACCCTTATTATTTTATTTTATGTTTTTGCAAAAAATTTAAAAAAAAATTATTCTTCTACAAAAAACTGATTTTTAAACTGTAGGTAACTTTGTGGTCTGTGTACCAAAGTCAATTAGATATGATGGGTTACAACCCCGATGCATGCAATTTTTCATAAAATGTTGTACTTTGTAACTTTTCCGGAGTTGGTAAAATACAAATCACACAAATCCGATATAAAATACAATTTTGACACTATATTCTAAATTACACTAATCCGCCTTATAAAAAATACTCAAAATCTTACCAAATACAAATGAGAAGATATTTTTCAAAAAAGCAACATATTTAATAAAAATACCATTTTTTTAATACCCTCTACCATCATAAGAAGTTGGATTGCATAAAGTTAGGAATTTAAATGAAAATAATATTTCCGATCATTTACACAAATACTCAATAAACAGAAAAAAATAGAGAATAAAGTAACAGTTCGATGCTGAATGTTTGAAAACTTTTATTGAAAAAATTTTTGCCAGCAAGAATTTTCAAGCAGAAAAACCATATGCTTGAAAAGATATTATAAATTTGTAAATTCAAATAAAAATGTTTTACAACTACATTATTATGTGCAAATCAATAAATATTGTAAAATGAATTATGAAAAAGATAAGAAAACAATCTGAAATGTTTTTGCTTAATATTTTAAATCAAGAATTCTCTTTTTCCATATCGACCAGTTATAATTTATTTTTGCATTTGGGTTTACAAGCAGCTGTTTAACAAACTTGTGAATTATTTCAAATTTTCCGTTTGCCTACCTTTTAAAGTTAATTTGTCTTACTCTCCGTAAGTTTTTTTATTGAGTAATTCTTACTGGACTTGACTGAGAAAGGTAAACAATTATACCAATGTTGAAGTAAACATACACATAGGCGAATTTAAGTGTATCCTTACTAAATTTCATAATGAAAGAATTGCAATATCTACTTTACACAAATAATTCAATTATATAAATACAATTTTTAAAACAATAACCAGTTGTCAATTTAATAAAAAAGAAAAATTCTTTGATTTGGCAAGATGTATTATTTCCAGGGCTCTATGCTCCTTATAGGAACCATCCTTATAGGATGTCATTCTGTTTTTGAGAACATCCAAAGAAGTTAATGCATATTTTTCGGTTTGTAAGAAGTCATTTTAGACAACTTTCAAAATGTTGATATTACCCCTACTTATGAAGTCATAAGAATAACAATTCAATTGAAAAGCATATACATTTTTTAATTTTTATATTTTTTTATAACAATTTATAATCATTGTAAAAAACCAATTATTTAGTTGATCCATAAATGGTTAATTCCTGCAGTCTTTTAATGCCTTACTGAAAACATATTTTGCATACCCAGTGATATCCACTTTGTCCTGGTCGGAATAATAATTAGTTTTGGTTTGATTTAGTTTTGCTTGGACAAAAAGACACATTACAAGTCGAAGTCGATTATTGTAGTAGGTCCCTGTTTCGACTAAGAAAATTATCTTATTTGATCTATAGAATTTTGCTTACTTTTGGCACTTACACATGAAATATTTTTTTTTTATAAAATATAAGCTTTAAATTACATGTCAAAACGGTATTTGTACCACACAGAATTTATAAAAAATACTTAGAATAGTGGTATGTTTTTTGTACCATCGGTCCGGAAAGAGTAAGACTCAAAAATATACCAAAAAAATGTATCACTTAACATGGGACTAATAAATTGATGATTTCGCTAATATAATGATAACAATTGTAATGAAATAAATTTCATTACCATTATTTTTATTAATGGTTATGGTTTTAGAATATGATTTCATTGATTAATGTCAATGTTTTTGAATTTCATTAGCATTTTTAAAGAACCCATTAAAAAAAACATTAGCATTATTAAACGTCATTTTATGTGTTATTAATAAATGACACTTTTTTAGGCAAAAACATAACAAAAAAATAGAAGAGATCATTTCTAAATTTAGCTAACTAAAGCATGAAAATATTGTAATTGAACAAATTTTTAAGTTAACTAGTAGTTAACTTAGAGTAAAATTCTTGACAAAAACCCACTAAAATTCAAATTATTATTATTTTTTTTTTTAAATCTATGTACAGTTTGTCAACTAATTCTTTTCAAAATAAAACAAGTAAAAAAGGGCTAAATTCGGCTGTACCGAATCTTTGAATACCCTCCACCAAAGGGGATGAAGATGATATACGTATATACTAAATTTTGCATGAACTGTAATATGAATATGTTTTGTCAATTTATGTAACGAACTTTTGTTATTTAGTTTTAGCAATGTTATTTACAGAGGTCTGCTCTGTTAGCGACTTTAACATTGTTCATTTTTACGTTTACTTAGTTATCATAGTATGTAAGACAATAAATGTAATCGAACAATAAGGAGACTTAATAACATTTTTACTTACTTAACAGAAAAAAAAAATAGATACAGAAAAATTGTACAAATTTGTATGGAAAATTTAGAGGTACCTTCACATTTTCACTCATAACTTTTGAACCGCTTGACCGATTTTGCTCATTTTAAATACCAAACTGCTCGGGAGGATGTTCAATAATCTGAGTAAAAATAGGCACCCCCGCTTGCGTCTTCGCGTCATGATAGCCATTTCAACAGACAGACAGACAGACGGACATCGCTAAATCGACTTAAAATTGCATAAGGATCACGAATATATATACTTTATGGGGTCTTAAACCTATATTTCGACATATTACAAACGGAATGACAAACTGATATATAACTCCACCATATATGGTGGAGGGTATAAAAAAGGTCATAATTTTCATTTTTGATTTAAAAATTTATTAACAAAAACAAGTTTTCTGTAACTGTTAATATTAATACCAAAAATGGTAAATTTCAATATAAAACAAAAACAAAAAAACAGCATATACTCACTTGTCAAATAATTCTTTTCAAAATTCAAACACATAGAGTATTTAAAACGTAAACTTAAAAACTATAGTAGTATTGGTAATAATACTTGGTATCGTGGCCACTAGCATCCAAGACTGCCTTCAGACGTCGCGACATTGACTGTAAAAGGCCAATTAAGACATAATTATCTGGAATTTTCTGCCATTCTTCATTAATTGCTTTTATTAAAGCATTTTTATTGGTGGGATCCCGTTTAGCTACTTTCTTCTTCAATAAAGCCCACAAATTTTCGATGGGATTTAGGTCAGTACTTTGAGCAGGTGTGTCAATAACTTTGCTGCAATTATACAGCAGCTAGGTCCTACAAACCAACGATTTGTGTTTGGGGTCGTTGTCATGATACAGCTTGTACTTCAATTTATGTGAGTCTTGAGGATCAACACACCCGAAACTAATCGCGCTCCTTTTCAATTCATTTTGTAGGATATCCAAATAATACTCCTTCGTCATAACTTCATTAAAAATACGCAGCTCACCACACCATTACAGAAAGCTTGCCAAACTTAACAATTGGTATTATATTCTTCTGCTGGAAGGCACTGTTTGACTTTCTTTAAACTTTGATGGGTCCATCACGATAGTACAACATTATTTTTGTTTCATCACAAAAAATAACGTCATTCCAGTACTCTGCAGTGTTGTTAACGTTAGCAATAGAAAAGTTGAGCCGTCTCTTAATGTTAATAGCAGAAAGCAATGGCTTTTTTCTGGCTACATGTGATGTGTAATTGTGCATTTTCAGAACTTTTTTTACAGTCTTGTGGCTCACTTCCTTATGGCAATCGTTTTTTATGTCCAATGCAAACAGCCTCAAGGTTGTTTGCGGATTATCTCCAATTTTTTTTTTTAATTTTGGAATGATCGCGTCTGGTGAGCTTTAGTGGTCTCCCTACAGAATTGTTTAGGTGCAGACGATTTTCTTTTTCCGCACGTCGAATAATGTTATAAATGGTCCCCAATTTTATATTAAACATTTCAGCCAATTCCTTTGCCGTTTTCCCCTTATAATAATTGTAATAAACTTATTGAATTAAGTTTTCGTCAATTCGTTTTCCAGGCATGGTTAAAAACGCCGATTTTAGTTAAATGTGCACGTGTCCAAACAATAAATCTTATTAAAAGCAATATATTAAAGCATACCAAAGAAGGATATTTGATTTTTTTTTCGAATTTGATGTACCGTTAAGCCTTTAATGTGAAATGTTGCTTATACATAGGCAAGATTATATATTTTCGGTCATAGTTCCTTTAGTTTTTGTTATTTTTGCTAACGGTTGTTTTTCAACTAAAATTAACATGTGTGAGAATTTGTTTATGGTGTTACATTTTTAAAATCTTTCCACGTGTTAATTTTAAAGCTAGTTGAAGTGGGGTACAGACGTGTGCAATAAAAAGTGGAAAAAGTTGTTTAAAAAAGTTCAAATAAAATCTAAACACGCAAGAATTTTTTTATAAAAAGTGAATTTTATTATAAATAACAGGTAAGAAAAAATGTTGTTATTGTTATGTCAGAAATTTTATGAAAACAATGTTGCTTATAGGCACTAATTTTTGTTTTGTTTAGAAATGCGCCTAAAAGGTCTCACAGAAACAGAAATTAGAAAAATTTTCGATTTCGACTGGAATAATTCTGATGATGAACAAGGTGAAGAAGAAGAAGGGTTATATGATTCCAATTTGGAGGGAGTCATTGAAGAAACAATTGATCAGGTAAGTGATATTATACTTTAGTTCGTTATCTATTTAGTTCTATTCATCTATAAAAATCCCGTACAGGTAATGAAAAGAGGAGAAAACGTTGAAATAAATTTGATAACCAGAATCGTTGAATCAGAGGAACATGCTGTTGAAGAAGTTGAAAATGAAGAAGATACAGAAAACATCGTAACGGAAAGCTTTGAAAAAATCAATCTAGAGGGTATAAGATGGAGGAACACGAGCCTACCCGATTGCGAAACTGCTTGGAAAGAAGAAACAGTTTGTCGGGAAGTCAAAGATCCAATAAAATATTTCAGTGAGTTTTTCGATGATGAAATTACAAACAAGATTTGCAACAAAACAAATCTATATTCGATGCAAACAAAAGGTGTAGTGCTAAATTGTTTACCATTCTAGATCAGATTCTTATGTGTACTTCTTTATTTAGGAGTAATACAAGTTCCAAATTTACGAATGGCTTGGATGCCAAACTTCAGATTATCAGCTGTTGCAGATTCTTTATCAAGAGTACGCTTTGAGAAAATTAAAGAATCTTTTCAAATAAATGATAACACTCAACAGCCGGAACGTGGATCAACTAATTACGACAAACTTTATAAAATACGTCCATTACTGGATAAAATGAAAGAGAAATGCAACAAAATAGACCAGGAGGAGCATCAGAGCATTGATGAACAAATGATTAAATATAAAGGACGTCACAATCTAAAGCAATACCTACCAATGAAGCCCAACAAGTGGGGTTTTAAAATGTTCACAAGAGCTGGAGTTTCAGGTATAGTATACGATTTTGCTCTCTATGTAGGAGAAGGAACGTGTTCATCTTTTGGATTAGGAATTTCATCAGATATTGTGTTGCAATAAGCTTCTAATGTTCCACAAAACAAAAATTATAAATTATTTTTCGATAATTGGTTCACTTCAATAAGCCTCATGATTGCGCTAAAAGAAAAAGCAGGAACAATTAGAAGCAATCGCATGAAACACTGCAGCCTTATGAATGAAAAGGAGCTCATAAAAAAAGGTCGTGTATCGTATGTCATTAAATTTGAGGTGGCATAAAATTTAATTGCCTGCCGCTGGTACGACAACAAGAGCGTTCAACTAGTTTCAAATTATATAGCTGAAAATCCAGTTTCAGAATGCAAACGCTGGTGTTGTAAAGAAAAGAAGTATATACATATACCTAGAACTGCTATTGTCGAGTGTTACAAAAGCATATGGGATGCGTATTGTATACTGGTGCCTCAGCACAGCAGTAGTTAATAGCTGGTTATTGTATAGAAGATACCTCAAAAATCAAGACGGAAGAACGAAACATACGTCGTTGTTAGATTTCCAATTGATGATACATAGCGAACGTGCTTCTACATTCGTCTGATACAACGCCAGTAAACCAACACAAAAGAGGTCGCCAATCGGCAATCCTTTCAAGCATGCAATCTGATCCACCGGCACCAGCGTCTCCAGCATCATCTGACATTCATTGGGTTGAATGGGGAGCAAAAGGAAGGTGTAGATTATGCCACACCGGTATTCCAAAATCAAAATGTAAGGTACACTTATGTTGTAATCCACAAACAAATTGCTTTGCATAAAATATTCATATTTGTTTGTGTTTTAAAATGTACCACCAATGCTCAATGTTGCTTATAAGCAACATCTCATACCGCTGAAACCAGAAGTGATAGAGGCTTGAAATTAATATCAGTTCATATACAAGGCTCAACCAATAACCTAATATTTTTAACCACGCCCACTTAAATTCTGACGTCAAATTAATTCATTTTGTGTCTCTTTTTGACCTGTGTATGAATTTTGAAAAGAATTATTTGAGAAGTGAATATATGCTGTTTTTTTTTTTTGTTTTTGTTGTTTTTTGTTTTATATTGAAATTTACCATTTTTGGTATTAATATTAACAGTTAATATTTACCCTTATTAAATTATGAAAGAAAAAGTGAAAGAAAACTTGTTTCCGTTAATAAATTTTGAATTCAAAATGAAAACTATGACCTTTTTTTATTTTGAAAAGAATTAGTTGACAAACTGTATATATTTTTAAAATAAACAGTATAATATAAAAATATATTTGTACGTAATTATTTGTGCAAATTAATATAAATCTTACAAATGACAGTATCTAATTTAATATTAATATTTACAAGAAATTATATTAAATATTTACAAATGATAGAAAAAATGTTGAATAGCAGAAAAACTGTTAATATAAAAAAATAATTCGTTTTTCAAATATTTTGCATTTGCTTTTTATATTTGCTTAAACCGCTTAATTTCAAAATTTATTAAATATTTACAATTGATAGAAAAAATGTTGAATAGCAGAAAAACTGTTAATATAAAAAAATAATTCGTTTTTCAAATATTTTGCATTTGCTTTTTATATTTGCTTAAACCGCTTAATTTCAAAATTTGATTTTCAAATTTTTTTGCTTGTTGAAATTTCTGTTTGCTTTGTAATCGTTTTTCCTATGTATATTCTTGGTACATTTCCACGTGTTGATGATTAACCCTTTCGACCCGGATCGTACATATGTGCACCACTTAAAGTTTAAACATCTCTAATGCCGGGTCGAAAGGGTTAAGGTGTTGAATATAATTTGATGTTATTTGTTTTGATCCCTTTATCTTCGTAGAACAGATGACGCAAACAGCAAACATATCATCAGTTTTGCTTATGAGCTTTAAAATGGTTTTAATAAATTATCTGTTTATTTTCTTATACAGTTTGCAGTTAAGTTGGGAAACAGATTAATGACCTTTGTTTTAAAAAAACCGATTACAATGCACTCACTTCTGCATTGTCACAAATCAACTGGAGTGTTGTTTTTGCTTTACGTAATGATAATCTGGATTTGATGCTGAAGTCATTCTATAAAGTTATATACAACTTTTTTACCATATCTCTTCCAGAATACAAAATTTATTTCTCGCCTAAAAAATAAAAAAACCAAGCTGTTTAAGAAATATAAAAAACATGGATCTTTAATCAACTACACGAACTATATAAAAGTTAGAGCTAAATATAACAAGACGAATTACACTGTGGAACAAATTCAGGTTAGCAAAAGTTAGGTCGATTCTGAGAGTGAGGGGTGAAAATAGAGGCTAAATTAGAAGACCCGTATCGCGGCGTTTGTTTATGTTAATTCGATTTTTTTAATAGACCTTCAACCTTTGCAGTCAAATGCCGATTTTCAGCATATTGTTTATATGGTTTTTTGCCTATAACTCGTCGACTAATTGATATTTTTTAAATCTGTTAACGCAAAATTATTGCTAGAGACCTGTGCAACAATTAAAATTTTTTAAAAAATTAATTTAGAAAATTTTTGTGTTGCTTATGAAGCAAAATGTTGGAAAAATTATTTGTTTTTCATGCTTTTTGAAAATAATTTATAATATGCTTCTCAGTTTCTTCAATAAATTTCATTTGAAAAGAAAACAATCATAATACAAAACATGCGTTTTCCAGCTTAATAATAATTTACTTCTCATTTTTTTATACCAATTTTGTACAGTGTTGATTTTGAAGAAACATTGAAAAAGAAATAAAAATATAGAAAAAAAATATAATTTTGAAATGTTAGTTAGGAAAAGTTCTTGGTTTTTAAATCCCTAAGGTGAAAACTAACTTGCGTTATTTTTTTAATAAACATTTTTTAGAACAAAAAGTAATATATGTGACCCATTTAACTTTTATTACGCCTATTAAATTTAAAATGCATCTTTATTTTTGAAAAAAATGAGAGCAAAAGTTTTTTCCCTTCGTTTTTAAATCCCTAAGGTGAAAATTTACCTGCGTTATTTTTCAACAAAAAGGAATATATGTGACCTATATAACTTTTATTATGCTTATACAATATAAAATGCATCTTTATGTTTAAAAAACTGAGTGAACACGTTGTTGTTACTTGTTTTTTACCAGAAATTATTACTTTTCGTTTTTAAATCCCTAAGGTGAAAACTTACCTGCGTTTATATGGTACAAGCGAACTAATTTCAAAAATAAAGATTCAGTTAAGACTTGGAACTCAGCCGAAGCTGATGTCTTTTAATAAAATTTTAATTAAAAATGTCAGAACCAAAATGTAAAATGGACCATTTCTGTAATGTTTGTGGACGTTTCATAGCAAGCGGTGAAAAATGTGACAATGCGAGTGATTTTTTTTTGGAAGCCTATAAACAATATTTCTCGCAAGAGTTTATCACTGACGTAAACTATGCCCCTAAAAAAGTTTGCTTTATTTGCTATTCGACTCTTATGCAATGGAAAAGTGGGAAGAAGAAGGCTATGCCTTTTGGTATACCAATGATGAGGTTAGACAACAGCCCGCATCAAGAAGAAAATTGCTATGGATGTATCAACTACCATAAAACTTTGAATAGAAGGAAAGCCAAGAATAAAACTTATGTAGCAGTGCCAAGTGTCCAATTACCATTACCGCACTCAGAATTCGTTCCAGTACCAACATACCGAAGTATTGATCTTCAAACAGATATCAGTACTACAACCGCCGCTGCTACATCCATGGATTTCTTCTCAGAATACGACCCTGGTGAAGGTACATCCTATGAAAGGACCCAATCCTAGTGACACAAAACCAATTGGATAGAATTGTTGCAAATTTGTGTTTGACTCAGAAAAAATCAGAACTACTGGCTTAATTTTTGAAAGGAAATAATTTGCTGGCGAAAGGTACCAAAGTAACAGCATATCGAAAACGCCAAAAAGTGTTAGAAAAGTACTTCAATGTGAATGATGGAAAAAATTTCGCTTATTGCAACGATATTGAAAAGTTAATGGAGACGATTGGGTTAACCTATAAAAAAGATCGATAGTTCACTAATCAGCTTAAAAGTTGTGCTTTTGCACATGACAAATAGAATGCCTTTATTCCGATTGCGTATAGCACTGACACTAGTGAAAATTTCAATAATTTGAAACACATTCTGGAAGTAGTCAAATATAACGAACACCAGCGGCGCATTTGCTGTGACCTCAAAATAGTTTCATTGATTACAGGTTTAACAGCATCTGGGCGTCCAAAATATCTGTGTTTTTTGTGCGATTGGGATTCACGATACGGATAAGGTATTAAAGAAAGAAACCAGTATAAACAGCATAACTGGAATAGTCGCATTGGACGGAAATGGCCTAAAGACAATAGGCTATACGAAAGTTATGTTCTTGAAATGAAAATTTTGTTGGTGTTGCTCCTCAATAAACTTGGCATTGCTAAAAATTTTTTTAAATGTATCGCAAAAAGACCATCAGTATTTAACCGCTTAAAAGTCATTTTCCCAAGACTAAGTAACGCCAAAATTCAGGAAGGGGTTGTTAATGGTCCCGACATACGGAAACTAATGAGTCGTCAAAATTTTGACCAAGTTCTGACAGACCGAGAATTAAATGCATGGCTCGCATTGAAAGCAGTCATTAAAAGACTTTTGGGTAGAGAACGCAAAGACAACTACAGTCAATCTGTTGTAAAAATGTTGGCAGCTTTCGATGAAATTGGGGTTAATATGTCGTACAAAATGCATCTCTTGCATTAGCATCTTGATCAACTCGCTCAACAGTTGCAATCTGAATCTGATGAGCAAGCCGAACGTTATCACCAAACTGCGCTTCCATTTGAAATAAGGTAACTATAGAGTGTGCATATTTTGAATTCCTAGATTTTTCTAATATCTTTGTCAGATTGCACAATTTAATCATGTTAACGATTGAAAATTATTTTCGTTTCAGGTACAGAGGAAAGAAATCTCCACATGCAATACTCGCTGAAATTTGTTGGTGGTATAAAAACACCTTTGAAGAAGAAGAAGACGAGGCAAAAGAGGAAGAAGGGAAAGACAAAGATGAAATTCCAGAATATCTGTTGGACGAAATTATCGACCTTTCTGATGATGATGGCGATGACCAAGATATTAGAGAGAGCAGTGATGTTAATCTACAGCCGCCTGCTAAACGGCAACTGGCCAAATAATTAATTTAATTTTTTTACTTAAAACTTTTCCTAACCAACATTTCAAAATTATATTTTTTCCCATATTTTTATAATTTCTTTTTCAATGTTTCTTCAAACCAACTCTGAACAAAATTGGTACATACAAAATGAGAAGTAAATTAATATTAAGCTGGAAAATGCAAGTTTTGTGTTATGATTGTTTTCTTTTCAAATTAAATTAATTGAAGAAACTGAGAAGCATATTCTAGATTAAACAGAAAGCAAAAAAGACTTAGTTTTGTGGAAATTATTTTCAAAAAGCATGAAAAACAAATAATTTTTCCAACATTTTGCTTCATAAGCACCACAAAAATTTTTTAAATCAATTTTTTAAAAAATTTTAATTGTTGCACAGGTATCTAGCAATAATTTGGCCTTTACAGATTTAAAAATATCAATTAGTTGACGAGTTATAGGCAAAAAACCATATAAACAATATGCTGAAAATCGTCATTTGACTGCAAAGGTTAAAGGTTGATTAAAAAAATTTCGACCTAACATAAACAAACGCCGCGATACGGGTCTTCTAATCTAGCCTCTATTTTCACCCCTCACTCTCAGAATCGACCTAACTTTTGCTAACCTCAATTTGTTCCACAGTGTTATTCTGGTTATAATGATTATTTAAATGATAAGTTAAAAAGCGACCAGTAGTCTTTTTACTCGTTTGTTAATTATAATCGACGCTGCATTGGTTTTCCATCCTCAATGAAATTAGATGACATCGAAGCATCAGACGATATCTCTATCAGTAATATGTTTGCTGGTTTTTTTGCTTCAACATACTCCACAACTAAATTCAACAACACTTCTCAATATCCTTTCATTATTTAATTTTTTAATGAAAAAACGGTTTTAAGCAACTTGTTAAAACTAAAATGGTCGAATGCTGCGGAGCCTGATGGAGTCCCAAATTGTGTGTTAAAACGTTGCGCTGATCTTCTATACATTCCTCTAACATTTCTCTATTATAATTCAATTAGACTGGCATATTTTTCTGATGTTTGGAAGAAATCCTTTATAACTCAAATTTTTACATCTGAAAGTAAATCCATCTGAAAGAAAATCGCTCAACGTACAAGGAAAATCGTATTCTAGGGATCAAATTAAGAAACTTTGCCGAAGGAACCATACCTCTGAAACGAATTCAGATGTCGCGAATTTTGACCCGTAGGGTCTAATTTTAAAAAATCCCACTTTGAGCTATTTAGAGTGCCCCAATCGAATCCAAATGTATGACCGACCCCCACTAACTTTATAGAGAGACCAACCCATGCCAGTGGCACACCTCCTGGAACCCCCTGTGGAGTCCGCCATACAAATATTAAAAAAAATCACCATTTTGGCACTTTACATGAAAAAATCAGCGGAATGGCTATGTTTTTTTCTTTTGGGAGTTTATTTTTCTGTTTGGAAATTTATTTAATTTCAATTTAACTTAGTAATAGAAAAGAAACTAAAAAAAATATTAGAAATTAGCGTTTTTACTACCCTTTTAAAACAAAGGCATCACTGTGATGCATTTGCATGTAGTAAACTTACTGTGACACAATTGTAGGTCGTAAAATAGCTTGTGTGGGTTTTTTAAGCCACCACAAGACGCAGCTGCATGTCGTAAACTTACTTGTGAGGTTTTTTCATAGCACCTACTTAAGAAATGACCGTTGCTTTTACAACCCTTTTTGTGGGTATTTTATGGCACCTTCTTAATTAATGCGCGTTTTTTTGCAACCATTTTAACTGATCTTAATTTACCAACCCATCTGAATATTTTGAGATATTATTTTTACTTGAGCGGACGTGCTAAAACAGACCAAAAAAAGTTTTCCTATAAATCATTCATTATTCAAGTACAAAAATAAGTTGATTTTGGAAAAACTTGGTGTGGAAATAATGCCGAAAAATTGTGTATCTATTTAATTGCATAGATTGCTTGACAAATATCAAAACCAAATCAAGAGCAAAAAGAAAAACCCAAAATTTACAGAGTTTCTAAAATCTCTGGAAACAATTTTTCACATTGGAACATGTAAATGCGATTTGAAGGCAGCTCCATGTGCATGCGGCTTGGTTCCAGAACGCCTCAAAGAGTTTACGCACGATCAACATAATCAGAGAAGACTTACAGTGGATGCATTTATAATGTAAATTGAAGAACAAGGAGCAACGTCTATGTCATCAATGCCAACATACCCTCCCGATGATTCAACATACGCACCGACATCGGTTCAAGAAGATATGGATAGGAGCACAAGTTCACAATACTCAGAAATATACGATTGTTTTAACTTTGCCTTGATATGCGACACTCTTTTCCAAGATTTTAAAATGAAAGATAACCATGGCAAACCTCTCATCATGGATAATTTGGAAGTTCGCAGAGTAAAAGAGAAATGCAGACAAGAAGTGCTTCGCAAACGGTTAGATGATGCCAATTTGTTAGCGTTTTCATTCGATGGCATAGTAAACGAACCTCATCTTGTTATTTTGAGAGAACCGAATTCTGAATTGATTGGTTACGTAAGACTGGAACATGAAACCGCTGAATACAATACAACCAAATTAAATCATTTTTTCAACGACAAAAATATATCACTGGATGCATTAATTGGCATATTCACTGACGGTTAACCAACAAACACTGCCCCACACGGTGGAATTATACGACGATTCGAATTGCTGTTAAAAAGACCATTGCATTGGTTTGAAGCTTTGGATAAATCAACCAGCACTGGACCAAGATCGGCAACCGGAAAACTGAGCCGTCAAATCGAACCTTGTGAAACTCTTCTTGTCAACCGTTTTTAATTATTTTATTATTATATGTTTTCAGGTGGTGGACGGCTTTCAAAAAATTGAGTTGAAAAAGACACGATTAATTGCTAGCTAGCGTTTCCAAACGAGTTATACCGGGAAATGTAGAGGCTGTTATGGCGAAGACATTAGAGAGCCGTGCGAAATTGCTCAGACTTGAAAGCAAAAAAGACTTCAAACAATATTTTATTTTTAGTTTCTTCTCTATTACTAAGTTAAATTCATTTTTCCATTTACATGTGTTCTGACTAAATAAATTACTAATGAGAAAAATAAACTCCAAAGAGAAAAAACATAGCCATTTCGCTGATTTTTTCATGTAAATTGCCAAAAATGGTGAATTTTTGAAATGTTTGTAAGGGTGACCCCCCAGGGGGATTCCAGGGGGTGTGCCACTGGCCCAACAAATTTAGTGGGGGTCGGTCATACATTAAGACTCGATTGGGGTACTCTAAATTGGTTAAAATGGGATTTTTCAAAATTTGACCCCATGGGTCAAAAGTCGGGACATCAAAATTTGTTTTAGAGGTATGGTTTCTTCGGCGAAGTATCTTATTTTGATCCACAGAATACGATTTTCTTTGTACGTTGAGCGATTTTCAAATCGGCCCGCGCTAATGACGATATATGAACATATATGATCACTTTCACATGGGCGGCCATAAATTTACTTCTAAAGTTTTTTACATTTTTAGTATCACAAACAGTAGAGAATATTTTTTAGGATATTGGTGGAGGGTATTCAAAGATTCGGCACAGCCGAATTTAAGCGTTTTTTTTTAACTATTTAAGCAAATTTTTAAATTTTTCGTTCCATCAACAATTTTGTCCATAATACATAACATGGATCCTCATTAAAATATAATGAAATTAACCTTTGTAAAACATCTAAACAAAAATATGATTTTCAAATTATACAAGTAAAAGAATACTAAATTAGGCTGTCCCGAATATTTGAATACCCTCCACCCATGTCCTAAGAACACAATCATTTACCTAATCACAGATAATTAGAGTATTCAAAAACCGAAAACCGGTCAACCGGTTTCTTTTTTTTTAAAACCGATCGGTTTCAAATATTTTGTAAATTCGAAGAAAACCGAAAACCGGTCTTTTTTGTTCGGTTAACCGGTTTTTTTAATTACATCACCAACTGGGTTACTTGGTCTCTTTTCCTTTTTCCGAACACTTTCATAATAGTTTGTTTGGTTATGAAGATTTAGATGTAAGTCTGATAGATTCCGATAAAGACTTAACTTTGGATATTCCAAATTCAAATAGTTTAATTTCTGATCTAAATAACACAATAAACAGTATTCAAAATCCTAAAAAAGAGACTGTACTAAATCATTGATCATTATATGATGATTTTATATATCTTCATAAATGCGACAAAAGAACTGAAAAATTGGAAAATTTATATAATTGTCTTTTGACTATTTGTCCAACATCTACTATTAGTGAAAGAGTATTTTCCACTTCTAGCTTTATCAAAAGCAAACAAAAAAATCGACTTAAAACGAAACATTTAAATTGCATATTATTTCTAAAATATTATTTTAGAAGTGAAAAATAGATTTTCTTTTTACATATTTAAAATGGAATATTAAAAAAACTTATTTAAACGTTCAAATTACTAACGTACTTATTTCACACAATTTACAAACTTAATGATCTCTATTCATTTGTTATGAATATAGTTTTATAATATTAATTTTTAAGATATTATATTAAAAAATATTAAAACCAATAAATAAAATGTTGAAATGATATACAATAAAAAAATATTATAAAATATTTTTTTCAAAGAATGTATTTTTTTATTTTTATTTCTTTATATATTAATTTTTTTTGTTTGAATTTAAAACAATTAACAAGTTATATAAGCTTTTTATTCAAATAAAAAAAAAAAACCAAAAAAAACCGGTTGACCGGTTTTTTCTGCAAAAACTGAAACCGAAACGGTTTTTTTTAAATTCGATTTTTCGAAGAAAACCGAAACCGGTTTTTCCACAAGGCCGGTTTTTTGAATACTCTACAGATAATACATTACATTTGTCAACAAAATATTTCAAAATATAATCGATATTTTCTGTAACATATGTTTTTGACCTTTTTTATTTAATCCTCGGAGCACTTTCAAAGTATTTTAAAATAAAAGTTGTTGAACATGTCTGTTTTACCTCCACACACATTTACCTTACATACTTAGAGACCGATTTTAAAATAAATACAAAGCTTTCTAAAAAGCAAGCCTAGCCCCATGTGTTCGTTGGAAGTTAGTTAACCCAAAAGAAGTCCGTTAAAAACTGAAACCATAAAAAAACTAAAAGTACTTTTTCAGCTAAGGGAATTGTACAATTTTTAAATAAAAGCAAGGCACATATTTCCATGTCTTGCCCTGTAGTTTGCGAAACTACATTAAAACCCACAAATGTCTAAATATCTAGGAAATCAACCATATTATAGAAATTAAAAACTTTGATTACATACATTTATATCCTTAATTCTTTTAGAAATAAAAGTACATTTAAGGCACAAAATGTATTATAGTACTCGTATAAACTATGTAAGCCCCAAAAAATTATTTTCTATCAAACAGTCTTTAAGAGAAATTATATCACAAAAGTTGTCGTAAACAAAAAAAATAATAAGAAGGAGACATTTGTGAATAGTACCAAATGATTCAAAAGAGTAACATAGCACTTTTAAGGTTCTAATAGTTCAAGAGCTACTTAACTCTTAACTGGAATCGATATTTTTACAGACATACTTGGTATCGAGGGTCCAAAATGACCCCATTAAAAAAAACAAGTAATTAGTGCTTATATTTATTATTTTTAAATCGTGTATTTAAATAAAATAGCCCATTTCGAAATTTGTAAGGAAAAAAATTTTATTAATTTTCATTTATTATTAACATATTACCAATAGTCTTTGAATCTAAGTAAATTTTTTTAGTCTGCACTTTAGGCATCTCAAAAAAATAAAAAAAATCCAATAAAAACAAAACAAAAACCCTTTCTTGCAGTCTTAAATATACTCTAGACTTAAACAAACCAAATTTTTTCATTGATAATAATAAAACATAAAAAATGACAAACATAACGTAACTTCAAAATATAAGTGAAAAAAAAACTGTTTTCATACGACATTCGTGTAACTACACTTGACAATTGGAACAGATTACAGTCTTTACTAAATGATTCTTACATATATAATTGAAGCATTTTTGGGATTGTTTTTCGTCTTTTTTTCGGAGCAACGCCCCTTTTGCGCTCTGATGTTCCAGCGATATCCACACTTAACCGTTCTCTTCGAGGTTGGTCTACTGTAGGTGTTTGGGAATCTTTATTGTACTCTAAAACGTTTTCTATTCTCGATTTTAAGTCCTTAGGCAATTTAGAGTGTTCAATTTGCATTTCGCGAATAAATGGTGTGACTAATTCTGTACCAATTTTGTTGATGTATTGATTGCGCTCCAAACGTTTTTTCAAATTAGCAGCTTTCCACAAAACGAACCCACTAGCGGTGGAAATATTCATAATAGCAGAAAATATGACGAATGCCCACCGCTGCGTTCTTCTTGAAACAGAGTAATTAGCACATTTAGGTCTAGCGAATCCACACCTCCTTTTGTTGAATTATAAAACTGTATAATTTCAGGCTTGCCATTTTCAGGGTCAAGAGATTTGTTATGATGCATGTATGATATCATGTCTACGCTTTGAATTTTCTTTTGCACATACGAAGCCATATGAATCCAAAAAGAGAGGAACCTACAGCACGTGTGTTGTGGGGCAGGAACACAGGTGGAATCTCACGCTTATTTTTACGCACGGGGCCTACATAAGTCAATCCATTTTGCTTAAGTTTGTCAACCAACTCAATTGAAGAAAACCAATTATCACCTGTTATATTCCTGTTTGTGTTTAGTACAGGTTAGACGAGTGACATTACGTTACGAGTTGGCACGGAGACGTCGCTTCTTCCTCTGTATTTGGATTTTCCGCTATAAATGAATGCATTGTAGAGATGTGTTTTTGAATCACAGAGGCACATAATCTTGATGCCATATTTTGCAGGCTTAGATTTAATGTAGACTCTAAAGAGGCACCTTCCTCTGAATGGGCAAAGCATCTCATCAACCGTCAAATATTCAGAGCAAGCGTAGGATTTCTTACAGTTTTTGATAAACTTATTGAAAACTTCAGAAATCAAAGCGGTTCTATCATATTTTTTTCGTTCATCTCTTGTATCAATATCATCAAATCGTAAAGCTGACAAAAGGAATAAAAATCGTTTCAAAGACATTGTGACCCTAAAAATGTCTCTTCCTGTGCTATCTGTTGCCCACTAACTTTCAACATCTTCATGTCCCGATTTAAAAACTCCAGCTAACAACAACAGTCCTAAAAAGGCTCTCATTTCTAGCAAACTTACATGATTAGTGTGTGATCCTTGACTGGTGTTCTTTTCAGAAAACTCCGTTATTTTTTTATTTGTATGGAGGCATATTACATCAATTATCTCATTCGTAATTAATAACTGCCACGAATCAAGTGCTGACATACCAATTTTATTAGTATGTCGAGTGCATGAGCTGCTGGGGGGTATTTTAGACCATTTAAATCGGTTCTTGCCTCTAAAATACATAGAACTTGAAGCGTTGTCTTCTTCACCAAAGCTATTTGCACTGGAGGCGTCATCTTCATCCACAATAAAACTGCTCTCTGAGCAGCTAACGTTCTCCGCTTATATTTTATCACTTAGTACTTCATCATCACATAATCCACTGTTACAAGTTTCATTATCGCTTTCACCATCAAATTCGTCTTCTAGCAGCTCCCGAATTGCGTCTTCATTTAAATATTGCGACATTGTTGTTTCAAAATACTTAAATACAAAAATAATTTTATTTGGCACCTACAAGAGCACAGCACGTAATGAGATTACATGAAATTGTGTACACGTAAGTTGAAAAATATTCCTGTTAGAAAAATAAGTATGTGTGGTGGGGTCCACTGGGCCCCCACGATACCACTTAAGGGTTAAGTACAAATTCTATCATCCCTGTCCTCCAGTGTTTTAATACAAATAATGTAGACGCTACGGTCAGAAACGGTCGTCCGGTCTACCCGGACGACCGGTTTTCACGGTCTACCCGGGCTTAACGGTCTAGACCGGACGACCGGGTAGACCGGTCTACCCGGTAAACCGGGTAGCAGTACTTTTTCCAAATGTACGCTTTTGGTACTTTTAATTAAACAATAGAAAAATTGCCACAACTTATATATATTTCCAAAAAAAAATAAAAAATTTTATAAAAATCAAAATTGAGAAAATTTTTTTAAAATTTAAAAAAAAAAATTAAAAATCGAAAAATTTTGTCAAATTTGAAAAAGTTTGTAAGAATCGAAAATTTTTTAAATATCAAAAATGTTTAAAAAAATTGAAAAATTTTTTAAAAATCGAAAAAAAAATTAAAAATAGAAAAATTTTTAAAACAAAAAAAAATCGATAAATTTATAAAAATTCAAAAATTTTGCAAAAATTGAAAAATTTTGTAAAAAATGGAAAATTTTTAAAAATCGAAAAATTTATACAAAAAATTTTAAAAATCAAAAAAAAAAATTTAAGAAATCAAAAAATTTATAAAAATAGATGGATATATAAAAATTCATAAATTTTATAAAAATCCATATAAAATTAGTAAAAATTCGAAATTTTTTTAATAATACGAAATTTTTTAAAAATTTTATAAAATAAATAGTTTTGTAAACATCTATAAATTTAATAAAATCCATAAATTATATAAAAATCGATAAATTTTTCTTATACGAAAACATATCTTGTTTATAAAGGCCTGCATATACTATTTAGTATACAACACATTTATGAATCCCAAAACAAACTTTGGTAATAAGTGCAATATACTCATGCATTACTTTGTAATGGTAACTCGTTAGCTTTTGTATTATATCGATAACGTATTGCATGATTTATAATCTAAATATTTTTGAAAATCTATTTTTAGACTCATTACTTTTTGTTTTTTGTAAGTAAAATTGTAATGTATGTACGAGATCATGAACTAAAACATGAAGAGCGTCGATAGGTCTGTGGGTAGAGTTCTCGGCTGGCATCCAGAGTTTCCAGGTTCGATCCCATCATGACCACATTATATTTCTAAATAATTTTTTTCTTTTTCAAAATAATTTTTTTTATTAAAATCTATTTGCAGACACATTACTTTTTACACCCCAGTAACCATATAAGTAACCACTTACTTAATCACCTCTAACTTAATGGGTCCATACATTACTTTAAGGCTCATCGCCTGTAAAATTCTTCAATGAGTAAGGTGTAAAGTAGTGCATTGTCCCCTATAGTTATACAATACTTTACACATTATTTGATAATGTGAGGTTTTGTTGGGATATGAAAAAGCCACGATTTTTTTCGGTCAAAAAAATAAAATATATAATAGAAAAGGATAAAAAAGAATATTAAAATTTACATAAAATTTTATTGCTATTATTGTTGTTGACTATTTAGTATGTAGGTATGAGTGTGTGTCTGTATGCTGTGGAAATTTTCATGGATGATCAGTATGTTTGTTGTTGTTGGTGATGAATAATTGTAATGTGCTTAATAGTTATATATGCATATTATATTAAGGTGGCCCTTATTGTATGAGGAATGTAAAATAAATTTTTATCGCCAATTTTAAAAATAAAATTCACCAGTAAGATAATTTTATTCTTGTTATACCCTTCACCACAGGTGGAAGGGTATACATAAGTTTGTCATTCCGTTTGTAATTTCTACAATATTGATCTTAGACCCTATAAAGTATATATATTCTGGGTCCTTATGAAGAGCGAAGTTGATTTAACGATGTCCGTCTGTGTGTTGAAATGGGTTTTCCGAAGAACCCAGACATAACGAGGACTTGATTGTTTTTTATTTCTGTTACATGTGATCCATTTCTGTTTGCTATTAAAAATCAGACAGATCGGTTAATAAATGGCTGAGATATTAGCAAAAAACCAGGACTACCTCTAATTTTTCCAGTAAAATCCCTTTGTTTAATATGTATGTAGAATTTTGAGCATAACAACACATCCATGTGTTAAAATTCTTTTCTTTCATTTAAATAAAAACTAAACAAATCCCTAATGAACGAAGACTTTTATATATGTACATCTATTGGCGATGATTTTGTGTGAGCTTCAATAGCTCAGTTGTCTAGACGCTATGTCACAAATACTTTTTTTCTCTAAGCCCGCGGAGTTCGAGGTTCAAATCTCGGTCAGGTCAATTCACTTTTTTTTTTGTACATTTTTTTTTTATTATTTTCTCAAGATTTTTTTTTTTTTTGTTTATTTTTGGTTTTTTTTAACATTTAATAATTAATTTATATAAAATTTTATATTAATGATTAAAATTCTTTTCTTTCATCTCCACCTTTTATACACAAACAACACACATACAAAGATTTGTCATTTAAATAAAAACTAAACAAATCTCTAATGAACGAAGACTTTTATATATGTACCTCTATTGACGATGATTTTGTGTGAGCTTCAATAGCTCAGTTGACGCTATGTCACAAATGCTTTTTTTCTCTAAGGCCGCGGGTTCGAATCTCGGTCAGGTCAATTCACTTTTTTTTTGTACATTTTTTTTTTATTATTTTCTTAAGACTTTTTTTTGCTTATTTTTGGGTTTTTTTTAACATTTAATAATTAATTTATATAAAATTTTATATTAATAATTAAATAATCCATAAATAGGCTAAAAACATCAACAATTTTATAAAAACCCTCTGATACAAACAAAATACAAACGTTTTTATACCTTTCACCACAGGTGGAAGGGTCGCGGGTTCGAATCCCGGTCAATTCACTTTTTTTTTGTACATTTTTTTTTTATTTTCTTAAGATTTTTTTTTTGTTTATTTTTTGTTTTTTTTTTAACATTTAATAATTAATTTAAATAAAATTTTATATTAATAATTAAATAATCCATAAATAGGCTAAAAACATCAACATTTTTATAAAAACCCTCTGATACAAACAAAATACAAACGGTTTTATTTCTTTTTTTGCTCCGATTTAAAAGAATTTATAAAAAGATTTTTAAACCATTTTATTTCTCACATATTAAGAAAATTTTATACATAATTTACCTTTGAGTGCAACTATTTTAGGTCATAACTTATAATAATTTATAAAAAAAATTATAAACTATTTTCCTTCAAATTTTTAAAATTAAGCTGAAGAAATTACAAATATTTCTAATAAAAAAGCGAAATAAAATCCCAAATGTAAATTTGCCAGCTAAATCAAACTATTTTGTAGAAATAAAACACATGCAGTTGTAGTGATTTCTTTTAACGATTTGTTGAAATTCTTTTCTTTCACCTCTTCACCTTTTATACACAAACAACAAACACTATTCTAGAGCTGTATTATGACCTATGGATACGTCTTATATAGCAAAAGATCGAAAATCTTTAGTATAACATATTTGCTGAAAAACTCGGAAATATCGGTTCAGATGCAAAAAAGTTATGCCCAAAACATAAATTTAGTTTAAATACCTATTTTCTGGAACCATAAATCTTCCCGAGTCCAAGTTTTATCACCAAACTAAATGGTTAATTTCCTCTTAAAGGCGTCCGTATATAAATCTGTCCATTCCATATATGTCCATATATAAACTTCAGATTTTTCCCAACCATGGTGAAGGGTATATAAGATTCGGCATAGCCGAATTTAGCCGCTCTTACTTGTTTTTTTATAATGTTAATGTTTGAATGGAATTTGAAACGAAAAGACGTATTTATTTATTATTATTTATTATTTAATCTAGGCTATAATCCAACATTTTTTGGTAAAAATATGAACTTAAAATATTATTTAAATTGTAAATGTTAAATATTAAGCAGAAACATTTTAGAAGGTTTTCTTATCTTGTTCACAGGGTAGGAAACAATTCTGCTCGCAAATACAATTTAATCTTTCTCGTTTGTATTCTCGAATTTAAAAATAAAATTTGAGAAAAGACTTTTATTTTGTATTCTTTCAGCCATATGCATAGACAGTTGAATCTTATAACAGAAAATTTGTTGTTGTTTTACATGTTAATTTGATTTATGATTGTGTTAATACCCACAGTGCAAAATTTTCACCCGTTCTGCTCTATCTTATTCAGTTCTTGAAGTACGTGCAATTTAAATCTACAATTTAAATTGAAACTCTTGCTTAATTAAAAAGCTATTTTGGGAATATTTTTGTTTCAAAATTGAAAACAAATTACAATTTAATCTTAGAATAATGTACATAATTTTTTACAAAATTTTTACGCATTACGAAGCAGGTCAACAAAAAAGACCATAGCTATTTCCTACAAATGAATGAAAAGTAAAGGACTTTCTGAAATCAAGGGGCTGCTTAGGCATATTTTTGGTCCACAAGTTTAAAAATATTAATAAGTTTTAGGTGGGAACTACGTATAGATCATTTCTGCGAAATTTCAATTTATTATGATCCACGGCATAAAAACGCCGTACATGGGACCGAAGAAGACCGTGGCTATTTCATACAAATTCAAGAGGCAGTTTCAGAATATTTTGTTTGACAAGTTTAAAAATATTTCTCAGTTTTAAGTGAAATGTATGAAAAGTAAAGCACTTTCGGTCATCAAGAGCCGGTTTCGGAATATTTTTCTTCCACAAGTTGAAAAATATTTCTCAGGTCGAAGTCAGAACTGCGTCTAGATCATTTCTGCAAAATTTCAATTCATTATGATCCACGGCATAAAAACGCCGTACATGGGACCGAAAAAGATGGTGGCTATTTCATACAAATATATGAAAAGTAAAGGACTTTCTGTCATCAAGAGCCGGCTTTGGAATATTTTTGTTCCACAAGCTTAAAAATATATTTCTCAAGTTTAAGTCAGAACTACGTCTAGATCATTTCTGAAGAATTTCCGTTCATTATGATTTACGGCATAAAAACGCCGTACATTGGAACGAAAAAGGCCGTGGCTCTATCATACAAATGTATGAAAAGTAAAGGACTTTCTGAATTCAAGAGACAGTTTCGGAATATGTTTGTTCCACAAGTTGAACAATATTTCTCAGTTTTATGTTAGAACTACGCCTAGACTATTTCTGCTAAATTTTAACACATTATGATACACGACATAAAAACGTCGTATATGAGACCGAAAAAGACCGTGGCTATTTCATACAATTGTATGAAAAGTAAAAGACTTTCTGACTTCAAAACCCAGTTTCGGAATGTCTTTCCTCTACAACATAATAAATTTGTTCGATATTAAGTAAAAATTATGTCTATATTGATTTTAAAAATTTTAACCCATTGTGAGCAAAGGTATAAAAACGCGGTAAATGGGCTTTGTCATATATGGTACATACTATAAATGTGTAATAACCACGGTAAGAAAAAACAATGTCAAAATTAGCCATAAAAGTTTATAAGTGTTTGTGGTGTAGTAGGTAGAAAAATATATTTTTTTTAACCAAAATATTCAAATGTATAAGTATCAAAAATATCAAAGAAAATTAAAATTAGTTGTGGTGTAGTAAACCAAATTTTGTAGAACTTCATAACATTTATGTGGAATATAAACATTAAATTCAAAAACTGAATATTGGCTTTCCAACTAAAAAGTTGCCGATTGCCAACAAATTCGGTAGCCACAACCGATACTGTTCTCTGGGTGTACGTACCTGCGCATATATGTACATTAGGGCATCCTCTAATGTATGATGAAAAGAGTATTCAAATTTTAGGTAAGAGTTTTTCTGTGAATTTTATTATTGTAGGTACATGCAATATGTTAATGTTTGTTTTATTTAACTAAAAGCAACGTCAGAATGTACATAGAATGTATGTTGTTACATTGGTATTTTATTGCCATTGTGTAAAATTAACTTTATATCACATTCCTCATACTATAAGAGGCACCTTAATATGCATATACCAACAACAACACACTAGAAATTAAATTTAACATACTGAACATCTACATAGTCATTAGTCAACAACAGCAATAGCGTTATCAATACGTTAAGAATTTTGAAAAAAATGTATGGATTTTTATAAAATTATAGATTTTTATAATATATATAATTTTTTTTTTTAATTTATAAATTTCTAAAAAATTTTGGATTCATAAAAAAATTGTTGAATTTTTACTAAATATATATATTTTTATAAAATTTATAAATTTTTATTAAGTTTTGCGATTTTAAAAATTTGTTATGGATTTTTATAAAAATATCAATTTTTATTAAATTTTTCAATTTTAAAAAAAATTTCGATTTTTACAAAATTTTCGATTTTTAAAAAATTTTTCAGTTAACAATTTTTTGGATTTTAAAAAAATTTTTTCGATTTTTATAGTTATAGTTTATAGTTTATAGTTATAGTTTTTTTTTTTATTTATATAGGGTCCGCCAAATAACTTTTCTTTTTTGAAAATGCTATAAAAAAAACTACTGAATATTTTCTCAAATTTATTTTTTTATTTGAAAGTACAATCCTTCCGGTTAATAATGGAAAATAATTTCATTGAAATGGCTGCCTCGGCTGGCCGTTACAGTCAATGGCGATCGTTATCGAACGAATTTTTGTTCACAAAAATTGAAGAGGAGGATATTGGCAATAATTTGGTTTCAACAGGACGGCGCTACGTGCCACACAGCCGAAGCTACACTCGATGTTTTGCGCCCTGTTTTTGAAGATCGCATTATCAGCCGCAGAGCTGATGTCGATTGGCCACCTCGGAGCTGCGATTTGACACCGTTGGACTATTATTTGTTGGGTGCCGTCAAAGATAAGTGTTACGCTGACAAGCCAGAGACAACTGACGCTTTAAAGGACAATATTCGTGAAGCCATTGGTGAAATACAGCTGCACACAATCGATAATGTGCTTAAAAATTGGACCGATCGTGTAGGCTACTGCATGGCCAGCCGAGGCAGCCATTTGAATGAAATTTTTCCATTATTAACCGGAAGGATTGTACATTCAAATAAAAAAAGAAATATGAGAAAATATTCAGTAGTTTTTTTTTATAGCATTTTCAAAAAAAAAAAAAAATATTTGGCGGACCCTATATAAATTTTGTGAATTTTTTTATATTTATTTAAAAGTACCAAAAGTAGAGTATTCAAAAAACCGGCCTTTTGGAAAAACCGGTTTCGGTTTTCTTCGAAAAATCGAAATTTAAAAAAACCGGTCAACCGGTATTTTCGGTTTTTTTTAACTTGAATAAAAAGCTTATATAATTTGTTAATTGTTTTAATTTAAAAAAAAAATAGGAATTTAATATATAAAGTAACAAAAATAAAAAAATACATTCTTTGAAAAAAAAATATTTTAAAATATTTTTTTATTTGTATTTCATTTTAACATTTTATTTATTGGTTTCAATATTTTTTAATATAATATCTTAAAAATTAATATTATAAAACTATATTCATATCAAATGAATAGAGATCATTAAGTTTGTAAATTGGGTAAAATTAGGTACGTTAGTAATTTAAAAGTATATAACGTTTTTTTAGTATTACATTTTAAATATGTAAAAAGAAAATCTATTTTTCACTTCTAAAATAATATTTTAGAAATAATATGCAATTTAAATGTTTCGTTTTAAGACGATTTTTTTGTTTGCTTTTGATAAAGCTAGAAGTGGAAAATACTCTTTCACTAATAGTAGATGTTGGACAAATAGTCAAAAGACAATTATATAAATTTTCCAACTTTTCAGTTCTTTTGCCGCATTTATCAAGATATATGAAATCATCATATAATGATGAATGATTTTGTACAGTCTCTTTTTTAGGATTTTGAATACGGTTTATTGTGTAATTTATAGCCTGTTCCTATATTTCGAAAGAACACGTTCGTTCGCTTTCTAGTCGAAAGAAAACTGATTTGGGTTCCACTAACTCTATTTCTATGCGAACGATGACTCGAACGACATGTCGAACGGAAACGTAACTGTTTTCATACCAAATTTTGTTTCTCTATTTCGAACAGCTCGAACGCAAATGTCAAAATCAGTCACTTGCTGTTTTTTTTGTCGAGTAAATATATATTTGATATTTTTAAAAGCAAAATGAAGTAAAAAAAGCAATGGATAACAAAAAGTAAGTACAAAATAATACAAATATTAATAGATTATTGAGAATTTAAAATTTTAGTTAAAAAAAAATCAACAATGGACCATCCGAAGACGCTTGTATTTTATATGGAAGAAAGACCTGATTTTGCCAGAAGGACTCTAGTGTTCGGAGCAAACAAATTTTCCGCAGAGGAGGAAAATTTGACCAGAAAACTAAACTCCGTTTCACCCCCTATTACGCTGTGGCTGGGTGGTAAAAGGTATGTATGTGTTGTTTGCGGCTTATGTTTGCCCAAGAAGCTCATATATACATTTTTTATTTTACATCTTTTATTTTACAAGGACTTTAGCAGTGACCGCACCGAACAGACAACAGGCAACAGAAAAGCTTTCCAAACAACAATTTCACCCACAACCAATCGATAACAAAAATTTTCACAAATAAACACATTTTCCAAATAAAAATTGATTTGTTTATTGTTTTTTTTTTTTATTTCATTTGTCATATACAGCTGATCACACAGGGTTGTTTTTGTCTTTAAGCAGCTTAGTAGTATTTTTGCTACTTTTAAAGAAACTTGTAACAAATGCTCAAAATATAATATCTGGCATCTCTGTGGTTTGTAAATGCGTAAAAAACAAAAATTGACACACGTAAGTCAAGTCGATCGAAGGCTTTCGAAATAGAGAAACCCAAATTGATTCGAATTCGAGTGACTTGCTTTCGTTCGACTAGTTTTTCGTTTGAGATCGAGGAACAGGCTATTAAATCAGAAATTAAACTATTTGAATTTGGAATATCAAAAGTTAAGTCTTCATCGGAATCTATCAGACTTACATCTAAATCTTCATAACCAAACAAACGATTATAAAAGTGTTCGGAAAAAATAAAAGAGATCAAGTAACCCAGTTGGTGGTGTAATTAAAAAAACCGGTTAACCGAACGAAAAAGACCGGTTTTCGGTTTTCTTCGAATTTACAAAATATTCGAAACCGATCGGTTTTTTAAAAAAAAGAAACCGGTCGACCGGTTTCGGTTTTTGAATACTCTAACCAAAAGCGTACATTTGCAAAAAGTACTACAACCCGGTCAACCGGGTAGACCGGTCTACACGGTCGTCCGGTCCAGACCGGTCGACCGTAAAACCGGGTAATGGGGGGCTCTAAAATAATGTAAAAAAATTAGATGTGAAATTATGGCGGTGAAAAAATTTGTTTGTGGTGAAAAGCTTTTTTGGATGTGAAAACAATTTTTGAGGTGAAAAAATTTTTGTGGTGACAAAAAAATTTAGTGGTGAAAAAAATTTTAGAGGTGAAAATATTTTTTTGAGGAGAATATAAGATATTGTTTTATTCTAAGCAACTGATAAAAAAACAAGTGAAAATATTGCCAGACAGACAAACGGACGGACATCGCTAGATCGACTTAAAATTTCATAAGGAACACGAGTATATATATTAACACATACAAAATTTATTAAAATCTGCAAAACACCTGAATTAAAGGTATCACATTATAAAATTGGTTCACACCAAAAAAACAAAAGCGAAATATAAATAAGTTATCAGGTTACAAAATTATTTCACACCAGACTGCAGGTGCAGCGGAATATTAACACATACAAAATTTATTAGAATCTGCAATTAAAAGTATCACATTATAAAATTGGTTCACACCAAAAAACAAGAACGAAATATGAATAAGTTATCAGCATTTTAAAATTATTTCACATCAAACTGAAAATGCAGTGGAAATACAACCAGACACGTGCACCACCTCAGCATTTTTGTTAAGTTAAATATTAAGAAATTAAATGATTGTCAGTCAGTAATTATTGAGCGGTTAAACCGACAACTTGAATAAAGGTTAAAAAAATAATAAATAAAAAAATATAATTTTTTTTAATGAAAAAACAATGAAATAAATTAACTGGCGCCCGAGCAGGGACCCAATATCGGCAAAAGTGAAAAGTGACTCAAACAAAAATTAAAAGTAAAGTTAAATAAAAAATTTTTATTTTGAAAATTTTTTAAAAAAATACTTGAAAAAACAAAAACTTTGAACACTTGACTTCGGGTTTTAAAAAGTGAAAAGTGACTCAAACAAAAATTAAAAGTAAAGTTAAATAAACAATTTTTTGAAAATTTTTTTAAAAAAAAAACTTGAAAAACAAAAACTTTGAACACTTGACTTCGGTTTTTAAAGGGATCAGCAGTGCGAGTGTTCCTGAGTAACGAAAAGGAGAAAAGGAATAAACAACACTCCACCCATCTACCTACAATCAACAACCCACCGATGTTTGGGCTAGTCTTAAGTATAGTGTAAGTGAATTAATCTATAAATAAATAGTGGATGAAAATAAATGATCATAAAAGTTTTAGTAAAAAGAAATGTTATAAAAAAGTATTGTTTTGAAAAATTTTAATAGAGAAAATAAATAAATCATAGTAATGTAATTAAAGAAAAAATTGAAAAGGGTTTCTAGAAAAAAATAATATAAAGTTTGTAAAATAAATTGTTATAAAGAAAAATATTTATGAAATTTTTAGTGATGAAAGTTTAAGAAAAAAAATTGTTATAAATAAAAGTATTTAAAAAATTTTCAGTGCAAAGGAAAAATATTTAAGCTGAAAAATTGAGGAAAAAATTGTCATTAAGAAAAATATTTATGAAATTTTTAGTGATGAAAGATTAAGAAAAAAAAATTGTTATAAAGAAAAGTATTTATAAAAATTTTCAGTGAAAAGAAAAATATTTAAGCTGAAAAATTAAGGAAAAATTTGTTGTAAAGAAAAATATTTGTGAAATTTTTAGTGTAAAAGAAAAGATTTAACCAAATTTATTAAAAAAAAGGTGCATGATAGAAAAATTTAGCTTTTAAAAATCGTTTTAAACATCTTTTTGTAAACTCCAAGTAAGTTGAAAATTTTATATTTTATTTTTAAAGCCAACATTAAAACATGACAGAAAACACCATGGATGCGATAAAGGACACTCTGTCCAGATTATCAATCACGACAAATACTTCAAGTACGCCTACAACCACAGCAACTGCTGCTACAAGGAGTAATGATATCATTACCCTAAACCGAGGAGACTTGGAAAACATTATTACTGCCAGAGTGCAGGAAATTTTAATTTAACTTGTGTCAGAAACTTGACAATATGAACTTTCGAACTAACTATGCTCACACTCATTTACGCGTCAATACACATAGACCCCCACTACCGGTATCGCAACGGCAACATAATTTCTCAAGACCATTTTATCCAGAGCTGGCGCATATGCCACCTCATTTCAGGCAATATCAACCCAGGCCACATTTTCAAAATTCACAGCGACCATTCCCTTCTCAACAATATGGACAACAACAATATAAACAGCAAATTCAAAGGCCAAACTTTCCATCGGGGTTTAATAATAGGCAAAATCTTCCGCCGATACCTCCTCAACCAATGGAAGTTAAACAGTCAATAGAATCGAGAAATGTCAATTACCAAAACTTTCAAAGAAATAACCAATTTTCACAAAAACGGTCACATTCAATAACTGGTGGAAACCCACCTAAGATACAACGGAATTACTTTATGAGCGGTAACGACGACGCTCAATATGATACCCAATATTATGACCAATATGATTACTATGATCCTTGTTATCCAGTGGATAACCCTGATCAATCTGAGGTTACTGATCCTGATCCAAATGGATTATATGGGGATAAGCATCCAAATGATGAAAAGGAAGTGGATAGCGTCTATTTTTTAGACTAACCCCGTCTTCACTCCCGTATTACGAACTTAAAAAAGGTGAAGACATATTAGAATTTTTGATTGACACCGGGTCGAACAAAAATTATATCCAATCCACTCGAATACGTAATCCCATTCCAAACAAGAAACCGTTCCCCATAAATACAGTTGCCGGAAATATCGAAATAACACATCATACTTTTGTAAATGTTTTCGGTCCAGATACACCAAAAATAAAATGTTACATTCTTCCATCTTTGGAAACGTTCCATGGAATAATTGGAAATGATACATTACGGGAAATTAAGGCAATAATTCACACGGATAAAAATTTTATGACTATAAATGACACTATGAAAATCCCATTGAAACAGAAACGATCGCAATCGGTTAATAATATTGAGTTAAGGCTCTCCCATCTTTCAGATTTACAGAGAAACAGAATTTATGAAATTATTGAAAAATGTCCCAACGTGTTTACAGACCCAAATGAGAAACTAACCTACACTACTACCGTCAAAGGCGAAATAAGCACAGTTACAGATAGACCAGTTTATTCAAGACCCTATCCATATCCGATGGCTTTGAAAGCGGAAGTCGAGAAACAAATTGAGGAATTGCTTGCCAATAATATAATTAGACCTTCCAAATCACCATACAATTCACCTGTATGGATTGTGGACAAGAAAATGGATTCATCAGGGGAGAAAAAGTAAAGGATGGTGATAGATTACAGAAAACTTAATTCTGTAACAATTCCGTTTAAATATCCTATACCCGAAATTAATGAGGTTCTTGCGAATCTCGGCGAAAATAAATACTTTACCATTATTGATCTTAAAAGTGGATTCCATCAGATTCCACTGAATGAAGAAGATATCCAGAAAACAGCTTTTGCGATAAACAATGGGAAATATGAGTTCTTGAGACTCCCTTTCGGACTCAAAAACGCACCCTCGATATTTCAAGCCGCCCTTGACGATATTCTCCGACCACACATAGGAAAAAGCTGCTACGTCTACATAGACGACATTATTATATTTGGGAAAAATGAGAAGGAACATTTTGAAAACTTAAGAGCAGTGTTTAAGACACTAGGAAAAGCGAACATGAAGGTGCAGCTTGATAAGTGCGAATTCATGAAAACTGAGGTTGAATTTCTAGGATTCGTTGTTAGCATAGATGGAATCAAAACTAAGCGGGAAAAAGTAGAGGCTATCGCGAAAGTGACGATACCTAATAATTTGAAGAGTCTTCGCTCTTTTCTTGGCATGGCGGGCTACTATAGGCGATTTATTAGGGATTATGCGAAAATAGCGAAGCCATTGACAGCAATGCTTAGGGGCGATGATGGCAATGTTGGTAAAAATGTATCGAAGAACAAAGCCATCTCACTTGACCAAGAAGCAGTAAAAGCATTCGAGAAAATAAAAAACATCCTAATTTCAGAAGATGTTATACTCTCCCATCCCAACTTTCAAAAGGAGTTCGAGTTAACTACCGACGCTTCGGACTATGCCATAGGCGCAGTCCTTTCCCAGGATAAAAAACCTATCACCTTTATTTCAAGAACGCTCTCACGTACGGAGGAAGCCTATGCCACAAATGAGAAGGAGATGTTGGCAATAATTTGGGCTCTAACATCCCTTCGTAATTATCTTTATGGCTCCAAGAGGGTGAAAATCACCACAGATCATCAGCCACTTACATTTGCCTTAAGCAATAAGAACCGCAATAATAAAATGAAAAGGTGGAAGGCCATATTGGAGGAATATGATTATGAGTTAAACTATCAGCCGGGTAGAACCAACGTTGTAGCGGATGCACTTTCTAGAATACCGGCACAAATTAATACTTTAACGGGAACTGTCCATAGTGATGAAAGCTCCGGTGAAGATCTGGTGCCTTGCGTAGAAAGTCCCATTAATGTTTTCAAAAACCAAATATTTCTAAAAATAGGGGAAATATCAACCTATCAATTTGAAATTATTTTTCCAACCGTTCACCGTCATACTATTGTTGAGCCGGAATTTACTAGGGAAAATTTAATACAACATCTGAAAAGAAGGCTTAACCCTTCTGTGATAAATGGAATTTGCACAGGGGAGAGAATTATGGGTATAATACAAACTTTTTATCCTGAATATTTTCGTAATTATAAGACAAGATACACGCAGAAACTTGTGGAAGATATAACTAATGAACAGCAAGAGGAGGAAATTATATTAGAAGTTCACTGTAGAGCTCATAGGAATGCAGTTGAGAATAAAGCTCAGATAATAGAAAAATATTGTTTCCCGGGAATGTCAAGCAAAATTAAACGATTAGTTCAAAATTGTACCATATGCAAAGGAAACAAATACGAAAGACATCCGAACAAACCTAAACTGACCGAGACACCACTACCAACACACGCAGGCGAAATGTTACACATTGACATATACCTGACTGAAGGAAAAGCAGTACTGACGGCACTGGACAAATTTTCTAAGTACGCGCAAGCTAGAATGCTGAAAAGTCGTTCTATAGAGGACATACGGAGACCATTGAGGGACATCTTATTTTCTTTTGGCGTTCCAACAAGATTGGTGATGGATAACGAACCATCACTAAATTCACGTTCAATAAAATTCATGGTGGAAAATGAACTAAGAATAGAAACTTACGTTACACCTCCATATACCAGCCGAGCGAATGGCCAAGTGGAAAAATTTCATTGCACTTTATCTGAAATAATGAGGTGCTTAAAGAATAACGGAGGTCACCGTAATTTTGAAGAGCTATTGGAAAGAGCAGTAGCTGAATATAATCACTCAATACACTCTGTGACGAGGAAGAAACCTGTGGACATATTTTTTGGCCGATCAGTAAATTTTACAGCAGAAGACGTAGAACGAACTAGACAAACCAATATAGAAAGACTTACTAAAAAACAACAGAAAGACTTGGAATATCACAATAAAGACAGAACTGACTTCAAATCGTATTTGCCTGGTCAGATTATTTTTGTAAAGAACAATAGAAGATTGGGAACAAAACTTTCAAAACAATATAAGAGGGAAATAGTGAAAGAAAATAGGAATAGTACAGTCCTCACTGAGAAAAATAGAATAGTCCATAAAAATTTAATTAGAAATTAATATTCCAACCTAAAATATTTTTTTTTCCATAGGATGGTCATATCACTATCACTAGCTGAAGTACAAATACTTGATTACTCAAATTCGCAATTGGTAACCATAAGTGCTGGAACGGCGAAAATCCAGACGGGAACATTCAAAATTGTCCATGTTATCGAAATGGAAAAATACGAAGAGGTTTTGGAGAATATTAACGGAGCAATCCGAACAGAAGTGAATATTGATAGCCCACTTCATATAATATTAACAAGTTCAGTGAACGAGATTAAGAGCACAATCGCTCGACTCAAAGTAACAAAACACAAAAGATCGTTAGATTTTATCGGAACTGCATGGAAGTGGATAGCAGGTAGCCCTGACCACCATGACCATGAAATTGTTGTTAACAAATTAAACGGTTTACTGACAAATAATGACAACCAAGTGATTATCAACAAACTTACCACGGACCGGATGAACGAGATAACAAATGTCACTAATAAAATACTTAGACAAATGAAAGACGACAGTACAATAGAAACTGAAATGGCTTTAAAGATTAAATATAAATTAGAAATTAAAAATATTGCTTATGCACTACATTGGGCCAAGGCCAACATAATTAACTCTTTTATATTATCTGACAAAGAATTAAACATTATAAAGAGTCTTTTAAATGTAGAAAAATTTCCTTTTATTAATGTTGATGAAGCTCTAGAGTTTGCAGATACAAAAATAGCTTCAGACGGTAATTCTCTTATTTATATTGTAAGTCTTCCTACTACAGAAATAGAAACATGCAATTTGCTCGAAATAAGATCAGTAAAGAAAGGAAACAAAGTTAATAAAATTGATTTTAATGAATTATTAGAATGTAAAGATAAAAATTTTGCTCTAAAAGATAAATGTAAACAATTCAATGACATACTAATTTGTCCTAGTAATAAGCTCATAGATTTAAGCAACGACACTTGCGTTACAAATTTGCTGAAAAGCCTGTCACCAAATTGCACGGTCATCAACAATCAACACTTGCCTACCATAGAAGAAATTTCCAGCGGGTTAATATTCGTGAACCAATATCAAGGAACGATGACAATAGAAAACAACACAATGCTACTAAATGGAACCTTTTTAATCCGACATCATAATACAACAATAACAATTGGAAACAACAAATACGCATCTAAAGAAATAACAGACAAGAAACCTCTTCCAGCGATTCTACAACCAAATGTCGAAGCTATGCAAACTGAAGAAATATTATCATTGGAAATGATGAAACAATTAAGTTTGAATAATACAATCCATATTGACACAATAGAAACAAAAAACAAAACCATTACTATCACAAATATTGTACTTGGTTCAACTCTGATTATTTTTTTGGCAATATTTACGATAAAAAACTATGTAAAGAAGCCTATTATACCACAAAAAGAGGAAAACGAAATCAAATTATCCAGCCTAGCAATCGATGGACTTAATAAAATTTTTCACCCACAGCCCCCTTCAAACGAGGACGTTTGAAATTTAAACGGGGAGGTATTAACACATACAAAATTTATTAAAATCTGCAAAACACCTGAATTAAAGGTATCACATTATAAAATTGGTTCACACCAAAAAAACAAAAGCGAAATATAAATAAGTTATCAGGTTACAAAATTATTTCACACCAGACTGCAGGTGCAGCGGAATATTAACACATACAAAATTTATTAGAATCTGCAATTAAAAGTATCACATTATAAAATTGGTTCACACCAAAAAACAAGAACGAAATATGAATAAGTTATCAGCATTTTAAAATTATTTCACATCAAACTGAAAATGCAGTGGAAATACAACCAGACACGTGCACCACCTCAGCATTTTTGTTAAGTTAAATATTAAGAAATTAAATGATTGTCAGTCAGTAATTATTGAGCGGTTAAACCGACAACTTGAATAAAGGTTAAAAAAATAATAAATAAAAAAATATAATTTTTTTTAATGAAAAAACAATGAAATAAATTAACTTATATACTTTATGGGGTCAAACTGATTAAAACAAATTATTCTCAAAATTTAAATAAAAGGAAAGATTAAAAGAAATTCTTCTTTATTTTAATTACCTTTGAATTAAAATTCTAACCTAAAAATTTAAGTTGATATATTGCACTACAATTTAATTAAAATTTCCAGTGCACAGTTGTAAAATCCGGCAAAAACCCCATAACTTGTTTATTTCTTCATATAAATCTAAAAGATTTGGGACGTAGGTAACCAATATAAAATTTGATTTATTTTTAAAATTTTGGGCGTGATACAATAAGTGCCACGCCCATTTTGTTCAACTCCATCACACTTTTTTACTCAATTTACAAATGACTAAAAAATGTCTGCAACACAACAACGCATATTTTGTTACTATTCCTCGGCTACCTTTTAGGCATTATCGTTCACCACCTGTTAACAATCTTATGCACAGGGCAGCCTTAAATGGGTCTTCAGTTTTTGTTAATTCTAAATGCTTTTGCAAAAATTTGAAATTCTTTCGATAGATGGCTATTAAGTATATTTCAAGCCTACAATTTTATGTTATTAAGATGTAAAAACTTTTTTATTTTGTAATAAAGTTTTTTAATTTTGTTTTAATAATAAAATCAAATGAATTTTATTTTAGGCATGTCCATTGTACATATATGGGCGATATTGATTAAATCGAATGCCTATTTTGAAGGTAAATTTTAGCAAATAATTCTATGTGATCTTTTTTAATAAAAAAAAATTTATTACGCTTTTAACGTTTTTTTTTTGGTATATACTAGGTTAACTAGGTTACCATTTCCAAGGCTTCTGGTAGCAAACATTGTTTGATTTTTTCTTAATTGACTAATAAGAGGATCTAATGATACTAAGAGATAGTGCATGATGTCATCGTTGTTCACATTTCTCGAAAAAATTCTGCTATTGCTTAGTCTTGCATATTTGAATACTTTATTTGATGCTTCTTGTGCTTCCTCTGACATCGCACCTATTGCAAGTCCCAAATGGTCTATTATTTCTGCACCATGCATCAGCACCTTATGAACTGAAGGCGGCATAGTCTATTCAAATTTATTACAAATTTCATTAATTTTACGTCGTTTACTTCTTTTTGAAAAAACATTAAATGCCACTTCGGGCCTTCCGCCAATAGGCATTCGACTTGTTCCAGCAATCTTGAAATAAAAAATAGTTTTAATGATAAGTATTTGTAAAATGTAAACTTACGCAATCTTCATGTTCCAAATATTCAAATTTTCTTTTTAGCCAGTCAGATTCCTTTTGCTCGAAAAAATTCTTAAAATAAATGGAAGTTTCCCATTTTTTTCTTCCAGTACTAATAAAACCTAAGATTTTTGTTCTTATTTTATATCTTTGGAGAATTTTCTTTGATTTTTTCTCAACATATTGATCAATCAATTCAAGCTCTAAATTTGTAATAATAGGCGCCACTGAAAAAGGCCCTAGTTATAAAGCTGAGTCCAACTGGGCTCTGAAAATTATAATACTTACTTTAAGCTATTTAAAGGTAATGAGCCTTCACCTACAAAAAGTCCCAAAAAATCTGCCGCTTACCAAACATTTTTTTATTATTTTTTTTAGCGTATTTTTTTAGCAAAACAAAATTCAAACTACTGAAATTTTTATGAGCGGTTAAAAAGAATATCAATTTTCAAAAATAAAAAAAAAATTCAAAAACATTATACATTAAAAATTATAGCCTTCCTTGTTTTCGTCGTTAAAAAATACAAATAATTAATTTGAAAATTAATCAATACAAATATCAACTTTGCTGCATTATAGAACCTACACTAGCATACGCATTGGCATGAAATTTTGTAATTGCTTGTTGTGAAGTATTAGCTCTCACTTCTAGAGTATTCAAAAAACCGGCCTTTTGGAAAAACCGGTTTCGGTTTTCTTCGAAAAATCGAATTTTAAAAAAACCGGTTTCGGTTTTTGCAGAAAAAACCGGTCAACCGGTTTTTTCGGTTTTTTTAACTTGAATTAAAAGCTTATATAATTTGTTAATTACAAACAAAAAAAAATAGAAATTTAATATATAAAGTAACAAAAATAAAAAAATACATTCTTTGAAAAAAAAAATACTTTACATTTTTTTATTTGTATTTCATTTCAACATTTTATTTATTGGTTTTAATATTTTTTAATATAATATCTTAAAAAATAATATTATAAAACTATATTCATATCAAATGAATAGAGATCATTAGGTTTGTAAATTGGGTAAAATTAGGTACGTTAGGAATTTGAACGTTTATAACGTTTTTTTAATATTACATTTTAAATATGTAAAAAGAAAATCTATTTTTCAGTTCTAAAATAATATTTTAGAAATAATATGCAATTTAAATGTTTCGTTTTAAGATTTTTTTGTTTGCTTTT